>CM021102.1:678649240-678712890 GCA_007115665.2 Sequoiadendron giganteum | reverse complement strand
CTCCCTCTCCCTTTGGTCTATGTGTATACAAATCGGATATCCGATTTGTGAAACTCAGGTTAAATCTTACCATTGCAGAACATGTTTTACAAATCGGATATCTGATTTGTGGGCCATAGAAAAACCCCATGTGGGCCATTTTTGTGCATTCCAAAGGACCCTGCATTCTGTTCGCAGCACTTTGCAGGTGACAAACGTGCGGTTTCAGATAGGAAGAGACAAAGATAAACTTTTAGGAGATTCTTTTACTCAAATTTGTCATACATAATGATTTTTTAGCATCTTTTATTTGGTATAATGGGGAGCAATAGTCGTCGGAAGCAAAAGCGTAAGAGAAAGCTAACAAAAGAACAAATTGAAGGATATAGACAAAGAGATAAAGAAGGTCATAGAAAGAAAAGACAAGGTATGTTAAATATTGGTGAACCTGAGCCCTATGGTCTTTCAAGTGAAGAGGAAATTGAATATGGTCATGGTGAAAATGTAGAACATGATATTGAAATTGGGAATGAAAATGTTCAAATTGATATTGAAAATTTTCAAGGTGAAATTGTTGGAATTGAAGATGTTGAACATTATATTGAAATTGGGAATGAAAATTTTGAAATTGATAATGAAAATGTTGGAATTGAAGATGTTGAACATGATATTGAAATTGGGTATGAAAATTTTAAATTGATAATGAAAATGTTGGAATTGAAGATGTTGAACATGATATTGAAATTGGGAATGAAATTGTTCAAATTGATATTGAAAATGTTGGAAATGAAGATGTTGAACATAATATTGAAGTAAGTGTAAATTATGTTTCACTAGATTACACGAGAAATGAAGAACCTTGTGTGGAAGAAAGAGGTATTCCAAATTCAAGACCTTCAAGGACCCCTAAATGGTTAGTTGAAATTGATGATAACATTATAAAAAATTTTGAAGGCAAGAGGTCAACATGAACTATTCGGTTGTGGGCTAGAATACTTTTCAACCAATATTTTAGCGATAAGACATTGACCGAGCAATGCCAAATTTTTGTACAATTGCTAAAGATGCAAAAGATGAGACCTTTGCTAGCCAAATTGAAGATTCGTCTGAACAAGAGGGCCGAAAAAAATTCTATTATTGTCAAAAATCTTTTTGATGCTCTCAAGTCTATTGGAAAAAATAACACGGAAAAAGATAAGAGAGTTGCTTGGAGAGTCATTACCACCACCCTAGTAAGACATCAATTGAAAAAGGCTCGCCTTATGAGACAAACTTGTATTTATTTTGAATTAAATCGTAAAAATTTGGATAGAGCACTTGCAAGAAGAGAAAGAATAGATGATCCTCTTCAAAATGATACATGGGCTTTTGCCGGAAGGCTTACACGTGTTGATAAGAAGCTAACTAATAATGTAAAGCAGGAAATTCAACAATTTTGGCATGATAACTCTAGAGTATCACCCAATGCAAATGATGTTTTAAAGTTTAGAATTGGCAATCGAGACTGTACACCGCATCCTAAATATTTTTTGGAATCAAGCCAAACAATGTTGTTCAACAAATTTAATAAAACACATCCAAATATGGAAATATCGCAAAGAAATTTTGAAGGTTTGAAGCCATTCTATTGTGTGCCTCTTAAGATTCGTAATACTTGTTGTTGCAAATACCATGTGGAGTTTTCAATGTACCATGAACTATTATGCTGTATCCATTCTACTTTGCATACTAATGAAATGTTGCAGGAGTGTGGTGCAATGCATCTTCCGAAATCATCAAGGGACTTGCTAGATCTATTTTTATGTTCTAGGGATGATGGTTCCTTTTTCTATAGAAATGATTGTTTAAATGCGAAGTGCTCACAATGTGGTGGCTTGTCAAAGTTTGTTCAATGTTTTCATGAGGGTTCGAAACATGAATTTGGAAAGAATCTTGTTGAGAAAAAGAGATATGAGATATTCAAATATACTTTGCAGAGTGGAGGTGAAGGTTCTAGATGCGAGTTGGTTACAAAAGAATGCAGTGTTGCTGATTTTATTTCAGATTTTAAGGACAATATTTTCTACAAATATGCAAGGCATAGTCATAGGTCTCAGTGGTTGGATCAACAATTCAGGATATGTAAGGACTCTTTTCCGATTGGCACTATTATATTAGTGGTTGATTTTGCTGAAAAATACGCATTGCAACCACAAAACAAGGTACAATATCAGTATTACAATTCCATTCAGATTGCTATTTTTGTCCACATAATGTTTAAACATGCACCTGATAGTACATAATGTCAAAAGATAATCAGAGAGTATCACTTTTATATGAGTGATGATAGATCTCACTCGTCCAAGTATGTCCAACATTGTTTCGAGAATTTTTTTGAGTTCTTGCAGGAGCATGATATAGCATTGGGCCGACATCTCATTTGGTCAGATAACTATACAGGTCAATTAAAAAATGCTCGTATGTTTTATTGGTTGAGTAGAATGCATGTAGAGAGGGGTGTACCTAATATTTGGAGTTTTTTTGAAGCTGGGCATTGGAAAGGGGAGCATGATGGAGCTGAGCATTGTCACAGGGAGGGACACTTGATTCAACAGTGAACAGATTCTTTTGGTTGGTTGAGGAGGGTATAATGGGAGGTAGATTGGATTGTCATACAATCAAAGATTCTTCAAAGATGCATTCGTTTCGAAGCTCAGATGCAAGCACATGGACCATTTGGACATGACAGTTGGCTTGTTTTTGTCAAAGTTGTATTCAGTGCGAGTGGGATCAATGCGAGTCAAGTGAGTGGGTGGATACATGGGTTCCATAGTATCTAACTCCTTTATCTCAAACTATATCCATGAAAAATTACACAATGAAAAGTTCACTTGATTACGACCAGCTTTCAGATCTACTACATCCAGGACATGTTTTTGTAGTTGTTGCACCGCAGGGGAATGAAGAGAGATCAGAATATTGGTTGGCTCGATGTGTGTGGGTAAAGCACAAACTAACACAATCGATAGAAGATGATGATGGGTTCGTGTATCCTACAGGTTCAGTTGTGGTTGCAGGAACTTGGTTGCGAACATACATGATTAGAAAGAATGGCATACCTGCATTTGAAGACTACGAGAAACACAAAACCATTCTCATGTATTCACACCTTGTTATAGCAACAAATGTTAAGTTGTTGAAGCATCATGCCAAACCAAAGACAAAACAACTATGGACACTTAGTAATGCTGATCATGAAGCAATATTGGATACTCTTAAGCAAAGAGATGACCCTTCAGGCACACTTGAATAGCATATTCAAGAATGGAAAGTACAATGCTTAAGCCTCTTTTTTGTTGTGACAATATAGATATATCATTTGAAATTTTTTGTGATATTCCTGGCATGATTGCTCATGGACCTACTGCAACAATAGCCAACTCTGATCCTTTCAAAGAGGTATGCGACATATTACTTTAATATAGATTGGTTATTCAAAACATATTTTATAGTTTGCATTACCAATTCATCATCACTTAGTATGTTTAGATTAATATGGATTTGTTAGTCTAAGCATATTTTTTGTTGTTACAATATAGATTTATCATTTGACAAATTTTGCGATATTCCTGGCATGATTGCTCATGGACCTGCTGCAACAATAGGCAACTCTGATCTTATCAGAGAGGTATGTGACAAATTACAATAATATTGATTGCTTATTCCAAGCATATTTTCTATTGTATGTAATTTAACTGCTACCTTGATGGTTTGTACAGGTGCTTGTCACTCGAAAATGACAACATACTACTCTTGTGGAAGATTGTGCCTTGAATGCCTCAAAAAGGTAAATTTTGTAAAAATTGAATTTTGAAATGTGAAACAATGTAAAAAGGTCATAACGGTGTATAGGCATAATCTATATATTGTGATGTTTTTTGAAATACGGTTCAAATGTTTGCCATTGTACTTAATCGAGCTACAACCGAAGGTTTTCTTCTTGGTTCTTTCTTGTCGATATGCTCGTTTGAACCAGGTTTTGTAATATCTCCTATTTATATATAAAAAATTATAGTGGCTTGCCACTTTTTTGAAAAACAAAAAAAGTAAAAAGTTCATTGTGAATTTCATTTTCCATATAATTGATTCAAGTTGACTGGGCAAGAGCTAGGACTTGCAGAATCTTGATCCAACCTTAAATAGTTTTGCCCCCACATTTCATTGACATTAGCACTTTGGACTCTTAAGGGAAAACACTGCTTCGATCCAGCTCAGAGCGATTCAACGTATTTGGGTGCAAGAGAGAACCACACCTAGTGTAAACGTACCCATCTGGATGCATTGGAATAGTCCATTGGGTCATATGAGTTCGAGAATGAAAGTTGCACCACTTTGCAACTTTACACTACTTGCATTTGACAACTTTTCCCTCAACTAAAAACTCATCACCATGGGAAAACGCCTTTGAGATAGAAAAAACCGAGAGAGGTTATTGTAGATGGTCTCAACATGATCCTGTATCCTTAGACAAAGAGTCTGTAAGCATCACGGTTTCCAAGAAATAGTCCGTCAAAGTTTGCTACCTTTTAGCACTTTGGACTCTTAAGGGAAAACGTCGCTCCGATGCAACTTGGAGGGATTCGACGTATTTGGGTGCAAGAGAGAACCATACCTAACATAAACGTACCCATCTGGACATGTTGGAACAGTCCGTTGGGTCGTATGAGTTCGAGAATGAAAGTTGCACCACTTTGCAACTTTACACTGCTTGCATTTGACAACTTTTCCCTCAAATGAAAACTCATCACCACAGGAAAACGCCTTCGAGATAGAAAAAACCGAGAGAGGTTATTGTAGATGGTCTCAACATGATCCCATATCCTTAGATGAAGAGTCTATAAGTATCATGGTTTTGAGAAATAGTCCGTCAAAGTTTGCTGCCTTTTAGCACTTTGGACTCTTAAGGGAAAACACCTCTTTGATGCAGCTCAGAGCGATTCGACGTATTTGGGTGTAAGAGAGAACCATAAATAGCATAGATGTACCCATCCAGATGTTTTGGAATAGTCCATTGGGTCATACGAGTTTGAGAATGAAAGTTGCACCACTTTGCAACTTTACACTACTTGCATTTGACAACTTTTCCCTCAACTGAAAACTCATCACCACGGGAAAATACCTTCGAGATAGAAAAAACCGAGAGAGGTTATTGTAGATAGTCTCAACACGATCCCATATCCTCAGACGAAGAGTCTATAAGTATCATGGTTTCCAAGAAATAGTCCGTCAAACTTTGCTACCTTTTAGCACTTTGGACTCTTAAGGGAAAATGTCGCTCCGATGCAGCTCGGAGCGATTCGACGTATTTGGGTGCAAGAGAGAACCATATCTAGCATAAACGTACCCATCTAGATGTGTTGGAATAGTCCATTGGGTCGTACGAGTTCGAGAATGGAAGTTGCACCACTTTGCAACTTTACACTACTTGCATTTGACAACTTTTCCCTCAACTGAAAACTCATCACCATGGGAAAAGGCCTTTGAGATAGCAAAAACCGAGAGAGGTTATTGTAGATGGTCTCAACATGATCCCATATCCTCAGACAAAGAGTCTATAAGCATCACGGTTTCTGAGAAATAGTCCGTCAAAGTTTGCTGCCTTTTAGCACTTTGGACTCTTAAGGGAAAACGCCGCTCCGATGCAGCTCAGAGCGATTTGATGTATTTGGGTGCAAGAGAGAACCATACCTAGCATAAAAATACCCATCTAGACTTGTTGGAACAACCCGTTGGGTCGTACGAGTTCAAGAAAGAAAGTTGCACCACTTTGCAACTTTATATTGCTTGCATTTGACAACTTTTCCCTCAACTGAAAACTCATCACCATAAGAAAACGCCTTCGAGATAGCAAAAACCAAGAGAGGTTATTGTAGATGGTCTCAACATGATCCTGTATCCTCAGACAAAGAGTCTGTAAGCACCATGGTTTTTGAGAAATAGTCCATCAAAGTTTGCTACCTTTTAGCACTTTGGACTCTTAACGGAAAATGCCGCTCCGATGCAGCTCGGAGCGATTCAATGTATTTGGGTGCAAGAGAGAACCATACCTAGCGTAAACGTACCCATCCGAATGTGTTAGAATAGTCCGTTGGGTTGTACGAGTTCGAGAATGAAAGTTGACTGACTTTGACCAAATTGTATCCCAGTAAACACGATAGAGGTCCCACTTTTTTTTGCATGCAGGAGCACCATCTGACCATTTATCTCCATTCCTCTTGAAGCATATTTTCTTTCCTCCTTTTCCTTCCTTCTTCGAGGATTGAGCAGAATACCTATCGCAACCAACTTTGACTCCCCTTGAATACAAGAGAAGATAGTGATAAATTTGTGTAATTTTTTGGGTTTTTGCTTTGAATTATGTGTTAATGGAGTGATCCTGACACTATGAATTGTGTAGAATGTAGTGCAATTGTCTTCCAAGCATTGTGTGGAATAGTAGGTAGCTAGTTTCTTCGGTTCAAGCATTCTTTTGTAGTTAGTTCGTTTCTTTTGACCATTGAGATAGAGTTAGAGGCTTAGGAACATGTCTTGATCAGGAGTGATTAGGAGGATAAGGAGTGGAAAGGCTTAATGAGTTTTGGAACTCATTTTACTGATTAAGGGTAGATTAAGGGATTTAGTTCTTGGAGAATGTTAGTCTTTAGTAGATTAAGGGTAGATTAAGCTCGCGTAGGAGTAGACTGTCTTCATGCTTCCTGAACTCCTATCAACTCCTAAACCTACTATAATTACAACCATGGAGTCTAGCCTCATTTCCCAAAAGCCCGTACACCAGGTACAATGGGAAAGAGAACTAAAACCCCATTCTTGCTCAGTTGCCAGTTAGATTAGCAACTCAAAAGGAAACAAAACAACTACTACACATACCTGCAAAATGAACACACACTCTAAATACTACCACCAAAGCTTAGAACATAACAAATACTTCAAACTACAACAACTACAGAGCCATGATTGCTCCTGATCACATAAAATTCAAGCAAACACAAAATTTTCCTTGTTCTCATTGTTCACTCTTAGCATTCATCAAATTTCAAATTACAAAAGTTCTCAATGCCTTCCAACCTTGCTCACAAGTCGAAACCTTCCGCATATAGGTTCCCCAGAGTAGTTATGCCTCCATTTGGTTGGACAAGTCAGTTACCAAGTGGAAAAAGGTGCAAAATGTCCCATTTTGCCACTTTTGCCAATTTCCTATAAACTAACAAAAGTGAGTGTCTAAACTCATAAAATTTTCCACTACTGATAGCTCCTGACCAAGGCATTTTATTAAGTCTCTCACTCAATTCCAATGGTCAACATGACCTTTAAAGTATCAAAAACACAAAACTTCATTCTAGGCCCTCAAATTGCCTAGTGCTTCCTAGGTGCTCCTGCACCATCTACCCTATCAGTTGGCCTCATCCATTTAAATAAAATGAGTATTTAAATTAAATAGCCATAGGCTATCATTTAATTTATTACAAATTAATGTGATCGCTATCATGTATGAAAAATGTGGTAGCATAGACAAGGTAGTGGACTATTTGAAAAAAAACTTCAAAGAAATGTGGTCTCATAGAATTCAATGACAAAAAAATGCAATTGACAACTGCTCATAGTTTTTAGTTATGCAATGTGAAGTAATTGTATAACTGCTTAGATTGACTTTGTTAGAACTATATTGTAATTGAAATTTTTTCATCTATGAACATCTAGTTGTTAGTTATGCAATGTGAATTAATGATTTGAGTTTGAAAGATGTGTAATGCAATGTAATAAGAGATATAAATATAAACTACATAATATAATCATTCAGTTTTAAGCTATTGTACATTGATATTTAACCATTGCTCAAGATAAATTTTTTAAAGAGTTTAATCATGCACATGAGGAACAAATTAAATTTCGATTGTCAACTTCTATATATCAAATTATCCAATAATCAGGTGTATGTCCATATACAAAAATGTCATCGACGCCAACTCAAACAAAGTTTTACAAAATGTGGCATATGCCATCTCCATATGTATTCAAAATTTACATGCCAAAATGTCTATCTCATCCTAAACTACTGGTGGATCCTCAAAATGGAGCCTCTTTGAAGCACTTGTTGGCTCTGAAGGTAGCTGCACAAGAAAATTCAAACCACAATTGAGAATAGTTATACTATATAATTTAAAATCGAATAATTAACATCAAAATCAATATACATTGAATTGTAATTGAACTCTAAAATTGAAATCTTGATTACCTGAAATATACGTCTCTTCAAAGGGTCAGGAGTCTTAGAATATACCAAATCAACTTTTGAAATGCCAATCTATATATGTGAACAAAAACATAAAATTGATCCAAGTTAGCATATGATTATTGGTAATAAGAACTTATTTACCAAACACAAAATAAAATAAGCACATGTACCTCTTTAGGTTGATCTTTTTCTTTATCTTTTTCAAGTGTTTCGACACCTCCTCTTTGATGGGTTTCAACACCTACTCTTTGAGGTGTTCCAATAACTACACCTTTAGGTGGTGTGTCCCTTGTCAACATATCTGTAAAGCTCATGATTGCCTGTAAATAAAATTGACAAGTACATATGAAACTACCAATCTATGCTGACGTATGTATAATCAATATAAGATCTTTAAAATCTTAATTCAATCCAATTTGAGTTCAATTACCTTCCCCTTATCTAGATTTGCACCTCCATAGTCTGGACGAGGCTGAACCTCACTCACAGTGGGTATTTCCTACAGGAGGAAAACAAGATAAACATATAAGCTATTATATAATTTCATTAATGAAAATTCAAATGACAAGAAAGTATATAATATAAAATGTAAACGAGTGAGTGCGAAAATATATACTGCATGTGTGTCCAAGCCAAATGAAATGGCCCTAAGGGTGCTATCAGTCACCTGTGCGAGCTCCTCCTCAGAAATCAACAGTTAAATAGACCATGTAAATAAATATTAGTAGTTGATACTATCTCTTATTAATATTCATTTAAAAACAAATGCAAGTTATGAAATTACAACTTAAATCTTACCTGTGTCACTATTCCAGCATCTCCCTCTCTAGCAGGAGAGGACTCTGTAGGGTGTGCTCCACTCCCCTGCGACTGATCTATAATGTCTACATCATGGAGGTCATAATCAGAAGTGTCCAAGGGATGCTCGGTGGGCTGCATAGAAGGACCCAAGCATATCTGGCGACACATAGTGCAAGCATGTGGCACACAAATATGTGGACCTAAGGAGGATGATGCAGTAGCACTCGAGCTTTTGCCAACATAATCAAAATGTGGCTGAGCTACTGTAGAAACATGCAAAACCAAATGACCACTCAAAGAGTGAATAGCCTGAATAGTCTGTGTGGATGCATCCTCGATAATCTCTGGGTGATATATTGGAGGTGGTGGAGGAAGGGGAGGAAGGGCAGGAAGGGGAACATTTGGGCGCAGGACTACTCTAACTGCCCCTGGTCTATCCTAGGGCATACCTCCAGCGATGCGTTGGAAGGGTTTAATGTCAAAGTAATTGACATGATGCCCTAACACAAACTTAGCATATAATTTTTTAATAAAGTAAAATGGTATGTCAGAATTATTGTTCGGTGGTTTATCAAAAACCATACACCAACGATCCCAAAAGTTAGCTACAATGTCCCTATGTATGCACCATTTTATGGAAAGTTTTGTTCTATTAACATTCACTGGCAAACCGGTGCGACGGTCAATGAATAAAGAGTCTATTTGGGCTTTGGTTATTTGGAGATCTTTCACATCATCGTAAGACAATCCACATCGATAATACTCCCTCATGTCTTCTCGCCACGAATAAAAGGAATTATGTTGGGTGGAGAGGGTTTCTATATTTTTAATTATTTCTTTCAATGTGTTTGTCATATCTCTCAATCGAGGCATTGTCTGATAAATTTCACAAATGCCTCTCAATTGCCCCAATTTTTCACCAATTAAGTCTTCAATTGGTGGCTGCGGAGGTGGTGGAGCATTTGGCATTTGTGGATTTACATTCGTAACCATAATACCTGATTAAAGTTAAAAACTAATTAAACTAATTGAAATTACACAATATAAATGAAATTATTGTAAAAAAACCCTAGTTTTTAATAAAAATCCAAAAAAAACCATACTTTTTCACAAAAATCAATAACAAACTCTTATTTTTGATAAAAATACATCAAAAACACTAATTTTTAATCAAGATCCATTTCAAAACATTAAGTTTTAATAAAAAAACAATGTAAACTCTAGTTTTTAAAAAAAATCAATACAAAACAGTATTTTTGATTTTTTTTTAATAAAACCTACTTAAACTTGATAAAATCTATTGAAAAATTGATTACAAGATCGAAAAAACAAAATACATACCTTTCAAATCGGATATCAGATTAGAACGGATATCGGATTTGGATTTCACCTCTTGCGCCCGCGTCAAAATGTGAGAAATGAAATTAAAGAGTCACCTATTTTTTATATACAACTTCCACAAATCGGATATCCGATTTGGATTGGATATCCAATTTGTGGAAACTACCTTTGGTTTTTGGTTCGGGTAGAAGTACTGACACCCGAACCTAGAAAAGTCAACTAGGCCATTTTCACGTTTTTGAACTGATTCAAAATGTGATTTTTTCTCATTGCCACTTTTTGGTCCATCAATAGCCTGCACATACCCATATATAGTTTTATATGATCTAAGAAGGTCACTTTTTCCTTTATACATTGAAAATTAAGGCGTTGCAAATCCCTTCGATAATAGGAATTATATCAATATCATAAGATAATGATGTACGTTTGGTGTCCTTAAACTCATCACTATCATTAGAATTTGTATCCCTTTTTTTCTTCCTAATATATTTTATGAAATAGTGCATCTAGGTTAGAGGAAGGAATGGTGAATAAATGGAAACCATCATGAGGTGTATGGGTAAATGTATGGGAATTAAGAAGGGTGGTTGAAATAATGACTTGTGATAAATGCATGGAAGAAGAAATGTGCTTAAGGGTATTTAGGGTATGGAAAACTCCGTTTACTATATGGGGTGATTATACGTCTAATTGTAGTGGATGGAAGAGGTGTATAAGTGTGACATATCATATGGACAATGGGTATGAAAAGAGGAGTATATCTAGGAGCTAGGCCATAGTATGGAGGATAAGTGGAAAAGGGGTAGATACTAAATTGTGGGACACTAGTGGACATGGTACTATGATGATAAGTAGTGGCAATAGAAGGGTAGGAGAATAATCTATGGCGAGGGTGAGTGTAGGAATAAATGCACTAGTAACTATAAAATAAGTAAGCTTAGAAAAACTATCTGTCTTGAGTTCATATGGTTTACTTGAAAGCATATCATGAAATTCATTTTCTAGTTGTGTAAGGGTGATCCCACAATACTGGTTTACAATTCCATTGAGGAAGGAAAATTGAAAAAACACACCCATGATTATTTTTTGATTTTTATGGGTTCACATGAGTTGGGTGTTCGTATGGACCCAAAAAGGGTTTGCTTAAACCCCCCTTTGAGTGAACCCTCTTTAATGATGGGACTCACCTTTTGGCACATATTTTAAAATGAAGATAAAGGAAAATTAAAAAAAAATGGGGGTTTGTATGGACCCCCTTCGAGTGAATCCCCCTTCACCCAAAAGGGTCAAGGGGGTTCGGTCAAAGGGGGTCCATACAAACCCCCCTTTTTCCCCTTTCTCTCTCTCTTCTACCAAATCTCTACAAAATTTTGCCTTTCAAAGCTTGGGTTGAGGAGGATGAAAATGGAAGAGACTTCACAAACCCAATTGGATGATGGTAGTCCTCAGAATGAGCTATCCATCATATACAATTTTTATATGTTTTGTTTTTATTATGTATTTTTTTTAGTTTGATTAAACATAGGATTTTCAATGAGAATCAAGCTCTCTATTATGCATATGTGGAAAAATAACAGATTATCAATTTTTTTTTGAAAAATATTAGTGCACTAGATATTGATGTCCCTGGTCCAAAAAAAAAAAAGAATTTCGATACATAAAAAATAAATGTTTTAGCCAATAAATCATGTCTAAATTGTAATTGGTTTGACTTTGAAACTTAATTAAGAAAAAAAATTCAATGAATTGTTATGAAACCAATTCCATGCACTAGATATCATAGTTACAAATCTAAATTAAAAAAATTATAATGTTATCCTTCATAGAAAAAAAGTTACATGTTAGCCAGTAACACCACTCTTTAAAAATGGTGTTTACTATTAAAAACTAGTTTTTCAAGGAGATGGAAAAATAAGTGCAATCTGATTCAATTTAAAAAAAAAAAAAAATATTTAGAATCTATAGATAAACTATCACAAATCATTGGTTCGCATCATCTTCAAATTCCTCATGGTTTAGTCGCTATAGATGACCAAAAGTGAATATTTAGTTAAAAAATTCAGTTCAATGTCCACTTTGGCTAAAAATTATAAACCAGTATTGTGGGATCACCCATAAGATTCTCTACATTAGCAAAACAAGCCAACTCATTTACAAAATCTTGATTATCTATAAGAGCATTATGATCTTGTTTCTCATTATAATTATTAAAATAGACTTCATTCTCATTGATTTGGCCAATGCTAGGGTTTAGATAGATACTTATTCTAGGATTTAGTTAGAAACTCCATAAAATAAACAATATAAAAAATAATAAGAAATCCTCTAAATATGTAGATTCTTTATTTACAACAAATTTAATCACGTTACTATTGATTACCCCAATTTTATAGAATGATGAATGCATGAGTAATTTAGGATATTATTATATGCTTCAAATTAATCCATTAAATGCCTTTAAATACTAACACATAACATCAAATTGCATAAATTTTTAGTTTTGTACTTTGATGTGTTTGCTTATGTGATTCTCTCCCTAAAATTAAAAATCCAAAATTTTATATTCCAAGGCTAAAAATATCAAGATCTAATGATTGCCTATTAGTATGAGAATCAAAATTCAAATTTGTGTATTTAAAGACTTCAATCTAGGCCATTTATTATGATATAATTATATAATTGAGTAGGATTTGATTCCAAAACACTCTCTTATACTTTTTGTATATAGATGAAGCACATTAGTATATCACTATCACATATCAATGAAAGATCATGTTCTCTCTATCAATTGAAATCCATTTTAAATTATAAAATTAAAGTTACATTTTGACATAAAGAATAAATTTTTTACTCACATCAACAATAAAATTTATCAAGTGAAATCCACTGCCATCCACACATAGGCATTTATTTCTAGTCCACTCATCTCATTAATTTTCCTACTTCAATTATCTCATTATTTTTTGTTGTTGCTAGATTTGGGGCTTGAACAAAGTGCAAGGGGGAAGTTAATATACTTCATCACCATAGATGAGAAAGATCTACGATTCTCCTTAGCATCTCCAAAGTTTCCTTCAAATTGCATTAGGTGAACCTTCTTTACAAGTACAAAAGACACACTTATGCTTTCAAAAATATCATAATTTTTCAGCGTAGGATAATTTTTTTCAATATATGAGCACATTTCAAACAAGATAACAATTATAAAAGTTGTCCTCATTTGTGTGATTCCTCTCCCTACATTTGGCTATTTAAAATCTAGTCATATTTATCTTTTTATCACAATCTAGTGTCAAATTATTAGTTTTAGACTTCTATCACATGCCATTAGCTCAATTTCATTATAAGGTATGTAAAATCCTAACCCTCTTAAGATTTCAATTCAATACATGTTTATTAAATTCTAAGATAACATTAATTAGTCTAGTTATCATACTTGAATCTTATTTGTCTAGGGTCTTGAATATAAAAGTTATTAACCCAATATATTGTGTAGATGGTTATTTATTTTTTCAATATTTTATTTAACTTTTAACTTATATGCCTAAGTTTATATCTTTGAAATTTCCTCATTTTTATTTTTATGTCGTGAATTATCATTATTTTTCCAAATTTAATTGCTCCTTTCATTTGTTTTTTCATCTTATCTATTGATTCTTGAGGGGATCATAGATCTTGCCAATACATTCCATCATTTTTATTTTTATGTCGTGAATTATCATTATTTTTCCAAATTTAATTGCTCCTTTCATTTGTTTTTTCATCTTATCTATTGATTCTTGAGGGGATCATAGATCTTGCCAATACATTCCATTCAATTTTTTATTCGTTCATTTCATTTATTCATGAACTCCATGTCTATTGTGTTCATCCTATCTATAATGAGATTTATTTTCCATTGCACACCCTTTGTGATTATCATGATATACAAAGAAAGAGGAGGCACATGATAATTATTGTTATTCCCTTGAGATGGTATTATTTTTCCTCATGAGGATGAAATAATTAAAGAAACCCATGATTCCCTCTTGAAATTTTGGATGCTTCATTATGTGATGATAGTATATTTCATGTTTATAATGCACATATTATTTTTGAATCAGTATTACACAAAAATAATTCTTTAGTCCTAATTTATATGGACACATCTAAAGTTTATGATTCATGTGAAAATGCTCTTAAGTATGGTGTTTTATCCTCATTATCTATGCATTATAAAAATGAACTATACTATATGTGTAATATATTTGATATTTATGTTCACAATGATATTTGATTTAATTCCCAAATAAATTGGTGGAAACTTTCTACATATTAGCTAGTAATTAAAAAATTAAAAAAATATGTAATGAAAAACATATATGAATATCAAAGATACAATGGAGATGTGGAAGGATTCAAATAGATATGAAACTTATATTAGAAATAATGGGGGAATATATAGAGGGTTTATATGTGAATTGATTCATCTCTAATTATACAAGATGTACAAAGTAGGTACTTAAACACAATATTGAATAGGTACACTATCAGTCGGGCTCCATGTAGATTTGCTAAACATGTTTGGAATGTGGTTTATGTAGATCATATTATGTTAAGTGACAAAATTTTATGGTGATATCTTTATTGTTGTATCATCTAGTGTAGATATCACCATGTTTCAAATATGTATGGTTTTGGTTCTATGCCATTTATTTTGGTGTAGAAGTTATCGAGTATCACATGAATATGAAAAAATAACATGTGGATATTGGTTCTCCATGTGTCAAAAACATACACTATGACTTAGAAAAACCATGTGTATCCATGTGCAATACCACACTATCCACACATATATTACTCAATGAGTACTATTCATGGAGTTAATTTAAAAATAAAGTCACTTCCTTTCTAGTAACCATGATGGTCCTTATCATAAACTTTTACCAAAATGAATTCATACATTAGAAGGTACAAAAATAATTAAGACAAAAGGAAGACATGAAAAATATTAAGTTGAAATGAGCTATCTACATAACGAGGACAACGGTGCTAATTAAAAAATTATTCTTGAAAATGGACAAGTGTTTGATAACATGTCTTGTAGTTAGAAGGATAAAAGGTATGAAGATGAATTAGACGAATATTTTGCCCCAATGTACTTACATTTAGGGCATCAACACACAAATTGGTAGGAAAATGAAAGTGGAACCCTTATTCTTGTAAATGAATTTACATCCATTGAAGAGACCACAAAATTTATAAAGATATATAACTAGGATAGTGCTAGAGCATATAATTTATATGCATCTATGACAATGATAATGAATAAAAAATACTTTTAAATTAAAAAATGGCACTCTGACACATGTTTGGATAATGTTATCCAAAATTACATTCAATCAAAAAATTTAATGGTAGATTCTACCTTAGTAACCATACACTATGAAAAAGTTTCCATGATGTGATTGATTCAAAATAATATGTAAATTAATCTTCACTTATGCCTTCTAATTCTCCTCGGAGACACTTCCTTTTAAATTATTTAGATAATATTTGGTTAGAAATGTGCCTAAAACAAAGAATAAAAATTATTTTGAATCTAAGGAACATGAAAATGAGCCATAAAATGTCCTTCTAACATGCATGCAACCTTAATTTGAAGAAAATGACAAAGAAATAATGCTACAAGAGGAGTCAAATGATATATTTATCCCACTTTATATGATGGATTTTTTATTTGTGTAGAGAAAATGTCTTTTCTCTTTTATTGATTATTGAAGAGGACTAGACTCAACTAATGAAATGAAAAACCTACTAAACAAAACACAAAATAATGAAAAAGAAGTTAAATCATAAAAAAATAAGAACTTGATGATAAACTACATGTTCCATCTTATTTCTCCCTCTCATCTTCAAGGCATGTTCAACAAAAGACTCTTGATTTTATTTTTTATTCATCATATTATAATCAAAATACAAAGGATAAATTTGAGGAATCTATATTATCGAGACAACAAAAAATACAAAGCACTTAATTAGATTATTCCAATCAAATGTTTAGTCTGAAGATGTTTTTATCCAAATTGATATTTTGAAACATCAAATGAAGATTTACTTTTTGGTGAAGATGTCCCTCTTATTCCTCTAGTGATTATATATGAAAGCATATCTGTAGGTGAGTCCCAAAATTAAACATTTACCATCCTCATCTCCTCTTTCATCATCTTTGGATAAATAATTTTTTGAGCTGACAATAACAAAAGAAGAGGAAGATTTTATGGTCAAAGATGGTCTTACATTCATTAGGGTTGATATTTAAAGGACAAATCCACAACATATATATGCAAGTAGAGATCTCCCTACTATTGATGGGTATTTTGAAATAAAAATTCAAGTAGAAAAAATAACACTCTACTTCTCTTGAAAATATGATCAATCCCAATAATTAATCAACTCCAAGGTCCATTTATTACTAGGTAGATTAGTGATATAGAACAATTGAGTAGTCTATGTGATTTTTTTAACAAGGGGCCTATGTCAATTAACATCAAGATAGATAAATACTTTTTTTAAAGTGCATTAGATCCACTAAACCAATTGGTGGATCTTTTAATCTTATAAAATAATTATGCTTAGAAAATACCACTACCCTATTTTGAAATTGATACCAATCTATTGTTAGAAAATATAAAGCTATCCCTAGTTTATCTAGAGTTATAAAAAATATAAATAATGTTAGGGTTTTAGAGAAAATAACATAAAATTAAATCGATAGTGATATATTCAATTTTAGCCTTAATTTTACAAGAAATGATGAATCCCAACATAACCTATGATGCAATGACCAATATTCACACAATCATGGAAATTATAAGTGCATGATTCAAATTAATTTGAAATAAGGATATTCAAGTTAGATGTATAAAACCACCATATTCCATGCACAATTTTCATACACAACCCTAGTGTTAAGAACTTAAATAGGATTTCACCAACCTATCCAATTAAAGAACATAAAATGAAAATACATTACCAATGAGGCTACGAACAAAAAGAAGAAGATGACATAATAATTTTATTAAAATTTATAATTGATAGATTACAACTTCTAGTAGGATTCCCCACACCAAAAATTCAAAATTTTGATTTTACATCAATGTTCCAACCCTTAACAAGATTTCAAAGAATTCTAAAAATGCCCATCTTGGGCACCTAACACTACTATTAAAAGGTAGGTTGGCCTGGACCTTAAATTGGTCCCTAGGCCCAAAATTTACAAGTTCCCCTTATTTCAAAGTTTTTGCTCTAAAGAATAAATTAAAAATTACATTTTACTAAGCCTCAAAGAATAAGATGCACCCACATGAGGGTGGTCAAATAATGAAATTTACATAAATAAAAGGGAAAATTCCCTTATTGATTATGAAAAATGGGCTCGGAAATTGTTCAAAATATTACTGCAACCAAGATCACCTATGTACTACACCTTTACTCTTATTAAAAAAGTCTTCTTAATCTACTCCGGAAACTCCATTTATGTGATCTTGTTATGGAAAGCATTACAATTCCCTTTTATTCTCATCAATTCATCAATGATTTTTGGTGTGAGATTTTAATTTACTAACCTAGAAAAATCCTTGATGATGGTGGTATTTGGAAGAACCTTGTTGGAATTTTCCCAAAATTTACAAGGATGAGACTCAATAAAACTTTCAATTTCTTTCATAATTGTTGTGACAGTTGCTCTCATCACCTTGAAATTGTCTTTATAAGCTCCCAACACCTTTATTCTATATTTAGTGTTATGTAACCACTCTTTATGAATTTTTGGGTTGCCATCAAGTAATTTTTACTTAATATGAAGCTCCTTTGATTAAACCCTAAGAATTTTCTATTATTAAGGGAGATTATCCTCCAACATAAGTAGCTTTAAACTCAACCATTGCACTAACTTCATCATTGGGTAAGTGCACCAAGATGGTGCACACAAAGGGGGTCAAAAGTGGCCACTTTTATTTTGGAATCAACTAAACTTGAATTTGGAGGAGTAATTTTAGATTCATGCACTCAAAATTGTAAAATACCAAAAGAACAAGTATTGTAGTACTCATAATCTAGTTTCTAAACTACTAAATTTTTACAAAAATAAATAAGATTAAGAGGATCAAATGCTTGGCACACACAAAAGTGTTCCTATTTTTCAGAAACAAATATAACATAGTATTTGACATGTGCCCCTCATTTCTTTTAGTTCCATTTAATATTTTCAAAAACCCTTGGTAAAAATATAGTTAAGAGTGAGTAATAGAAGTATGTTTTTTTGTAATTTTTGTTGAGTATTTTTTAATGATTTTTCAAAGTGGATGCATCTTGAAAATCATATCACCAAGTGTTTGTGTCACATAACTTGCACCAAAATAATAAATAATGCAATTTTTTTTCCAATGTCTAAAGAATGAAGTGTAGAACAATATTATTATTTTTTTTTTCAAATTTGAACAATTAGGTCAAAAGTTATTAAAAAAATTCAATACATATGTCTCTGATAACTATGGTAACATTAGTGAAAGAAATTAAAAACATGTGTTAATTTAGTTCAAATCTAAAAAATATATGATTACAAAGCTTAGAAGACGTGTAAAATTATGGTGGTCGTTTTACTAAGATTTGATTTATAATGTGTAAACCTGATGACAAGCAAGTTGGAAAACAAGAATGGAGAAGAAAATCATGTGAAAATGAGACAAATTAACCATCCAAGCCTAAGTACAAGCCAAAACATGTACATGTTTTATGCAAGCCAAAATGCGTATGTGCTTTATGCAAGCCAAAACATGTACATGTTTTTTGGAATCCAAAACCTGTACATGTTTTTTGGAATCCAAAACGTGTACATGTTTTTTGGAATCCAAAACGTGTACATGCTTTCTGCAAGCCAAAAAAAGTACATGTTTTTTACAAGCCAAAACATGTATGTGTTTTGTAAAAATAAAAAACACACATTTTGTGCAAGAAAAAATATGTGCATGTTTTGTGCAAGACAAAACATGCGTGAGTTTCGTGTAAGAAAAAACATGCACACATTTTGTGCAAGAAAAAACACACACGCGTTTCATGCAAGATAAAACATGCGCACTTTTTGTGTAGACAAAAAAAACATGTATTTCATGCAAGACAACACATGCGCACGTTTTGTGCAAGGAAAAAAATGCACGAATTTCGTGCAAGACAAAACACATGTGCATTTCTTGCAAGAAAAAACACATGCGCGTTTCATGCAAGAAAAAACACGTGCACGTTTCGTGCAAGACAAAACACGCATTTTGTGCAAGACAAAAACACACACGCGTTTCGTGCAAGAAAAAACACACACATGTTTCATGCAAGAAAAAACGCACGCGTGTTTCGTGCAAGACAAAACACGTGTGCGTTTCGTGCAAGACAAAACACGCGTGCGTTTCATGCAAGACAAAACACGCATGCGTTTCGTGCAAGACAAAACATGCACATGTTTCTTGCAAGACAAAACACGCATTTTGTGCAAGAAAAAACACACGCATTTTGTGCAAGACAAAACACATGCATTTTGTGCAAGACAAAACACACACATTTTGTAAAAATACAAAACATGCATGCATTTTGTAAAAATACAAAACAAACATGCGTTTTGTAAAAATACAAAACACACATTTGTTTTATAAAAATACAAAACACACATGTGTTTTGTAAAAATACAAAACACACATGCGTTTTGTAAAAATACAAAACACACATGCGTTTTGTGCAAGACAAAAAATGTGCGTGTTTTGTAAAAATATAAAACACACTCACGTTTCATGCAAGACAAAACACACGTGCGTTTTGTAAAATTATAGGTAAACAAATAAAGAAAATAAATAAATTGTTGGTTCATGAATCATGTAAATAAAATGAAAATATTGAATAGGGGATAAAACTAAAATCATTGAGTATCTTATTTTAGAGGAAATTAGTAAAGTTGGTATTACAATATATATTTAAAATTTAAAATTGGGAAACTATGTATTTATGTATGCAAAGGTAGATCAAAACAATCCCAATTTCATGTTTAAGTACTTGCATGCAGTCAAAGCATCATGTTCTTGAATCTAACTATCCAAATCTCTCTCCTTCCACCTTAGTCTCTAACTCTCTTTACATCTCTCTAAGCATCATGTTTTTGATGGTTTATGATGGAGAGTTGAGAGTTGAGGGTTCGGGGATTAAATTTAATTATGTAGGTTTTAGTGTTAAATTATGAATGTTGGGTTTTAGTGTTTAACATATAGGGTGCATAAGGTTTATGTATCAAGGTTTATAGTTGATGATATAGGGTATATGGTTTAGGGTTGAGAGTATAATATTGAGTTATAAGGTTTAGGTTTGAGGGTATAAGAACCTTGAGGGTTGAAGGTACAAGGCTTAGGGTAGAGTGTATAGGTGTTATGACCTTGGGCCGAGTGTAGGGTTTAAAGTTGAGGGTATATGATATATAGTGTATAGGGTTGAGGGTATATCATTTAGGATTGAGTGTATAGGCTCAAGGGTTCATCTGCTATGCTTTAGGACCTAAGGTTAAGGGATATGGTTTAGGGTTAAGGGTATATGATATAGGGTTTAGGGTTGAGTGTATATGGTTGAGAGTTTATTATATAGGCCTTAGGGTCCAAGATCAAGAGGGATAAGGTTTAAGGCATGGGGGTATAGGGTATAGGGTTGAGGATTAAGGGTTTTATCCTATAGGCTTTAAGGTTTAGGGTTGACAGATAGGGTTTAAGGTTGAGGGTATATAGGGTTGAGGGTATAGGGTTGAGGATGTTGGGTAGTTCCTAGGGTTGAGGGATAAGGTTTAGGGAAGTAACAATATAACCTATATAAGGTACAAACTTTAGTTCCCTAGAACTACCTCTCTCTATCTAACCTCTCTCTCTCTATAGTTTAGGTTTGAGGGATATGGTTTAGAGTTGATTGTATAGGGTATCTAGGGTTTAGGTTTATGGGTATAGATCTTAGGGTTATGGTATAGAGTTTAGGATTAAGTGTATAGGTGTTAAGGTTAGGTGAATAAGGATTTGGTAAGTTAAATCCATTGTAAGCCCAAAACTAAATAAAAAATGTACACGTTTTGTTGAGTTAGAAGCATATACATGTTTTGTAAATTTATATAGATCACCTAAGGGCTATGACATCTATATTAGTTAGATCAAAGAGGTTAATGAGAACAACTCGATAAATGAGGTTGATGGGATTAGCTATATGATGATCAAGAATGGCTATGCTAATGATGATTATGATATCAATGGACTAAAAATGATGTTTCTATTGGTATATGTGATTTATGACATATGCAAGTGAATTATAATGTAGACATAATGTATATGGTTTAGTATGAATTTAGAATGTATCTTTAAATGAATAATGTATATGTATTTCATGGACATGAAATTTAATAAACACGTAAGATGATAAGATGCTTACAATAAAAAATCTAAAGACTTAAGATGAATTTATGAAATGATGATAAGATTCTTAAAATAACAAATATAAACACTTAAGATGTAAACATGAAATGATGATAAGATAATTAGAATAAAAAATCTAAAAACTTTATATAAAAATAAAATGATGATAAGATGCTTCAAATAAAAAATTTAAACATTAAAACATATGAAAATGAAATGATGATAAGATGCTTATGATAATAAATGTAAACACTTAAAATGAAAATGAAATGATGAGAAGATGATTAGAATAACAAATCTAAAGACTTAAGATAAAAATATAATGATGAGATGAGATGAAGACTAGGTGACCATCTTAATACATTGAGTTTAGGAATATATGGAAGAAATAGAAAATGGATGTGCACATACAATCCATGATTAGGAAAGAGAAAAATGATGGTGACCAAAAAGAAGGGAAGGGATGGGATTAGGTGTATTTGGAATGCAATAATTAAAATACAATGAAGAGAACTTAATTTGATAGTACATATGATAATATACATCAAGGTATGGGGAACCAAGGTGATTGTGTATCGCATGTATAGGACTGACACACGGGTTTAGGGCTGAGGGTATATGATATAGGGTTCAAGGTTGAGTGTATATGGTTGAGGGTTTATTATATAGGCCTTAGGGCCCAAGGTTGAGGGACATGGTTTAGGGTCAAGAGGGTACATGGTAGAGGGTTGAGGTTGATGGTGTAGGGTTTGTGGATGAGGGTATAGGGTATATGTTTGAGTATATGGTTAATGTTGGACTCAAGGGAACACTGAGAGGGGGGGTGAATTAGTGTTATGAAAATATTAAATTTATCAATGTGATATTTAAACCATTTAAACATTTAAACCAAAGGAAAGATGCAAACACATAAAGTAATCATCCACAACACTATAACACAAGGATTTTTCCGTGGAAACTTGGTTAAGGGAAAAACCACGGTGGAGGTTAATCCACAATTTGAGTACTCAAATAAATTTTTTACAAAGGGAATGCACTTGCATTCAGGTACATTGCCTAGAGATCACTACTCAAAGGGAAGGCTCACTTCCTTACAAAATTTCAGATTAAAACCATTTGAAGGTTGAACTGAAATAGTAGCATCTACTTATGCTAGGTTATAGTTTCGGTTAGGCTCATGTATTAGATTTTGGATCTTCTAGCTGATTTTTCTCTTCACTCTACTCTACTCTACTATTCACATCATAAATTCATACACAAATGAATTCACACCCTTATTCTTCTGACTTTCACATCATACACTTATATATTTCACATACCACATATTCACTTATTTAAAATGATACTACCGATCTCATATATATTTGCTATCAAGGATTTGAACATTCATATGCCAGCTTACATAAGTCATAAATTTTTCTTCAACTATCAGTTAGAAACACCATTAATTATTTATGTGTATCCTCCAAATTTGGTTAAGACATAGAAATGACCCAAAAAAACATAATCGAGCATGAAAAAAATTAACCAATTACATCTTAAACATCGACAATGGTTAATTTCGCCAAGTCGGCCTTCTAGCACAAATAACCAAAAAATTAATGCACCAGATCACCTAGATCATACACCACTGAACACGTAGCCACAAAAATCTAGAGTAAGGTATTATAGATACCCAACAATCATCCATGAGGTGTGCAACATGAACTAATAAATAAATGATGCACATTGATCGACATATTTACCTTGAATCAGATACTCTGTTCTTTATTTTGTTCTACCGGTGAGAACCAGAACTAGACTTTGGACTGGATAAATGACTTAAGATTGCCATCAATGAAAAAACTAGAAGCCATATTCCAACAGTTAAGGGATTAACCTACTAGATTTAGCTCCTAATGTTAAGTGATAAGGTTTAACGAACTAATGGTATAGGGTATACGGTTTTGGGTTATGGGTATATAGTTTAGGGTTAACTCTCACATCTCCCCTTCTCTAATCTCCTCTAAGTATCTCCATTGTTCTCTATCTCACTTCTCTCTCTACTCTAGATCTACCTCTCTCTATCTAAGCTCTCTCTCTCTGTAATATCTACCTCCCCTTCCTATCTCTCCCCTCATATGCCATTATCTACCTCTCCCTCCCTCCTTATGTAGATGTCTCTTCTATCTATCTCACATATCTCTTTCCCTACCTCTCTTCTCTATATACCAACTCTATCTCTCTGCAATGTCTCTCTCTCTCTCTCTCTCTCTCTCTCCTTTATCCCTTCAATATCTCTAAATTATTCATTATTTAGTGTTTAGGGCCTATGGTTTAAGGGTTTAGGGTTTAGGGTCAAGGTTTTAGGGTATAGGATTGAGCATATGATTAAGGGTTTAACCTATTGGATTTAGTTCCTAAGGTTGAGGGATAAGGTTTAGGGAATTGATAGTATAGGATTTAGGGTTTTAGGTTATGGATATACAATTTAGGGTTAAGTCTCACATCTCCCCATCTCTATTGTTCTCTATCTCTATTCTCTCTCTCATCTAGATCTACCTCTCTCTCTCCACTATCTACATACCCTTCCTATCTCTCCCCTCATCTATCCTTATCTACCTCTCCCTCCCTCCCTATGTAGATCTCTCTTCTATCTATCTCACATATCTCTCTCTACCTCTCTCCCATGCCTCTCTCTCCTCTCTCCCTTTAATATCTCTAAATTATTCATTATTTAGGGTGTAGGGTGTAGGGTTTATGATTTATGGGTTTAGGGTTGATGGTTTAGGTATAGGGTTGAGTATATTGTTAATGGTTTAACCTATTGGATTTAGTTCCTAAGATTGAGGGATAAGGTTTAGGTAATTGATGATATAGGGTATAGAGTTTAGATCCCTAGAGCTACCTCTCTTTATCAAACCTCTCTCTCTATGGTTTAGGGTTGTTGTATATGGTATCTAAGGTTTAGGGTTATAGGTAAAGAGCTTACAGTTATGGGTATAGAGTTTAGGGTTAAGTGTATAGGTGTTAGGTTTTGGTAAGTTAAATCCATGATAAGCCCAAAACTAAACAAAACACGTACATGTTTTGTAAATTTAAATCCATCGCTTAAACCCAAAACTAAGGAAAAAATATACGTGTTTTGTTAAGTTAAAAACATGTACATGTTTTGTAAAGTAAATCCATCCCAAAACCCAAAAGTAAGCAAAGAACATACATGTTCTGCAAAGTGAAAAGCATGTACATGTTTTATTAATTTAAAATCATGTACGTGTTTCTAACTTTATAGGCACATCTAAATGGAGGCCAAAGTGTAAACACATTAGTTTATGGGCCAATAATGTGTACCTATTATGGAAACATAACATGTATAATTTTTTTTTAGTTTATATGCACTCGTAATGGCCAAAAAATTACATGACAATTATGCATTTGTTCCCATTGCAACAGACTTTGCTTTTTGTCCCCATTTTTTTGACAACGTAAGAGATTTATTTGTTTTATTTGAGTTAACATGATTGAAATGGATTGGAATTGACAATTAACTAATTTTTTATTTTTTTTAATTTGTATAACATTTTTGATTGTCAATTTTGATGACTAATTCATATTTTATTAATAATTTATTCATTTCATTAAGAAATTTATCATTTACATGTCAAAAAAGAGTAATTTATTTAAGAAATTTCATATATGTTCAAGTAATTTCATATATGTTCAAGAAATTTGATCAAGTAAATCATCTTTTTCAAATTACAATATTTATTAACATATATTTATAATTTTTTATTTAGGAACAATTGATATTAACCATGGGAAAGAATAAGTGAGGACCACCTGAACAACTTGATGCAAAAAATAAAAAATAAAGGGAGCACATGAAAAGACTATGTGAAATGATAAAATTGGAGAAGGTACACTATCTATACAAATTGACATTAATGTAGAATCAAACACTGAAACACCTATTAAAGATATAAATGATGGATCAAATTTACCAAATGAAAATGAAGAACACGCACCAAGCTTCACACCTACTGAGACAAGGAATGATTAATCAAATGTACCAAATTCAAACAAAGAACACACACCAACCATAACACCTCCTTGAATTATTTGTAAAAACCCAAATTATCTAATTGACATAGATGAAAATATTTTGAAACCAATGTTTGAAAAAATTCCTAATTGTACTTGTAGAAGAATGACTAATAACATATGGAAAAACTATTTAGAGCTTAAGTGAAACTAGAAGGTGACAATTGTTTGTCGAATTGATTAAAAATCATAATTTTAAACTCTATGAAGATCCTTAGATTAAAATCATCAGATACTAATAGTGAAAGAACTATTGTAAGAAATCCAATTAGTGTGTACCAATCAATAGGTTCAAAATTGCACACTAAATATAGCAATATTACCCGACGTGTTCTTACATCAACTATAGTAAGCAATGATACTAAAAAGTATCGTTTGATTACAAAAACAAGTAGGTCACTAAAAGTAAGTAGAAGAAAACTATTAAATTTCATTGGGAGACATGAAACAATTGAGGATCCTACTAGTAATTCTCTATGGGAATTTTTTGGTAGACTTTCATGCAAAGACAAGGTTGTTGTTGATGCATTAAGAGAATTAATTCATTTTTTTGGCAAGATAACACAAGAGTTTCACCCAATGAAAGAGATTTTGTTAGAAGGAGAATAGGACCTTAAGAATTGTGAAACACATCCTAAACACTTTTTGGATATGACTCAAACTCAATTTTGTGAAAAGTTTACTCAAATTTATCCTTAAGTGAGAATTAGTCAAAGTTATTTTAAAATACTCAAACCTTTTAATGTTAAGATAAATCATGCACACACTACATGTTGTTGTATGATGCATATTGAATTTTCCATTCATTACAATATTTATCATCATATATGTGAACTACTTTTCATACTAATGATGTTTTATAGAAATGTGGTATACGAGTCCCTCCTAAATCATCAAGAGATTTAATTTCAAGTGTACTATGTAGAAGAGCTGATGGAAAATTTATTTTATAAGAAGTCATATTTGAAAGGATCATGTGCTACTTGTGGTGGTTTTCAATTTTTTCAAAATGTCTACATTTTGAGAGAACACATGAAATTGGAAAAAAAAATAGTTTCTTTTGGAAAATGCGAGACAATGACATATGGGGTTAAAGATGGAAAAGAGTTGAAGAGATGTGAGTTAGTCAATAGAAATATTTTTGTAGCTGACTTTATGAGGATGTTTTAAGAGAAAATAGTTTATGAGTATGCAATGCATACACATAGAGATTGATGGTTGGATGAGAAATGCAATTTATATAAGGATACATTTCCTCTTGGTACCATTATCTCTATTGTAGATTTTTCTAAGAATTATACATTGAAGCCATAAAATGAAGTGCAATCTCAGTATTACAATTCTATTTAGGTTACTAGTTTTGTACACATAGAATTCATGCATGGACATGATAGCATAGATACATACACAGATATATTAAGAGAGTATCACTTCTACATCAATGGCAATCATACTCATTCCATAGAGTTTGTGTAAGGCTACTTTCAAATTTTCTACGATAATTTAAGGGAAAGAAATATGAGATACAATCAAAACATCATATGGTCAAATAAATACACACCATAATTCAATAATTCAAGGATGTTCTATTGGTTGAATATGATGCATGTGACAATTGGTGTTCAACATTTTTGGAATTTCACTAAGACTGGAAATGGAAAGGGTGAACACAATGGTGTAGGAGCATGTGTAAAAAGAGCCCTAGCTAGAGAGGAGTTGAAGTACCAAGGTGGTGCTAATTTGACCGATGTAGCAACAATTGTGCAATGGTATAACTCCACAATGGGACTAGGTAATCAAGGTAAGTCTATGGTTTCTAGATATTTTTGGTTGGTAAATGAATCTAATATTGTAAACTACCAAGATTGTTGTATAGTTACATGATCAAGTGAGTTTCACTCTTTTATAAGTTCAAATGCAAGTTCACCGCTTATTTATATAAGAGAGATTACATGCTTTTGTCCTTGATTTATGGATTTTATATGGGAATATTGTGTCAAAAGAGTGGGTTGATGAATGGTCTCATAGACCTTTAGTTCCCTTTGACACATATCAAGTTCCATAAGCACTATAATTGAACCAAATGGAAGTATTGGTGGACTTTGACCATGTATATAACCTAGTACAACTAGGTATTGTGATTTATTAATTAGTTGAAATAAATTTTGTAATTCATTTTATTACGTTTTACATGGTTTTTGGAATTAATTTATTCACTCAATGAAATGCACGTAATATATATGCAGTTATTGTTGATGAGAATAATGAAGGAACACATTATTTTTTGTGCCATTGTATAGAGGGGATAAAAATATTGACTACCACAATCAATGATGGAGAGGGTATTAAGTATCCAATAGGCTCTATTGTTCTCATAAGAACATGACTTAGAAGGTAACCTATTCCAAAATCAAATGTTTGGTTGTTTGAGGAATTTGAAACATATAGGCATACTCTTCATTACTCTAACCTTTTTGTTGCAATGAATATTAAATTGATTAAATATAGTGGTATGCCACTTAATAATAATTTATAGAAAGTTCACGAAGTTGACCACAAGGAAATACTCGACACTATAAGGGTTGGAGCTAATCCACAAGGTTTTGTAGATTGAATTTGGGTCAATTGCAAGTATTCAGTGTGTTGAGAATAATTTTGAAATTTTCGTATATATCATTGGTTGATTAACATATCTATTCATTGTACCAATATACAAAATGATTTTTTTGTGTAAGTATCATCAAATGATTTGTATCTATGTACAACTAAAATTTTGTATATATAAATGACCAACATTGTACAAAATGTTGAAAACATGTTTTTTTTATAAGTATTGTCAGTTGATTTGTATCTATGTACATGTGAAATTTTGTATATATATATAAACGATGAAGATTATACCATGATTGTACCAATTGATTGCAATGCGTGATTTTTATACATTTTTTTTGTTGGTATGCATATATGTATAGTTGATATCTTTCATTGAAAATTTTGAAAAAAATTATACATTTTGTTAATTAATCACACAACATGTAAAATAAAATGTTTTAATTTTTTAAATATGAATGTTTTTTTATAAATTGAAGACAAAAACAAACTAAATCAAACCTTTAATAATGTCTAAAACTATTGAACATTGGACAACATGGATCTTAAGAGGAAACACTTGCACAATGTAGCCCAAAACATTTGGGATAGTTGGGGTTCAAAACTAAACCATACCTAACATATACATGCCCATTCAAACATGTTGGAATTGATGGTTTGGCACCACAAAGAATAAAACAAAAATTAGGCTACCTTGCAACTTAACATTGCATGTATCTGACGATTTTGGGGCAACAATTTTTTTTCACCATGGTCTAATGGATTGGAGATATGAAAAATTGAGAGAGGGTATTGTATATGGACCCTATGTACCTCCATGTACCTTTAGAGATAAATTTTGTAAGTGCCATAGTTTCTGAGAAATAACTCATCAAAGTTCATAAATTTTTGGCATTTAGGGATCTTAAGAGAAAGCATCGGTACGATGTAGCCTGGAATGATTTGACATGATAGGGTACACAATAAGAAATTTCCTAGAATTCACCCACCCACCTAAATGTGTTGGAACTATTCATTTTTCTGCATGATGGATGAAACAAAAGTCAGGCTACCTTGTAACTTTTCATTTAATGCATTTGATGATTTTGGGGCAACAAGACAAACTTTCACCATGGCCAAATGGATTAGAGATATGAAAAAATGAGAGAGGGTATTGTAGAGGGATCCTACACCTTCATTTACCTTCAAACAAAATGTTTGTAAGTGCCATGATTTTTGAGAAATAAATCATCAAAGTTCATCACTTTTGGCATTTGGGGTTCTTAAGAGAAAAATTCAGTACAATGTAGCTGGAATGATTCAACATGTTGGGGTGAGAAATAAGACCTTTACTAGAATTAAACCACCCACCTAGATGTGTTGGCACTATCTATTTGGCCACACAATGGATAAAACAATAGTTAGGCTACCTTGAAACTTTTCATTGAATGCATTTGACAGTTTTGGGGTAGTAAGAAAAACTTTCACCATGGCCAAATGGATTGGAGATATGAAAAAATGAGAGAGGGTATTGTAGAGGGACCCTACACCTCTATGTACCTTCAAAGAAATGTTTTTAAGTGCCACGATTTTTGAGAAATAACTCGTCAAAGTTAGTCATTTTTTGGCATTTAGGGATCTTAAGAGAAAGCACTAGTATGATGTAGCCTGACATGATATGACATGTTAGGGTGAAAAATAAGATATTTAATAGCATTAACCCACCCACTTGGATGTGTTGGCACTATCCATTTGGCCACATGATAGATAGAAAAAAAGTTATGCTACCTTGCAACTTTTTGTTGAATGCATTTGAATATTTTGGTGTAGCAAGAAAAAAATTCACCGTGGCCAAATGGATTAGAGATATCAAAAAATGAGAGAGGGTATTATAGATGGACCTTGCACATCAATGTAACTTTAGATAGAAAATAAGTTCCATGATTTTTGAGATACAACTCTTAAAAGCTCATAAATTTTTGGCATTTAGGGATCTTAAGAGAAAGAACCGATACGATGTAGCCTAGAATGATCCAAAATGATAGGGTGTGAAATAGGACCTTTTATAGCATAAAAATTCTGACCCAGACATGTTGGAATTGTTAGTTTGGCTGCACGATTGATGAAACAAAAGTTACACAACATTACAAATTTTCATTAAATGCATTTGATGATTTTTGGGTAGAATGAAAAACTTTCACCATGACCAAATGTATTGGAGATATGAAAAAAGATAAAGGGTATTGTAGAGGGAACCTAAACCTCAATGCACCTTCAAACAAAAAATTTGTGAGTGCTATAGTTTTTGAGATACAACTTATCAAAGTTTTCCACCTTTTGGCATTTAGGGATCTTAAGAGAAAGTGTCGGTACAATGTATCCTGGAACGATCCAACATGTTGGGGTGAAAAATAGGATGTTTCCTAAAATAAAATTTCCCACCTGGATGTGCTAGCATTGTCGGTTTGGCCGCATGATGGATGGAACAAAGATTACACTACCTTGCAAATTTTCGTTGAATGCATTTGAATGTTTTGGTGTAGCAAGACAAAATTTCAGCATCGACAAATGGATTGGAGATATGAAAAAATGATAGAGGGTATTGTAAAGGGACCTTGCACATCCATGTACCTTTAGATAGAACATTTGTAAGTGCCATGATTTTTGAGATACAACTCGTCAAAGTTCATAACTTTTTGGCATTTAGGGATCTCAAGCGAAAGCACCATTATGATGTAGCCTGGAATGATCCAGCATGCTAGGTATGAAATAGGACCTTTCCTAGCATAAAATCTCCCACCTAGATGTATTGGAATTTTTAGTTTGGCCGCACGATGGATGAAACAAAAGTTACACAACATTACAACTTTTCATTGAATGCATTTGACGATTTTGGGGTAGAAAGATTTTTTTTCACCATGACCAAATGTATTGGAGATATGAAAAAATGAGAGAGGGTATTGTAGAGGGAACCTACAGATCAATGTATCTTTAGAAAAAACATTTGTAAGTGTTATGGTTTTTGAGATACAACTTGTCAAAGTTCTCCACTTTTTGGCATTTAGGGATCTTATGAGAAAGTGTTGGTACAATGTATCCTGGAATGATCCAACATGATAGGGTATAAAATAGGACCTTTCCTAACATAAAATTTCCCACCTAGATGTGTTGGCACTATCAGTTTGGCTACACAATGGATGAAACAAAATTTATACAACATTGCAAATTTTCATTGAATGCATTTGACGGTTTTAGGGAAACACAAAAAATTTCACCACAACCAAATGGATTGAAGATATGAAAAAATGAGAGAGGGTATTGTAGAGGTACCCTACACCTCTATGTAACTTCGAAAATAATACTTGTAAATGACACATTTTTTGAGATACAACTTGTCAAAGTTTGTCACTTTTTAGCATTTAAGGATCTTAAGAGAAAGTTTCAATACGATGTAGCCTGGAACAATCCGACATGCTGGGGTACAAAATAGGACCTTTCCCAGTATAAAATTTCCCACTTGAACATTTTGGCACTATTGGTTTGGCTGCACAATGGAAAAAACAAAAGTTACATAACGTTGCAACTTTTTGTTGAATGCATTTGATGGTTTTGGGGCAGTAAGAAAAACTTTCAACATAGCCAAATGGATTGATATATGAAAAAATGAGTGAGGGTATTGTAGAGGGACCCCACACCTCCATGTACCTTTAGATAAATTTTTTTTAATTGCCACAATTTATGAGCAACAACTTGTCAAAGCTCATTACTTTTTGGCATTTGGGGATCTTAAGAGAAAGCGCTAGTATGATATAGCCTGGAACGATTCAATATGTACTAGGGTGTGAAATAGGACTATTCCTAGCTTAAAATTTCCCACTCGGATGTGTTGGAACTATCAATGTGGTTGCACGATAGACAAAAAAAAGTTATGCAACATTGCAACTTTTCATAATTGAATGCATTTTATGGTTTTTGCAACATTTGAAAACTTGGCGCCACGTTTAAATAGATTGGAGTCTTAAAAAAGTGAGAGAGGCTATTGTGGATTTATCCTATGTGACCCTGTAGGATAGTAAAATGTATGATATGATCATCATCTAGTGGTTGGTAATTTGAATTTTGGTAAATAATATTTAAAATTATAATACATTATTGTTAACTTATTCATTATTGTTTTTGTTGCATTGCACTCTGTAAATACAACTTTTAAATCCATGTTTATTGGGAAATATTTTTATTTATTAATTATTTGTTATTGATAAGGCATGAATTTGATGTTGTAGTTAAATTGTTGTTACATGATAGAAAATTAGATTCAAAAATTAAAATTTGGATATGGGATATGATTCATACATACACTGCTAAGGGCCGTACAAAATGTCATCAAAATATCATACAATTCCATCATGAGGGCACACAAATTATGATACAATACCATCATGACGGTGCACAAAACATTATCAAAATTTCATACAATTCCATGAGGCCAATGTATTGCCTCTCAATCTACAAAATACCATCAATAAATATAGGAACACCAAAAATATTATCTATGTGGGCCATGTATAGACATAAAATTTATATGTTCATCTATGAATCTTGAAAACTAATCCAAAAACATTGGGCCTCTTTTATCCTGACTAATTGAACTTTGGTCACTAATAGTAGTCAGTTTCTTGCATCATTTTTAATCTCCTACACTCCTCAGTATTTTGTACCACAACCTATACATACAAAATATATAATTAGATACTATGCCAAAGTCAAAAACTATAAAAAATATTTAAAATTATGCATATACTATAAACACACTAATAACATACTGGTAGTCTGATTCTTCTTGTTGATGATGCTCGACATCATCAAGAGATGTTTGTCCTCACATTGGGCTATTTACATCCATCTATAACATAACAAAGAAATATTTATCAATTATTTTTGATAGGTCTACTAATATCAATTCATACAATATAAAAATTATTAAACACATAATTCATGTACTCATACCTGACTTAAGCTCATGGAAGATGAAATTGCCGCAATAAAACCAACTTCCAAATTTTATCTTATCCTAGTAGGTGTGTTTAATGAATTCATGAAATAAAAAACAATATTTAGAATAAACTCAAAAATTCACAAATATATATAAATAATTTTTTTAAAAATTCCAAAAACAAACTTAAATATGTTAAATAGTGCACCTGAGTAAATCCAATGTCATAACCATCCATAGTAGCATGTGTAGTAGATGGTGATGCCATGCCCACCTATTCAATAAAAAAATACATTTTAAATGATTAAAAAATATTTTGAATAGAAAGTATTATTTTATTTTGATATATTATACAAATTTTACCTTGGATATAGATGCAATTGTACAAGTTGTTGCAGGAACGCTCAATGATGTACCAAGATCTAGAATTACACCCTAAAATGCATAATGTTTGCATCATTTTAATTTAATTCTATAATGAAAATATATTTATTAGCAATTTTAAGTATTTAATAGATAAAATATTATAAATTTAAATCAACATACCTACGTTTGACCAACAGACACCTCATTTAACAATGCATCTTCCATCACCACATCATATGATGCACAACCTTGATGACCTCCACTACTTTCATAATATCTATATTAATAATGAGATCACACATGGGAGGTGGAGCCATTTGCAACCTCTACACCACTATCTCTCCCAAAGCATAAATTACAATAGTTTGGGCATATATGAGAGCTAGGGGCACTAGAGCTAGATGTTTGAGTTGGTGTATCATCCATTGAAGGAAAAGGTTGGGATATTTATGTACCATGCTCTATAATCAATGTATATTAGGCTAGCAAGTACATGGAGAGTCTGCACCTCCATACTTTGCCTAATTTCTACTAGAACTATTGCATAACAAATAGGTCTTTGTGCTAGTGTTATTTGATTTGCATGATTATCTACTTGATGAGCTCTTGGTCTATTTTATGCAGAGCCTCCACCTCTACCTTGAAACACCCTCATATAAAATTAATTGGGCATTTCATGAAGGACAAACTCAATATAGTTTTATGAGAAAATATAGCAGCACCTCATAATTATTACATGGAGGTTGGTCAAATACCATCCACCACCTATTTCTTATCTCCTCACGATTACACCAATGCATTGGAAACCTCTTTAAATTTGAAGGAATAGGTTGATTAGTTTTATGATTCATAAAAAGAAGATATATGATTTCTTTTCTTATGTCTTTCTTTTTCACATCATCATAGGACAACTTTGTTTTGTAATATTGATGACATGAATCTCTATAAGTTGTAAATTGGTTTATTTGATTTGTGACGATGTCAACATTCGTTAACATGGATTCAAATACTAAGGAAAGGGATTGGTGATTCTCTTTTGATATTTAACCCATCAATTATGAAACTAATTATTGAATTGAAACTATGTTTTTCTCTAGATTCCCTAACAAATCCTCTTTCCTTTGTCCAAGATTTGTTGGAAGGGTAGCAGGAGGGTCAGGCATCTTAGGGTTTTCCTTAGGAAATTCATAATTTAAATTTTCTTGTGGCTTAGGTTTTACATGATCTATTATATATTATAAAAAACTTGAAATTAATAAATTTTTTTCCATTTTTCCTAATGTAAACAAAATTCAAATTAAATGCAAAAAAAATCACTTACCTATTCTTCAACGTGGCATTGTGAATCAAGATTGGAAAGGGAAAAACACGTTCATGTTATGCTTAGTTGAGGGAAGGAAAATAGCTATAAAACATATGAGCCGCGGGTGAGCAAAATGGACAATCTTTTTCTTTTCATATTTTTATTGAGAATAACACATATGTGTTTTTATTTCATTGAAACATGTACATGTTTTTATTTCATAAAAACATGTGTGTTATGTTTTTATAATAACATGTACACATTTTGTTTTACTAATAACACATGCATGTTATTTTTTTAAATAAAAAAATCATGTTATGGCTTGAATTTTTTGAGCCATAACACAATCACGCTATTTGAATTTCTTAAAAGAACAAACATATTTTGTTCATTTTTGAGCATTTGGCCATTTTTTATGCCCCATCTTGGTGCACACACCCTATTAATTCTATGATCTAACATTAGATATCTTCTTAAATCAACCTGTCCACAAGGATTCTAGTTCATCCCTCCACATGGTCATATAACAAACCACTTCTACAACATATTGCTTATGTTTTCTCTTGTTAATTGATTTCGAAATTGTAGGAGCAAGAGAGTTAGCATCCATTGGGACCATGAGATAATTGATGTATGATGTGAGCTTGTAATCTACGACTTAAGATCCTCTTTGATTTTTTCATCCTTATTCATTCTTCCTAGGATAGTATTCCTACATGATTGGAGATATTTTTTCTCCCCCTCTCGTGTTTGGTGGCCTATACTAACAATTTGTAACTAATAGTCCCCTAGTTTCATATCAACCGTATCTTTACCTGATATTGGGATTCTAATCTATGCAAACCTTAATCCTTGTGCATCCATTCTGATATGGGATAGATTCTTGGTTCTTTTCCTCCTTTTTGAGCTTGTAGTAGTCTAGCTAGTCCAAAAAGGAGGCCTCTAAAATAGGATTGTAGGTTCTTTTCCTTTTCTTTTGGATAGTAGAGATCAACCAAACTAGTATGCAAAAACCCTTAGTAGATGTTTCACCTATACTTAATTTGGGTGGACTTGGTTGTCTTAGAGGAGAGGAAATATGAGGATTATGAGGGGGAGAGGAAAATCTTCTTGAATAAATACATGGAGAAGGAGGAGATGAGGGATTCAACACCTGAGTGGGAGTGTGAGATTCCTCTTGAGAGGCTAACCCAACACCAATAGCTAGATCACCCTTGGGGATATCTAAATTTATTTCTATTTCTTCTTATTCAAGTTCTTCTCGTAATTCCCCAATTGTCACTTCTTCTTCCTTGATGGGATTTTTAGGAATGTCATCATGTGGGGGAGGAGAAGGCACTAGTATTTATGGAGAAGGAGAAGGAGGAGGTGAAGGATGATGTGAGGATATTGGAGAAGGGACTAGGGGAGTAGGTTGTACCTATTTTTTATCTCTTTTTTCTTGTTGTGCTCTTGAAGTCCTTTTCATAACCCTTAGTAGTGGTTCTTATTTATCCTCTTATTCCTCTTCTTCCATAATTACTTGCACTTAAGAGATAATGTCTTTCTTTTTCTTGGTCTTCCCATGTGCTTCAATAATTGATGATTCTCATGTTCCTTTTGTTTCTTTAGGATCTTGAGGATTTGTATCAAAAAGCTTCTATTGATGTGGGTGTGGATCATCCATTGGGTAAGGATGCCTTATCTAACCATTTGTTTTGGAAATGTTTTCCTTGGTTTTGGGTTCAATAGTGGTGTTCTCAGGTACAAACTAGTCTACCCTTTCCATAGGCTAGTTTTAAATATTATTTATATTGTAGGAAGATACCAAGGCCTTTCCATTCTTGTGCATTTCCTTGGGGAATTTATCTAAAGCACATCTCTTGAAGAGTGAGTTCCATCCTATAGTAATCATTATTCTCACTTTGTGCTCATCTAAAAAATTAGCTTAGAAATATTCAATAGACGAAACATGCACAAAGAATGATCCAATAAAAGTTTAAAGGGCCAATATTTATCATAGGGTCAAATTTATCCTTGGCCTCATACATGTGCATTATTAAATATGCTAGTTCTAGCTCACCTATATTTTCTATTTTCATGTTGGAATAAGAATATGTACACTTACCTCAAGATGGGGGATGTGAGTCTAGCCTTTTTATTAGTATTGATCAACTTTTGAATCTCCACCACCAACTTGAAAATTTATAGCAAAATGATACTATCGATAAGGTACCTAGAGAGTCTATATAGTGCCTTATAGAAGCCACCCACTTTGAAACAGATAAACCAACTTCCCAATTTGGACACTTCTCTAGTTGCTTCCAATGATAGATTCTCTGCATAGTCATTATCTAGGAAACTAATAATTGCATATACATTTATGCATCATTAACCTTGATATAGTGCCTCTACCTCTTCTTTAGTTCCAACTAGGGATAATGATCATAAAATTTGGTTTCTTATAGCTGCTTAATGCCTACTTGGTTTAAGTTTTAAAAATCCAACAAGTAAACCAAGTAGGTCATATGGAAGTTGGCTTACCTCAACACATCTAAAAGTTGTTTATTTAATGAGTCACTAATTAATATGGCCCAACCTATCCTTTTACCATCACAAATATGGAGGATAAAGTAGCAAATCCAAGGGTAGAAGACCTTGGCATTGGGAAAACCAAATACCTTACTGAGGAGGGTTATGAAATCTTTAGCATCCTCTTGGAATTCTCTTTTTTGGATGTGTAGACATGGAAAATATACAATTCGATCTGACACACTTGATCTTGATTACTAACATCGTTTTTTCCTAAATCACCTTCTCAACTTGTCATCACCTTTCATCCCTTAATTGAATAAATCATTATTTATCTGATTAAGTCATTCTCCTCTATTAATTAAATAGATCATTTTGTTTAATTAATTTGATCATTCCTCTTTTAATTAAATAATTCATCTTATTTGATTAAATCCCTAAAGTCTTCTCATTAAATTGAATAAATTAAACCTTATTTGATTTAATCTAACATTATCCCCTTTAGTTAAATGAATCAAAAACATTTTTTTAATTAAAACTTTCCTCTCAATTTTGATTTAAATCAACTCAAAAATTTGAGTCAAAAATGTCAAATCACCTAATCTCTCGTTAAATTGATCAAATCTTGATTAATTTAATCTCAATCACTAAAATCCTCTAGAAAATGCAACTTGCACAATAAATCGATTAATTTGATTTATTTAATTGCATATTTTCTCTCAACATGGAATAAAGGAGGAATATTCCCTCAAATTTTAATTCAAATTCAAGTGGGCTTGGTATTTCCAACAAGGAATTTAATGCCTCTTACATGTCCTTGGCCTTGAGCCAAGTGACATTAAATCCATTCTTCTCTCCCTCCAACTTTCAAATTCAAATTTAAAATCTCCCCCTCTTTGGCACATTGATCAAAATGTGCTCAACCTTCAACCATTCACATCTTGACAAGTGACACTTGGCCATTGGATGTTGAATGATCCCACATTGCTCAAACTTTCTCATTCTTCCAATTTGGAAATCTATAAATGAGAGATTCTTCCTCTCATTCTATCATCCACAATTTGAGTAAACTTACTATACTCAATTACATCTTCAAGAATATCCATTTTTATCAAGCTCTTAGCTAGGCTATGCAGGAATTCAACCAAAGTGGATCAATCATCATCAAAGCTTACAAAGGAGTTGAGAAAGGACCAATTTATACACATAATTGACACCAAATCCCCAATGGGATCAAGAGTTTGCATTTTAAAATAGGATTTCATTGTGTTCTTTTGTTCATCTATTCATTTTATTTCCTATTTGAGCATTGCAAATGGATTTCATGGGGAATCCTTGTTCTTACTTGCATTTGAATCTAATTGTGTGTTTGTTTCTCATGTTTGTGCAGGTATAAGGATTGGGGTTCACATTTTGTTGCTAGAAGGAGGGCAAGAAATCACAAATCTAACATGTTTTTTTTTAAATTCCACTATTTTTTGATAGTTCTGTGTGTTATTCCCTATTCTAGCACATTTGTGGTATCTTTTAGCGCATCTGCACACTGTTTTAGTGCATCTGCACACTGTTTTAGCACATCTGCACACTGTTTTAGCACATCTACACACTGTTTTAGTGCATCTACACACTATTTTAGCACATCTACACACTGTTTTAGCACATCTGCACACTGTTTTAGCGCATTTGTACACTGTTTTAGCACATTTGGCACTTGTTTTAGTGCATCCAAGCATTATTTTAGCGCATCTATGCTTTGTTTTAGCACATCTGTGCTCTGTTTTAGTGCATAGACCTCTGTTTTAGTACTTTTATAGTCAGTTTTTAAAATGACGATATCTTGGTCATACAGAGGTATTTTTTGACGCATTTTTTTTTTAAATGGGGTAGAATTTCATATGCTATCCAATGGTGTAGGTAGTTTTATTAGAGTTAAAATTATCAATTTCACATTCTAAGTAAAATCACACTATAACTTGGTCTAAGTTTTAGGATTTTTATGCTTAATGATTCATGTAACCCTTATACCTTCTTGTTTCTTGATTTCATCTAACATTTTGAGCATTTTTTAAGGTTAGGAAATCAAAAAGGGGAGGAGGAAACAAAATAAAATCTTCTCATGACATCATTCTTCTATTGTATCAAGTGTCTTTAGACACTCTCGAAAGCAATTATAATTCCAAGTTTAAGGATTTAATCTCTTCAAGCTTTTAGTACTCAATAAATTTCAATTTGGGCTCTAAAAAGAACATGACAAAAGGGTTAAAAAGAACCTTAGGAAAATTCATTAGATTTTGTTTAAAGGTTAAAAATTGAACAAGGAAAATTCCATAGTTAATTTGGTGTTTTAAGAAGAATTCATTTTTTCTTTGTGGGCTTAAAATGAACAAGTGTTGCTTTGTCTTGTAATTATTTATTCAAATAATATCATCAAAAGGGTGTATGCGCTTCTCTCATGCCTCACGAAGATCTTGAGAATAAAAATATCTTTTGATGATATTAAGTTGAGTAAAATAATTGCCTCCACACTTCATTTTTTGGATTAAAATTGAACCAATCTTGTGAGTGTGAGCATAGAATATTGCGAACTGTGTTCTCCATTTGTTTTTCAACAAAGGTCGATTGAAATACGAGATATGATTGCTTGCTTTTTTTTTATCTTAGAGGGCCTGCCTTGTGGGAAAAGTTAATCACCCAAGGGAACGACCCAACCGGGAACACGCTAAAGCCAAGCGACTTCCCCCCGGGATATAAGTGAGGATATTGGAACAAAGGCCAATATCACGAGGATTATTCCAACGAGAAGGGCAAAAATGGTCTCTCGCCGTACTGGATAGTTCCCCATGAACGAAATGCCCACATTAAAACCTCTTGTTTAGCAAAGGAAAAAATCCTATCTATTTGTTGGTGTAAAAGGTCACATCCTTTGAAGCCACCCCATGTTATACATGCGGTTCTATTGTAGAGATGAAAAGTATGCCATGGGAGATTCATGGGTACTGATGCTTGGCTGACCTGAGAAGCGAGTGCACTATAAGGGGGAGCCTATGTGGTCAAGCATCTAATCATCCGCACTCAATATGTGCAGCTAGATTTATCCAACTAGGAACCCAACAAATATTGTCTTTTCAGCCTAGGGATTGTACATGTTCTTGAAATCACAACACCTTGCTTGGTTCTAAAACATTGAGAAACAAACATTCACAAAAGCTTTGAAATTTCAAACCTTTGGAGGAAACAAATACCATTGAAAAATCCATGTGCTCTTGCTTGCCCTAGGGATTCCATCCTTAGAGGTTTCTAAGTTCTTGGATTTAATCATCATTTGTTTTCACTAAATTCAACCTACGAAACTATGCTCTTGAAACCTTTATTTTCACATAATGGACCTTGTGGAATGAAAAGGAATTAAGACATAGAAATTTAGTTTGAATAGTAAATCAAGAAATTTCTTTTGGTAAAATTAATACATTAAGCAAAGATAAGGACAATTGGACCTCACATGTGTTTCCTCAAATGATTTCCCGAAAAGTCAAAATCCAAAAACCAAAGTTCAAGAAGATTAGCCTAAAATCTCGTGAGGAGTGTCTCGAAAGGATTTTTGAAGTTAGAGAAATATTGGTGTATAATTTCTACAAGAAAGCTTCAAAGAACAATCCAAGTTTGTATGAGTTCTATTGTCAACAAAATCCAACTCTTTTCCAAAGGTTTGCTTTTCTCACATAGGAAGAATGGCATGTTCTTCAATACCGAGGTCTTGTAAAAAAGAGTCTTGTCTAGGTCAAGTCTAGGATCAAAATCTTCACTCTCATCCATCTCTCCATCAATCAAATCTCATCTCACCAATAAACTCTCAAGAACTTTGAAACATCATCTATGCTAAACTTAAAGGTAAAATCAACATCATTTTATTTGACTTAACACACCTAGTCAAATTATCAATCCTCTTGAATAAATTTACCTTTAGGATAACACAACTTCCTAAGGTCTACTAGTTCATGATAATTTTTATTGGCTTAACACACTTAGCCAATTCATTCTCTCGTACAAGTTTTCTCTAGGATAACACAACTTCCTAGGGTTTACAAGTTCACTATCATCTTGTTTGACTTAACACACCTAGTCAAACTATCAAAATCAATCCAAGCCTTAAAAGGTTTAGCATCACCCCTAAAAGTTCTCCAAGATTTTCACTCATCCACACCATCCATTTATCTCATCCCCATCACCATCCCTTTGATCCTTGGACTCTCCTAGTTCTTCTCTTTTTGTGCCTAAAGATTAAGATCAAACGATCTCTATTTTATGGTCCAAACAAGATCACAACATAAGAGGAACATGGAAAACACCAAAGAAGCATCAACTTCTAGTGACTTGAGTCAAGTAACCTCCAAATTAAACCTTGTGGGATCAAGAAAACACCCAAACAACTCTTCTCTACCATCAAAAAATCCTCAAGAGGAAGAATATGAAGAGGAAATCATCAACGAGGACTTGGGAATGACACAAAGGGAAATAACTGAAATGATTCCAAATCTAGAGAATCATATAATTGTTAATGCCATGCTTAAACTTAATCCTTCTCTATACATATGCCTGTTAATAGAAGGAGGGGCCCAATTCCCTTATGACCTTGACGTAAATACTAGTATGGAAAGGCCTCTTGCAAGCATACCCCCAATGTCGATTCCAAACATCACTCAAGAAATTCCCCAAACCATATCAACAATCGCATCATCCTCACCAATTGTTAACAAGGGAAGTGCGATGTTTTGTGAATTACAAAAGCATCGCCTTGTAAACAAGAGAGAGGTAAATATCAACACCACACTGGATAACTCCATCCTGGTGAATCCATCACACTCGTATGTCTCACTTATTTTCTATAATCACGTGGACTCATCATCATTCCATGCAACACCAATCTATCCACTCAACATACAAACTTCTGTATCACAAGGAGAAGGTGGTTTGTTTGGAACATCAAGAATCACTGACCCATTCTCATCATCACTTTTTCAAGGGAAAATACCACCATTTCCTCCATTACCACTCACATTCATACCACCTCTCGGGTTGGGTCTTCCCCCCCTACCCACTGCTAGTTTCTCAAATCAAGGCAATCCAAGCACCACATCAAATTATCTCCTTTTGCCAACAACATCACAACAATAGGTGGCAACCATTTAGGTCACCATGGTCGATACGCCAACTAGTTCCAAAATCTCTCAAATCATACCTTCTCAGGGATCGAGCATCTCAACCACACCACCAACAACCCAAGTCTCAGCTACGAAAACAACCCCTCTGCCCACCACAACGGTTAGCACCATTCCTGGTGCAGGAGCACCTTAAGGTCTTTTGGAGAGATCTTTGCAAATTTTGGCTTGTAGGTGGTTCTAGCAAACCACTAAGGTAATAAGGAATAGGTTATAAAGTCCCAAGGGTGAATTGATGTGTTTTTTGTGGCAAAGTTAGGTTAGTTTAGAGCCAAGGGTTTGGGGAAGTCTTAATGAGGAGATTAGGTAAATCTTGACAATGTTGTCTTGGCAATTTGCCCTAAAAGTTTGAAAATGGCATTAACGATGTTATAAGCCCAACCTAAGGGTCCTAAAATGTGGGAATAAGGTATATAAGGTTAGCAAAAACTTAATATGACATTTGGGGAAGCTATTGTACGGACTGAGATTTGGAAAGAAGAGTTTGTGACTTGGAAAAGAGCAATTTTATTTGGATTTGTGTGTCAGAGCCTTCATCCAGTCAATTAATGGATTGAAAGGACTGAATTGATGCTTTGAGTATTTCATTTGTGACCTATTCCTGCCTTGTGCAACATTGGTTTAGTCATTTAGTTCAACTAGTTAAGGTTTTGTGAATTGTTTTGGTTCTTGTTTTCACTGCTCGGTTCAGGTATAGTTTTGTAAATAATGATCCCCACTTGAATTTCCATGGAAAATATTCCATGGCCACTTGGAATAAAGTAGGGGAATGTGTACATAGTGTAAACATAGCTTTTGGAGTCTTTGTGTGTAGGGGAGTTGATGTAACCATCAAGCTCTAGGCGAGTGCAGGGGCATTTTGGCTAGTGCTTGGATAGAATAGCAGCAAGAAGACTTGCTAAATGGATTGGTTTGTGCCAATCCATGGTGTAGGGGTGTAGGGGCATGTGTTATGGACATGTGTATGCAAGGAGAAGTGCAGGGGATACCATTAAGGCATTCAAAGAAGTGGAAGAGGTCAGACTGTGTTACATGCCCTAGAAACCCTTGAAAATAGGGGTTTGGTGACAATCCTATGTACGGACACCAAGGAGGTCTAAAACCTAGAAAATATTGAAGCCTAGGAGGTCTAGAGAAGGAATCCCTAAAGAGTTTGGGGGTTTGTTAAGGAAGTTTAGGCGTTATTCCAAGAACACTGGGTTTTGGAGGCCTAATTGACCAAAAAGGCTACAAGGCCTAAAATCTAAGTTTCTTGAATTCAATAGCCAAGTGAAGAAGGGATCCACCGAGATGGATCATAATGGAGTGAAATCAACCAAGGAACAGTGAGAAGGCCTATTCCTAGTCCCAAGAATGGTCTGGTGAATATTGTGGTAAAGTTGAGCCAAAAGGTGTCTAGAATGGGTGTGAGAGCAAAGGAGAGTGTTTGAAATTGGTGGAGAGTTCTATGAGGAGATAGGGGTCTTAAGAGTGACCTCTAAGTAGGGTAGAGAAGAGTACCCTAGTAAGGCCAAAGAATAGGTCTTAGAAAGAGCAAATGTGCTCTTGAGAGATAACACTCCCCACCAATTCCCAATCCACCACCAATCTTGCCAAAATCAAAAGTGAAAAATTCATTCATCACAATGATTTAGGTAGTCCAAAAGGCTGCCCATCAAAGGGTACTTTAGCAAAATCAACAAGCTACACAACACGCTACTCAAAAAGCCCAAGCACAACTAGCTGCCCAACAAGATGCACAAGTTGCACAAGCCCAACAAGCCGTACAAGGTGCACAAGTAGCCCAAAAAGAACAAGCTCAAGCTCAAGCTCAAGCCCAACACCAGGCTCAATAGGCACAAGTACAATACTACGCATAGCTATAAGCAATTCACCAAAAAGCATACCAACAAGCCTTGCAAGATTTTCAGGTACAACAACAAGCTAAAAAAAAAGATTTGTTGGCACAACAATAGCTAGAACAACAAAAAGATTTTTTGGCGCAGCAATAGGTAGACCAACAAAAGGCTTTATGGGAACATCAATAGCTAGACCAACAACAAGCTTTGTTGGAACAACAACAACAAGATCAACAACAAGCGTTGTTGATGCAAATGCAGGCATATCAAAAGTCCTTAAATGCACAACATAGCTTGTAGAAAACCCCCAAAAATACCCCTCTCATCAATCAAACATCGTAAACACCTCAAAACACATTCATCCCACCTCCTAATCTACAAAATGATGTTGCAACATAAATCAAACTGCTCTCACAGTAGGTGCTGGACCTCCAAGCAGGAAAAACAACCAGAATGTTGAGTAACATGTGACCCTATCCATTTGATAGAATTATTATGATGGTACCATTCCCAAAGGGATTTGAGATCCCCAAATTTGATAAGTACAATGGGATGGGAAATCCTGAAAACCATGTTAGGGAGTTTCAAGTGCATTGCATGGAGGTTGCATACGATAACACGTATCTAATGTGAATTTTCCCTCAAACTCTGATTGGTCCAACCATGGAATGTTTTTCACACCTACCCATAGGCATTAAAAAATTCTAGGAAATTGTGGAAGCTTTCCTTAAAAACTACACATTCAACATGGGTAAAGATGTTAGTTTGGAAGAACTATCAACACTCAAGCAAATAAAAGGAGAGTTATTCACATCCTTCTTGCAAAGATGGTGATCCAAGGCCAATCAGAGCAAGTGGACTATGCTGGAAGAATAACAAGTTTGCACAATCATATCCAATCTAGATGAAAACTTGGCATTCTACTTAAAAATGCAATGCATCACAAAGTATGATCACTTGGTCCCAAAGGCGCTCAATATTGAAAGAGCCCTTACTACATGAGGAGGTGCATTGAAATTTCCTCCACAATAGGATAACCACCCATCCACCAATTATAATGATAAACCTCAAACATGGTTGAGGAATAAAAATATCACAAACGACGGAGTGTTCGATGCTAAAGTGGTCATTAGTGCCTCTAAGAAGAACATCTAGACCCATCAACCACAAAATCATAATCACAATAATGTGAAAAATAACACAATGGAACAAAAACAACCACTTCCTAACAATCAAATCAATAACTTGGGCAATCAAGGAGGACCACCTCCCTGAAATAAATATCCTCCCAAGCGGAAATTTATGGCCCTTGGAGAATCAATTGAATCCATAATGAAGAATCTGGTTAAGGAAAACCTTATCAAAATCTCCAACTCTGAGAAATACATGGAACCCATGACAAAACCACTATGGTACAATGAAAATATCCTCTATGATTTTCACAAAATCAAGGGACACAACCGAAAATTGCATGAGGTTAAAAATATCATCCAGGACCTGATTGAGGACAAGATCATAAACGTTGAACAACAAGATGGAAATCAGGACCTTAAAATATACATGAATCGGATGCCAAATCATAATCAAGGAAATAACCAAGGAAACAACAAAGGGAAGAAAAAGTATGCTAGTGCAAACCTTGTGTATGAGGACATTGTCACATGTGTAGATGAGTTGGTCACGATCATTAACATCAAAGGAGCTAATGCTAATTGTGGAGTCACCACACATGATGACAAAGTTACTATTGTAGGGGCATCACATCCATCTAAGACCCCCATTTCAAATACAAAATCCATTCCCTACTATTATAGCGTCATCGACTAGCTAAAGAGAATCCCTACCCAAATCTCCATCATGGAATTATTGAAATTTTTTGCCACCCATAGGAAAATCCTTGATGAAGCATTAGTTGAGTCCACCATCTCTGCCACCCTTGATACAAAATAGTTCCAAGCTATGGTTGGTAACATAGTTACCCCAAATCTCCTCACATTCTTTGATCAAGATTTCCCTACCCAACCATCTCATAATCGTGCACTTCACCTTCAAGTGTCGATTCACAAAAATAAAGTCAAAAGGGTCCTGGTGGATGGAGGTACAAACCTATACATCTATTTTCTCAAACTCATAAAGAACTTGGGATTCTCCGAAGACTCCATTGAAAAAAAAAAAGGCATCACCATAAGAGCATACGGTGATCAAGAAAGAGTGTCTCAAGGAACTATCAAAATCCCAATCCAAGTAGGGCCAAAAACCATGGAAACCACTTGTCAAGTACTTGATCTTGACCTACCATACAACATCCTGCTAGGACGCCCATGGATCCATGGAATGAAGGCGATTGCCCCAAAATTCCATCAATGCATCGAATTACTATACCAAAATGAGGAGGTCACAATACATGGTGATCCAAAACCATTTGCCTATTGCAAAAACTTAGAAGCCAAGTTTTATAAAATCCCCCAGGTACCAAAAAATGATGAAGGTCCATCCACTTCATACATAAACCCATCTAACCTTGCCTCCACTTCTACGACATAGATACCCTCCATCCATGATATATTCGAAATCAAGATCATGATCTAGGAAAATGGGTGTGGAGACTAAAAAATGAAGAAGAATGCGTTTGTTGTAGGAGAGTTACCACAATCTCCTAGGACACATGGGCAACCTAAGCCAGCCTAAACACCTGTCCACACTATTAGGGTAGATCCTTCTAGATTTCGCCACTGGGGGGATCTAAGTCGGGAAAATATGGATGAGGGAGACATTTCAAGCATGCTATACCATTATGAAAGACCCACCCCTACTCTACCCATGGATGAAACCAATAAAGGGTTTCAAATTATGCTCAGCATGGGCTATAACAGAATGACAACCTTGGAAGAAACAATTATGGATGATTGGAGCCCATTGTTGTAGAAATAAGAATGATAAACCTTGGGCTTGGATGTACCCCTCTGAGTATAACCATATGTGGCAGAGGTACTCCTAGTAGATCAGTCAGATCCCCTCCTCAAGTATCGATAATCACCCTTCAACTACTCATATCCACAAGTCTACCCCTAGATAATTTCACTTTTGATGTAGCTATTGTCTGCACTAGTAGTGATGATGAGAATACCATAACAGGCCTTCCCATGATTTTTGAGAATTCTACCTTACTTATGATTAGTGCCTCACCTGCTAAGTCAAATCGACAAACCCACAAAATCAACTTAGTCTACCGTCAACTCATTAGCTATGACCAATGAGGACCACCGATTCTAGATTCATTCAAAAATAATGAGGCACTCTCAGAGTTCATGGGACTAATGGATATAGTTCCATGCGAAGATCACAAGGCTGGGTTTGATATCACATTGGACACTCAAGAATATTATGGGGAGACGATTGAGTCCTTCTGTCGCAAAATAATAAGAACGAGAAGGAGCTTAGGGTTATTGAGTGAAAACCACAATATGGCACTCTCTAACCAAAGAATAGTAAAAATAAAGGATGCATATAATGGTGAAAACCTCTCTGAGGCACCAGAGGATGAAGGATTCAATCTTCCCCCTACTGCATTGTATCAGGAGAAATCGACAGTCTTGGCAGAATAGTGTAATCCTGTCAATCTGGGAACACAGGCAACACCATAGATCACCTTCTATGCTGAATCACTTCTGATAGAAGAATAAGAATTATTGGCTGCATTTCTAAAGGAAAGAAAGGTGAAATTTTCATGGACCTATGCCAATATGCCAGGTCTCGATTCGGATGTCGTAGTTCATCACTTGGCTTTTTACCTTGGAGCAAAGCCTGTAAGACAAAAATTAAGGAAAATGCACTCTCAGATAGCCTTGCTAGTCAAGGTAGAATTACAAAAGATCCTAGATGTCGGCTTCATATGCCCAATTGATTATCTAGAATGGGTATCCAATCTTGTGCCAATTTCAAAACCAAATGGGGGCATCCGTATCTGCATTGACTGTAGAGACCTCAATAAAGCATGTCCCAAGGATTATTTTCCACTACCTAACATTGATATGATAGTGGAAATGACAACCGAATGTGAGATGCTATCATTGATGGATGGATTCTCAGGGTATAACCAGATAATGATTGCAAAAGAGGACCAACATAAGACAAAATTTACATGTCCATGGGGCACCTACTGCTGGAATATGATGCCATTTCAGCTAAAAAATGCAAGGGCTAAATATTAGAGGGCCATGACACTAATATTTCATGACATGATACACAAAACTATCAAAGATTACGTGGATGATATACTGGCCAAATCAAAGAAGAGACAAAATCACATAGCAACCCTAAGTGCCATTTTTGAAAGACTGGAGAAGTACAAGGTCAGGCTCAACCCCAAGAAATGTGTCTTTGGGGTACAATTAGGTAAACTTTTGGGATACATAGTGTCAATGAGGGGAATAGAGGTGGATCCCACCAAGGTCAAATTAATCCTCGACATGGAGGCACCAAAGACACTAAAACAACTTAGAGGCTTACAAGGAAGACTCTAATCCATTTGAAGGTTCATAGCGCAACTAGCAGAAAAACATATTGCATATTCACATCTACTCCACAAGGGAGTAGCATAAAAGTGGGATGACAAGTGCAATCAGACATTTGATAAAATAAAAAAATATGTATTGACACCACTTGTGTTAATGCCACCAAGTGCAGGAAAACCACTGATTTTATACATCTTGGCAACAATAGCAGCCCTTGGTGCTCTTTTAGCTTAGCACGATGAAAATGGTATAGAGCGAGCCATCTATTACATCAAAAAAGCAATGGTAGGGCATGAGATCAACTACACACCAATAGAAAAAGCTTTCCTAGTTGTCATTTTTGTAGCCCAAAAGTTCAGACACTACATGTTGGCTCATTAGATCAAGATGATTGCCAAGATCGACCCCTTAAAGTATCTACTTTCAAAGGAAATGCTCATAGGAAGGATGGCCAAGTGGGTCATGATACTATTAGAATATGACATTGAATATGTGGAGTGAAAATTAATCAAAGGAAAAGTCATTGCAGACCAACTGGCAGAGGCTCCATTCTATTCAAAGAATCCACTCATATTAGAATTTCCAGATGAGTCCATCTTTGATCTCAACATAGCCGATCATTGGAAACTCTACTTTGACGGTTCATACACACAACATGGATCAGGAGCTAGTGTCTTCTTCATCAACCCACAAGGGGATTGTATACCTAGATCCTACAAATTGGCATTCCCTGTACTAACAACATTACATAATATGAGGCTTTAACCATAGGTCTCAAGATTGCGACACAATGGTGGATCAAGGCACTAAAGGTTTATGAGGATTCACATATTATTATCAACCAAGTCAATGGCGAGTACCAAACCAAGGATGAAAAACTCACACCATACAAGAAATTAGTAAAAATCCTCAAAGAATTGTTCATTGATATCACCTTTGAGCAGATACCAAGGGCTAACAATAGAGCAGCTGACGCCATGAAACCAATTGGATCCTTGCTCGATATCCCTCGTAATGTCTCAAAACATGAATTCTTGGTAGAGCAGCTTCTCGTACTGGCATTTAAGGTACCAGAGTCAAAATATGTGTGCAAACTCATTGGTCTTGGTGATCCTCGGTATCACAACATCTACACCTACCTGAGAATAGGATTCCTCCTAGCTGACATTACCCCAAACCTTAAACGAGCCTTTGTCAAAAGGTCCTTACATTTTGTCATCCTAGGAGAAACCCTCTATCGTAGGAGCATTGAGGGAACCCTTTTGCATTACTTAAGTCCTGAGGAGGCCCTGACTGCTTTAACAGAGGTACATAATGGCACTTGTGGTTCACACTCGAGTGGTATAACCTTGGCCAAGAAATTGTTAAGAATTGGGTACTACTAGCCAGCAATGGAAAAAGAGGCACATGAATTTATCAGAAAGTGTTTACAATGCTAGCAACATGGAGACCTTATCCATGCACTAGATCAGGAGCTCCATCCTATTGTTGCACCATGGCCCCACAATGGGGCTCGATCTCATAGGAAAAATCACACCCACCTCATCCAACGACCATAAATTCATCATCACCGCCATGAAGTATTTCACAAAGTGGGTCGAAGAAATTCCCATGACCTACATCACTAGAAATCATATATCCAAGCTCATCCTGAACTATCTAATTTTCTGATATGGTGTCCCCCAATCCATTATCTCTGATAATGGGATACCTTTCAAGAATCAGGGTGTCCGTGACTTATGCAAAAAATTCAAAATCCAACATCGATTCTCCACTCCGTATTATCCCCAAGGCAATGGCCAAGAAGAAGCTACCAACAAAACCATTCTGAAGATCCTTAAGAAAATAGTCAATGAATCTGGTTGTGACTAGCATCTATAGCTAAATCGTGCCTTATGGGCCTACTACACCAGTATCCACACACCAACAGGTGCCACCACATTCTCCTTGGTCTACGGATCAAAGGCCATCCTCCCAATTGAGATCAAGCTCCCATCACGGAGAATATCATTGCAAAACCTCATAAAAGATGAGGAATACTATATTTCAAGGTTGAGTGAGCTTGATTTATTAGATGAATGATGCATGGATGCCCTCAATCATCTACAAGTCTATAAGAACCACCTGAAGTGTAGCTACAACTAGAAGATCAGGTGATGCACCTTCCAAGTTGGCAAACTTGTGCTGAAGGAGAACCAGAAGAATGTGCCAAATCCAGAAAGCAAAGGAAAATTTGAGCCCAACTAGTTGAGACCTTTCATCATAATGACAAGCTATATGTTAGGGGCATATCAATTGTCAACACCAGAAGGCGAACCTTTGTAGAAGCCCATGAACAACTGTCATCTCAAAAAGTTTTATGCCTAAAATATTGCAAGGTATAGAACCAAAAAATACAAAAAAATAGAAAATATCCTGAAAAAATGGTCACCGTGATGAAAACCTAGCAAACAGGCATCTTCATGACAACAAAAAAATTCAAAAAATACAAAAATCCCAAAAAAAATGAGAAAAAGGATTGAAAAATAGTAAAGAGAAAAAATCATCTAGTGAAAACCACTTCGGTGGCACTTTGGACAAGTACCTTGGTGAAAACCTAGAAAATAGGTGCCAAGTGTAAATAAAGCACTCTCTATCCACCAAGATCTGCATGACTCACTCATTTCATTCCATCACATGTCATTAATCTCCCTTCCAGCCATCCATTCGCATCCATACCATAGCCTGATCTTGTGCTCATATCATATTCCACCATAGTACTACTCAGCGTATCCTAAGGTAAGTTTGTCCTTCCTTTATCGAAGTAGTCTATCACATGATGTTGGGGGCATGTTCTTGTACTTGCATCAGATCAGATTTATGTATATTTTGATCTCCCCAAAACATCAAAAATCAAAAAACATCGAGAAAATCTCAAAAAGGCTCCAATGAATTCATCATTAAGTCTTGTCAGTCTGTCACCTTGTTGAACTATGTCATCTCTGAGCTTGAACATAGGCAAGGTTGATCTTTGATCATCCCTCAAGACACTTTAGGTTAGTCCATAGGCATCCATCACAATTTGGCAATCCACTTGCCCATCTTTCTCATCATCAAATCAAGTTTGTCATCAATCGAACTACGTGGTCTCTGCATGTATAACCTAGGCAAGGCTAATCTACAGATCAGATTTCAAGACCCCTAGGATAGATCTTTAGGTTAGTCTCTTCATCATAAATCTCGAGAATCCAACAACATTGAAATATTTCAAAAATACCAAAAACAACTTCAAAATATCTGAAAAATCCAAAATGGTGCTTTCATCTCATCTCGCTTTCACCCGTGGTTATCATCACTCATAATAAAATCAATAATCACCTTCATCCTTTGGTGAGTTAGTCAAAATCAAGTCTAGCAGGTTCAAAAGTGAACACCTAATCATTAAAGTCTCAAGTTTAGATTAGTATGTCAGCAAGTTGATCAAATCGAAGTATCAATAGCTTATCATCCAATCAATCTCATCAAAACCCTAATCACAACATGTCCTAGGATGCATCTTTCCCATGATGGACATCAACATCAGGTATCACCATAGTTTATTATTTGGCTAGCGGTATGAAGAACATTAGCTTTCTTGTTTACTTTATCTCAGTATTGTTAGACTTATCTTATTTTGTGCTCATTCCAAGGACCTCTTGATGATGTGTAAACAAAAATATTTAGAGAGAAAGGAATGGGGCAATGATCATTATCTTTTTATATGTTGTGTTTTTTGGAATACTCTTGTAAATTAAATTAGTCACGCATGATTTTTTTGGTTTGTAGGGAGGGTGTTTTAGGTATCTTGTTGACCACATATAGGAAGGCTTTCTTTTTTATGTTTTGGTCTGAGATGTTTAGAATGTCTGAACTACATCTTGAATGAGGTTACATATGCTAAGTGTGAACAGGGATACTCCTATCTGATTGTTGATTCAAAGTACATTGCACTAGATACAATTCCATCAAGGTTCTTTATACCTTGATGCATCATACCTATGTGTGTTATCAAACATAAAGTAATTGGCCCTTTTGAAATCTTGACTCCTGGTAAGAAAATCATCACCATCATCATTAATAATGTAGGATTTTTGGATCATCTTCTCATCATTATTTTCTTCTTATTCTTCTATCTTTACTAACATTTCTTTCCAAAATTAGTGTTGTATCAAAATATACATGAGGCTACCCATGGCCGATGACTGTCTATACTTTTTTTGAAATCTCTACATCAAAGAATTATCTTTTGTCCTTTGATCAATAGAACCACTCCTCTTGCATTTTATCACAACCTCGATCAAAAAATCAAACATCTCCACTCGATCTCTCGAGGGGGCAATATACCAGCATAATCCTTCTTGTTGGGGCAACAATGGGGCATTTGAAAAATCAAGAAATTTTTGAATTTTGATCATAGCAATTTATTCTTTGAACCAATACAACAAGTGCATTGCTTCAAAGAGGGGAAAAATGTAGACATGGAAAATATACAATTCGATTTGACACACTTGATCCTAATTACTAACATCGTTTCTTCCGGAATCACCTTCTCAGCTTGTCATCACCTTTCATCCCTTAATTGAATAAATCATTATTTATCTGATTAAGTCATTCTCCTCTATTAATTAAATAAATCATTTTGTTTAATTAATCTGATCATTCCTCTTTTAATTAAATAATTCATCTTATTTGATTAAATCCCTAAAGTCTTCTCACTAAATTGAATAAATTAAACCTTATTTGATTTAATCTAACATTATCCCCTTTAGTTAAATAAATCAAAAAAATTATTTAATTAAAACTTTCCTCTCAATTATGATTTAAATCAACTCATAAATTTGAGTAAAAAATGTCAAATCACCTAATCTCTCATTAAATTGATCAAATCCTGATTAATTTAATCTCAATCACTAAAATCCTCTAGAAAATGCAACTTGCACAATAAATCGATTAATTTGATTTATTTAATTGCATATTTTCTCTCAACATGGAATAAAGGAGGAATATTCCCTCAAATTTTAATTCAAATTCAAGTGGACTTGGTACTTCCAACAAGGCATTTAATGCCTCTTACATGTCCTTGGCCTTGAGCCAAGTGACATTAACTCCATTCTTCTCTCCCTCCAACTTTCAAATTCAAATTTCGAATTTCCCCCTCTTTGGCACATTGATCAAAATGTGCTCAACCTTCAACCATTCACATCTTGACAAGTGGCACTTGGCCATTGGATGTTGAATGATCCCACATTGCTCAAACTTTCTCATTCTTCCAATTTGGAAATCTATAAATGAGAGACTCTTTCTCTCATTCTATCATCCACAATTTGAGTAAACTTATTATACTCAATTACATCTTCAAGCATATCCATTTTTATCAAGATCTTAGCTAGGCTATGAAAGAATTCAACCAAAGTGGATCAATAATCATCAAATCTTACAAAGGAGTTGGGAAAGGGCTAATATCTACACATAATTGACACCAACTCCCCCATGGGATCAAGAGTTTTCATTTCAAAATAGGATTTCATTGTGGTTTTTTGTTCATCTATTCATTTTATTTCCTATTTGAGCATTGCAAATGGATTTCATGGGGAATCCTTATTCTTACTTGCATTTGAATCTAATTGTGTGTTTGTTTCTCATGTTTGTGCAGGTATAAGGATTGGGGTTCACAAGATGAACTTGACCATTTTTACTACTAATCTATTATGTAATAAGAGGTTATCATTGATAAAGTTGGTATCTTGTGTGGTTTTTCCCTGATAATACTTCATTTCCCCCTTCATATTTATTCTATCATATTGGACATAAAGTGGGGATCCCAAATGCTCTCTCAATCACCTCTAAGTTGATATCTAGAATGGTCTAATCTACTAGACTGATTATCCTTCTATTCTTCTTATCATAGGCCTAGGCAGAAGTTAGGACCAATTATGGAGATTGAAGAGAGAATTAAAAGGCTATTGCTTACACCAGCCTAAACTTGGCTTTGTACTGGGTCATAAAAATTCTTGTCTCGTTTTGACATTGAGCCTTTGTAATTTAATTCTTGGCTATCCAGATACCAAAGTTCAATGTCTCCAATATCACAAATGTAGAGAACATCTTGGATGGGGGATGGTAGCCTTTTACATTTTTACCTCATCTCTTTAGCTACTATTCATCCTCTTTGAATGTATACTGCTAGGCACACTAGAGGCCATAAGTAGAATCAAGAAACACACTATCTCACTTGGTCAATCCTTGATAATTCATAAACAAATACATAAAATAAAGAAACACAAACCAAAAATCAATAAATAGATAAGCCTTACATATTTTTTTATTTAATGATAAGATTTTAGAGAATTTCAAAGTTAAAGGTTCCAACATAGCTCATACATTAGGTACTTGGGACATCAAAATTTTGATGTTGAATAGACAAAGTAAAAACTTGCAAGAAAAGTGCACCCTAAATTGCATAAACTAGGCTTAAAATACCACCTATTGTCTATAGGATCAATCTCATAATCCAAGAGAATAGACCTTTGAATGGTGTTAGGGTTCAAAGACCAATGATATCACTTACAAGGTATGCAAATGATAGAATGGCCAAAACAATGATCTCAAATGAAAAGAGCCTTACCAAGCTGTTAGGGATTATAGGTCAAGATTACCTCTTAACATTTACATAAATAGGTACATACTTGATATCACAATTTTAAATGATAGACCTTCTGAATACATCAGGGGATCAAAGATTAAGCATATAGTCTAATGGGTATTAAAGTAAGAAAATGCTTGAAGGTTTTCTCTCAAGAGATATAACAAAGGATTTTTTTTGGAAGTCATCTTAAAGAGTACTAAAGTAAGGATAACATTAAAACCTCAAATGGTTCAAACCTTTAAAAAGGGGGTTAAAGATATGCAGGATATGGAGGCGGAGACAGAGACTGTTCTTAGGTCTCTGAAGTAACGGCTGGGGTTTCCTGTGTTTTTTCTCTGCTGTCCTTTCTTTCCTGACCCTTCTGGTCCTTTTAGTTTGGTTGCTGCTGTTTTTTTCTCAGGAAGCTATTTCTTTTGGTGGAACTTTGGTGTTCTTTTTGTTATTTTGTAAACTTTGTGGTTTCGGGTCCCTGTAAAACCCGTTTTACCCTTTTATCAAAAACATTAAAACCTCAAATTTAAAAAAGATGAGAATTTGGCTAAGTATGAGATTCAATAAAGGCCTTAAACTAAGGTGACATTAGCACAATGTCACTATGATGTAAAATGGTAACCATCATGAGATAAATTTGCACATAGATGATGTAAGCAGGATGTCATCATCATTAGGGCTTCAAAAGTGATAAATGTCATCATGCATTGAGTCTCCATGTCATGCGCCAATCATCCTCAAACACCCAATCAATTTTAAATTGTAGTTAATGACTCATGTCCATAGTCACAAGCAATTAATAGATAGATCCCATCATCCTTAAATATCACATTTTATCTAAACCAAGTTGTCGCATCTTGTCCACTTAACTGAACATGGCAAAATAGTGGAGTTGCAAGCATAATCATCTTAAATTTTTTTGATACATGTTCACAACTCATTGTTTAAAGTCATTTTAAAGTGATTTCATGGCATAATTTGATAAATCATTCAATTAGCAAAAATATTCTAAATTGATGAAGGTACATCTACTTGTTGGTTAACATTGATTACCTAAAATCATCATTATTTTGAGGTTTTTGCAAAAAAATTGCATTATTAGTAATGTTTAATTTGACATAACTTTAAATTCAACTCCCATTATAATTTTTCCACAAACTTGAATTCATGATCATTTTGAGATTAAACTTATCAAATTATGAACAAAAACTATACAAATTGTACATAGATTGTTAAAGAGGTTTTAAGGTTTTAAATGGTCATTGACACTTTTTATGGTTCTTATAACTACTAAAAACATTGAAACAACCTTTGCCAAAGCTTTCATTAAGGTTTGAAACCTCATCAAAATTCTCAACACACTCTATATTAATAAGCAGGAGGTATTTTCCATGACTTGTCAAATTATGTTATTACTATAAGATTCAACTGTGTAGTTTTTCAAGTCAAACTCATTGATCCATGTTTCATGAGTAGAGGTTCACAAGAACCCATCTCTCATAATGATGAATGGTCCACTTAGCACTCATTGCATCTAGGTGATGCTCACAGAGGTGAAGCATTGGACCTTCCTAAGAGATCACCCATCCTAGTACTACTCCAACTCAAACAAAATACTCTATATAGATACTTTTCAATAGGTTCAAAACCTATTCAAATCACCGAAATAGACTTTGTTGAGGATTTTTAAAAGTTCCAAAACCCACCCACAAAAGAAGAAATTCCTCCTTGTGCCTTGGGTACAAATGAGATTCGTAGGGGAAATTGTACATGCCCATCAAATGCCATAAAAGCATGGAGCATTAAGAAATTTTATCAAATGCTCTAGTTGTAGTTGACCTAGTTGACATGTATGCTGAATACAAGGCAAAGACAGGGTGCATGACTGTAAGATATACATAAAAGGATTTTGTTGAATAAGTTCTAGAAGCTTTCGAGCAAGTGCAAATGATGGGTGCAAAGCCCAATTCCACAATCTTTAACAACATCTTGTCAACTTCCAAAAATAGGAGCTTTGGGAAAGTGTATTGATTTCTAGCAAGACATAATGAAAGTAGGGGTTTGTAAGATATTATAGTAACAAATGCTCTAGTATAGAAATGTATGTAACATGTGGAAGCATAGACAAAGCATGCATACATTTAACAAAATTCCTCAAATAGGTAGTTCACAGTTTTAAAAGTTGTTAACAATAATGAAATCTCATTTCATGGGCCGATAAGCTTTGTCTTAAAAGCTAGGAATCATTTTAGTTTATGTCGGCTGCTTAAGAGGTTTTGATAACCTTATTAGAGTCAGATGAGGTTGTGATCACCTCATAAAATATTAATGGGGTTGTGATGTACAATTAAAATGGTGACACACTGACAAAAAAATGAGGGGGAGCTTAGGTTGCAGGTGAATAGAGGATGTTATCTCATGGAATACAAAGGTTGCAGGATATTGAAAAAATGGATTTGGTGAACAAGTTTTAGAAATTCTCAGGGAAAATGCAATAGGTAGGTCACATGCAAGGACATTCTGAAAATGAATCTTGAAGTTGTGTAAAAGAGTGGCAACGTAAAACAGAGTAAGAGAGACATGAGATTATAAGTATATTTCTGTATCATCTTCATAATAGAGACAAACAAATAAAAAAACTTTCATAGATTCAGTGATTTGGGACGATGAAAGGGACCATGATAAATAATAGATTACCTATTCTGGTGTGGTGAGCAATATTCGTACTGGAGATTATGAGAAAATATAGCTCATGATAAAAAAACTAGTGTTTCTATGCCTTTTAAATCTTCTCATAGATAGTGATACAAGAAAAATCAAGAAGTTAGTGTGCTAGACAATTTTGAATATAACAACAAGCAACACACACCAGACACACTGCCATTGACACAAATATTATTCCTTCTCTAATGTAATTGTTTCACATAGTTGGATTGGATTTGACATTAAGAAAGAGGTACTATGGGTGATATAATGCCACTTTACATGATTCAAATGAACAAATTATGTATATAGCGAGTCAAGGATGTAATACCCTTCCATTTTTCTCTTTGCTTCAGAGAGTGTCCTACCTTGCTTTGTTTTGATTTCCAGTTACACATATACTTTGATATACTCTATGATGTTTATTATTTGATCGCTATTTAGAGAGAGATGTAGACTATATGTTGTGATGTGATGTTATTATTTGACATGCCTTTGATTAGTATTATGATTATTTGGAATAACATGGTTGTATGCACATAAGTAGATTGTATATGTTAGAATTGTCAGTTTGGAGATAAGTGTATTGGTGAAGGGGATAAAATTGCATCACTCGCTTGCGAGCGCCCTGCGATTCCACGACTTCCTCTTCATAGTGTGTTCTATTATGATGTTTATATACATGTTCTATTTATGCATCATTCATAGGATTGCAGGTACAAGACATCGACTCCACCTGGCTTCACAGGTTTGAGTGTGTCGACCCAACAATTATGTTGATTGGGAGATAGTAGCTAGGATACTTGTGTCAATCCTTTACCCTAGTCTCAATGTGTCATTGAGTCTAGTCGATTTCGCTTGTTAAAAGTTGTTTATTATTGTTTTAAATTATTATGTTAAAATGCTTAAAAAGGGAATTTAATGAATTTAAGTATTTTAAGGTGACTATTAAATTAATCTTATTTTGATGTTAGAAGTTTTGAATTAATAAATTAATTAATTTAATTTAATTGATAAATAGTTTAATCCTAGGATTATATTGTTTATTGATTAATTAAACTAGTTAATGAAGTTATATTTGAAAAGGGAAATGTTTTGTAATTATTAAATATTTTAATTTTAAATTCTGGGGGGTTTTATGCAAAATGGGTTGTTAGAGATATTTTATGATTTTTAACTTGTGTTAGAAAAATTAATGAGTTTGTTGGAAAATTAATTCACGGAGAAGATTTTGGCTTTGGAGAGGAAGTGGAAAACTTCTTCACGATAGAAGCACGAGATATTTTTGGGGGTTGGAAAATTGTTTGCAAATAAGTCTAGCTGTGATTGGTATGGGATCTGGATAATTTGAATTTTCTATATAAATTATTTTTGTATTCTTGCATCTTTAGAAAATTTATTCTCAAAAATTCTTGCTATGTTCGGGATTGCTCTTGTGATTGGAAAATCATATCACTCTAGAGGAAGCCATTGTTTGTCTGGAAAAAATGCTTGGAGCTATAAAGGAGGCATTGCTTCAGATCTTCAAAAACTCAAGCATTGGACTACAGGTTCTTTCTTTTGTTTTGACAAGTTTTTAATTGAAAAGCTATTAGATTTAATCTTCTTTGTAAAAGATTACCTTGTTAAAAATTGTATTGCCATAAATAGTTTCTCTGTAGAGGCATTTTCTTCTATAGGTTGAATTTCTTGCGGAAAACCTTAGCAAATGGCTATTTGGTATAATAGTGAAACCCAAAAGGAAATGTTTAGGGATCTAGAAAGGAAACCCCTCTTTGGAAGAAATTTTATTTTCTTTAGGAAAAAGTTTTTCCTGTAAGCTTGTTTTTCTCAAGAAAATTCCTTGTGATTTAAATGTTATGAATTTTATTGTTTTTCTTGAAGATTTGTTTTCCAAATAGTTGCAAAATTTTATCCTTTGTGTTTGACTTGGGAAGTTTTTTACTTGTAAGATATCCTCTATGAAATTTGGTTTTCCATGAAATTGTAAAATTTTGCCTGTAGAAATTCTTTTTGGAAAATTATTTCCCAATTTTAGTATTTTAATGTTCAGATCTATATTAATATTAATATATATATCTATATGTATATATACATAAATATATATATATTATATATACTATGAAAATTATTAATGCTTGTGTAAATTTCAAAATTGACGTATGACGAGCGAAATTCTGTTCATGCATTTATTTTTGCTGGTAATAAAGCTTCGTTGGCAATATATATGTTTATAGGTGGGGGTTATTTCCCCCCACCGTACCCCTTCAATGGGGAGAGCATTGCCAATGGAAGTGCCCTCCACATAGCAGCGCTACCCCAATAGCAATGGGTGGCCAGCTATACATAAGTATAGTCTAATGCCCCTTTATTACCTTCACAACTTTTAATAAAAGAAAAATCATCCACCGGTTTTATTATATGGTTCAATTTTTATTATATATGGAATTCGAATATTTAAAACTATGATTTGACAATATATATATATAAATATATGTGTATATATATATATTTAAATATATATAGTTTTAATCAATTTTTATTATAAATTGGTGCATTTATAAATGCACAAGCAAAATAATTTATTTAGTATATCTTTCAGTAATGTTATATTGCTTTTAAAAGTAATCAAGGAATTTGACTTTCTATAAAATTTAGAATTTCCCTTCTCTGGATTTGAAGAGGTTTTAGTTTATTTTGATAAATTTTTCTATTAGGGAAATTGTTTTTACTATAAATTCACTGTAGAGGGAAATGGATTTAATATATCCGAAATTAGTTCATTTATTGCATGACTGTCTTTCAAGTTATTTCCTTTGTTTATTTATTTGGGGAAATTAGTTTATAATTGTTTAAATCTTCCAATCGTAATAAGAAATTGGGGGTTGTGATTTATTTTTTTGTCAACCTAGTAAGTTACCCTTGGATTAGTGCATTTTTTATTGTCAGTGATTACCCAGTTTCCATGAACGGGAGGTGTTTCCCTAATGTCATGTGTGGGGTTGTTGGTATATTTGTAGTAGCACTAGTTTGCCTTGGGTAGTGGAATTGTTCCACAAGGTTGTCTTAGGGGAGTGGCTTGCAATGAGCACCAACACACAAAGTGGTGCCAAGATAACTCGTTGTAAGTTAGTTAATCCAGTTATAATGTAATTAATTTGTTAGGGGATTGGGTAGTATTAAACACTTAATAAAGATTAATGTGCCTCACTCATGGACCCTTATGCTATTATAGACTTGGGATGAGATGAGAAGCTTGGAATGACATGATTGATATCTTGTCTTCTCAAAAGATATTTGATTCCGCTTTGGACTATATGTGGGGCCGAGAGTCATGAGAGGCTACCAGGATATCCCAAGATGGGGGTCAGGGCCTAGGAAGACGTACCAGGATATCCCATGCAACATTGTGATGGCACTCCTCCTAGGTCAATTGTATGTTAGTTTTGTGAAATAAAAGATTGTGTAACACTGGAAGCAATGTGACCCTTGTGAGTGTTTGATTCATGTATTTGGTTGAGTCAATATGTGTCAACCTGTGTCTAGAGGTATTAGTTTTGGCCTTGTCTTCTTGTTACTATCTCCTAGCATGGGGGTGGGCTTTCAGGTACCACTGGGTTGGGAGGAATGTGCACCCTACACCGTTGGGTCCCCCTTATCTTCAAATTTTAATGGTGAGATTTCCAGTTGGAGAGCTCGTGGTTTCCAATTTACATTGCATGCTTGGTAAATTGTATAGATGGATTTTGTAATTTATTACCCCTCAGTTGTATTCGAGGTGGTTGGTTGTATTATGTAACACATGTGTATGTATTACCTCATTTGGGGAATGAGCTACTCATTTGGGGAATGAGTGATGTAAGATTATTTGATGAGATAATTTTATATGAAATCTTGATGTATTTATTATTTTTATGATGTAATTTCACGTATGGAATGAATGAAAATTTATTTCCTTAAATAGTTAATCTTACTATGGATGTTTATGTTTTATAAATGGGTTTAAACGTAATCTTAGTCTTGTGGCCTTAGAGGATGTTGGTGATAGATAGTGAACTTAAATGTTTTAATATACTTTAAAAAAAAGAAGTGCATTTGAGTAGATTATTGGAGCTTCCTCTAGGGTTACGTGGTAGGGCATTACAAAGGATGCATTAAGGTATTAAGTGATGACCCAAAAAGTGGTGAAGGAAATGCTCATAAAATGGATTTGGAGAGATTTTTTGATCTTGTATTAGCCTTAGAGTCAAGGATGCATTAAGGAATTAAGTGATGACCCACAAAGTGGTGAAGGAAATGCTTGTGAAATGGATTTTGAGAGATTTCTTAACTTTGTTTTAGTCTTGGAAAATAAAGATACTTTTTCAAGGATATATAGCAAAGATTGATTGAAGGTCAAAATTAAGATCTTTAAATAGAAGATGTTAGGACTTGTGATTTGTAATTAACTTATTTTGTTGCACAAGAGATAAAGTAGAAGTGGATGATCTAATTGAAGACTCTTATTTTCACATTGCTTTATTCTTATTTCATGAGATAATATAAAGTAATTTTAATATGACTTTACAAAGTTATTTTATTTCATATGTTTAATGACTTTCTAATTTATTATTAAAATCATAAATGGAAAGTAGTTGCAAAATAATTATGAAAAAAAACTATTTATACAATGGTTTGATGTAAAGAAAGGGCTTCTAGCTCTCACATGTTTGAGATACATGTTTTTTCAGTTATGTGACTTCATAAAGTTAATAGAGAAAATAGTCAAATTATATGTTTTGGGTGTTTTTTGTGTTTTTGTTACACTAATTTTTCATATATCAAATGAGTAGTAATTTTTGTACCCCTTCATCTTTGTGCAAAATTTTTTTCACCCCACTAAAATATTATTAAATGATTCAATTTGTGTAAATAAATGTAGTCATATCTTGGTATCTTGCATTGGTTCTTATTGATATAACCTATTTCATCGTATGTTCAGATTTGTATGTCTTTCTTTCATTATTGTTATGGAATCCATCATATAA
>CM021102.1:678360598-678649140 GCA_007115665.2 Sequoiadendron giganteum | reverse complement strand
TTTTGGGTTTAAAAATTATAAAAACTTTTCATACAAGGAAAATATATTTCTCAAAGATAGAGGAAGATCATCAATTTTTAAGGTAATCTTTCCAACTTTTGTAGGCATTTTTATCACAAGTTCCTTGGGCATGTCATTATTTTTCAAAAAATTCAAAGTGACAAATCTGTTTACCAACATATTGATATGACAAGGTGTTCCTTTGAGGATGAATCCCTAGGGGAATATTTCTTACAACTATCAAGAACTTGATCTACAAGGACTTCAATCCAATCAAAAAATTATTCTCTAGTAATTAAGTGACTAAATGCACGTAACTCAAGCTTCTATTGATTCAAACTAAAAGTATTCTATTTTTTTTTATCAACTTAATTGACACATATCCATAGAATTTTTTTGCTGACAATAAAGCTAACAAATGCATGTTTTTAGGTAAGTCCTCTCCTCAAGTTAAAAAGTTTAGAAACAAAAGTACGAAAAATCCTCTTAATGATTGTATTGCTTAGATTTTTGTCTTTGTTGGAACACTCCAAGTGTTGGATTATCTTCACCTTAAGGTAGAAGATTATTTGTATTTATCAAAATTTCTAACATAATATTGAAAGCTGGTATGAATGTTTAATAGACAAAAATATTTGTACACTATTACAAAATAACTTATGTCAAAAAATAAAGATCAATTATATCCAAAAAATAAAATTGTACTTCCATTCCTTTTTTGATGTTACAATCCTATATTCAACAAAACTTGATTTTTAATGATTTTCTTTGAAACAATTCAATTTTACTAAAAAAGTCCTTTAATTATAATTTATATATATTTTAATATATATATATTTCTCATTCCAAATGAATACCTTTATGAAAATCCTTTTAAGAACATATTACCTTTAAATCAATCCACTAAAACAATTATCCCATTAATGAAAAAGATGATATAATTTTTACTAGTTAAAATCCTCATTAATTTTGAGTAGCCCAAAAAGAAATTGACATTTTTGTTGAGTATGCTCAAGGGCAGAATATTTTTATACAATGTGATTGCATACACTTAGTTAAAGATACATATAAGTGTATGTTATCATGTAGTAGAGTGGGCATTCCACCCAATACTTGAGTACATAACTAGCATATATATATATATATATTATTTATCAATAATATATAAAAATGTCGAGAGATATCCTTCTCGAGGTGTCTATTTTTAAATCAATTTCTCACATAAAAGTGCAATAAACACATCAAGAAAGATATTTATCACCATTTTTATATATACTATTAATAAATAATATATATGCTAGTACCATTCACAACGCGACATGGAAGACAACATTATTAGGGTTAGGGTTATGAATATGATTAGAGATAGAATTAGAATTTTGATTGGCATTATCATCACAATTAGGGTTAGGGTTAGGATTACATGTGAAATTAGGATCAAGGGTATGATTAAGGTTAAGGTTAAGGTTAGGGTTAGAGATAGAAATACGATTAAGTTTGGGGTTAATGTTAGTATTGGGATTAGGGTTAGGCTTAGAGATTATGGTTAGGGTAAGAATTATTTTTAGAATTAGCATTAGGGTTATGTTTAGTTTTATGGTTGAGGGTTGGGGTTAGGGTTAAGGATAGAGAAAAAAATTAGGGTTAAGGTTGGGATTAATTTTATTATTGGAAATAGGTTTAGGGTTAGGGTTAGAGATATAATTGGTATTAGGATTGGAGTTAGTGTTAGGGTTAGGATTAGGTTTAAGTTTAAGATTATGTTTAAGGTTATGGTGAGGATTAGCATATATTAAAAGGGTTAAGTTTAAAAAAATGTTTGGGCTGAGTGATAGGGTTAGGGTTAGGTCTAGGATTATGTTTAAGATGAGTGGTAGGGTTAGGGTTGGGGTTAGCATATAAAAAATGGGTTAGGTTTGGAAATAGGGTGAGGGTAAGGATTATGGTTAGATTTAGGGTTGGGGTCAAAATTTGGGATAACGTTAGGGTTAGGGTTATAATTAGAGATAAAATAAGGATCAATGGTAGGCTTAGGGTTATGGTTAGGTTAGAGATAAATTGGTATTAAGATTAGGGTTATATAAATTAGGGTTAGATTTAGGGTTATAGATTAGGGTTATGATTATAGTGAGAAAGAATTAGGGTTAGGGTTATAGAGAGATATAGAATTAGGGTTAGGTTTATGGTTAGTATTATGGTTAAGGTTAAGGTTAGGGTTACTATCAATGTTATGGCTATTTTTAAGGTTAAGATTAGGGTTAGGTTTAAGATTAGGGTAAGGGTTATAGTTAGAGTTAAGAGTTATAAATATTATACTAATATATTTTATGGTTTGGGTTAGGGTTAGGAATAGTGTTAGGGTTAAGGGTATAGATAAAATTAGATTTAGGGGTAGAAAAATAATTAGAGTTACAATTAAGATATTTTATACATGAAATACCAATCACCAATAAAATGCTTGAAATATCTAATGGCAGGCCTAATTATACCTATAACCTTAATTAAATGCTAACCCTTACCTTGATTGAACTCTAACCATAATTTAACCCTAACCATAACCCTAACCCTAACCATAACCATAACCATAACCATAACCATAACCATAACCCTAATTCTATCCCTAACCTTAACTAAACCCTAATTCTACTTATAATATTAATTTTAATTAAGTTTAGGGTTAGGGTTACCATTCAATTTTGATTAGGATTTAATAGGGGATAAAGTCATGGTTTAATTATATTTAAGGTTAGGGTTAGATTTGGAAGTAGGGTTCAATTAGGCTTATAGTTAGAATTAGAATTACCATTAGAATTATGGTTAGTGTTAGAAATATAATTAAAATTAGGGCTAGGGCTTAATTATGGCTCAAATAGGGTTAGGTTTAGGGGTAAAAGCACAAATTTGTGTTACACTTTCAACTAACATATTAGCACAAATGAATTTAAGTATTTCTAACTAAAAAATAATTTTGGTCAAACATATGACCTAGTAAGATTCATTCTAGCTAAGTTAGATACTTCCACAATCTATTCAACTAAAATTGTTGGCTAAAAATATATGGAGCACCACTTTGAGTCCAATTTACTAAAACAAAAATTATTTGAAAAACTTGAAGTTTTAATAACTCCTCATGTAAATAACATTTAAAAAAAAATGTAAAAATACCCTTTTGTAGATCCATAAGTGTAGTTTTCAAAAATATATTTATTTTAATAGTTTAATTATTATTATTATTATTTATTTTTATACTAAAAGTAGGTTATCAACAAAAAATATTAGGTTGATTACCATGCCAAGGAAAAATACTAAAACTTATTAAAAAAGTTGAAAAAAATATGATGCACTAGATAAAAGAATCTACTTCAAGATGGTATAATTTTTTTTTTCATTTTAGATAAATATATAATATGAATGTTGACGTTCGATCGAAATAGTTGTTTTTTTATTGACGCACATTTTAATACTTATATACAAATATATATTTATACTAGTTTACATCATTCGAAAATTCAAAGGACATATGCTACTTTTTAGTGATTCAAGTTTAAAAGTTGGATCAGCATTGGGCGTTTCCTTTATAAAGTGTGACATAGCTTTGTGCTTTTACCCTTAGGGTTTTCCAATAAAGCTTGGGGTTAGGGTTCAAATAGGGTTAGGGTTTAGGGTTCATGCATTCAGTTAGGGTTATGATTAAGGTTAGGTTAGAGTTAAGGTTCAAGTTGAATTATAATTTAATTTTAATTAGGGTTATGATTTAATTAGAGTTAAGGTTTAATTAGGTTAATGGTTAATATAAGGGTTAGGGTTCAATTAAGGTTATATTTTAATTATATTAAGGGTTAAGATTAGGGTTAAGGTTAGAAATTAGGAGTAGGTTTAGGGTTTGGATTAGGGTTCTACAATAAAGCTTGGGGTTAGAGTTATTTTTGTGGTACAAAAATGATTATGGTTAGGCTTTAATTATTGTTAGATTTATGTTTCAATTAGGTTAGGGTTATAATTCAATATGTATTATGATCATTCTAACATTAACCCTAACCTTAACCCTAACCATAATAGAAACCTTAATCATGACCATATTGTTGACTCTAATTCTACCTCTAACCCTAACCTTAACCCTAATTCTATCTAAAATTCTAACTCTAACATTGATCCTAAACCTAAGCCATATATTATTTCTAATCCTAATCCTCACCCTAATTTAAACCCTAACCCTAACATTAACCCTAACCTTAACCATAACCATAATAGAAACCTTAATCATGACCATATTGTTGACTCTAATTCTACCTCTAACCCTAACCTTAACCCTAATTCTATCTAAAATTATAACTCTAACATTGACCCTAACCTTAAGCCATATATTATTTCTAATCTTAATCCTCACCCTAATTTAAACCCTAACCCTAACTCAAATTCTATCTCTAATTATAACTCTACCCCTACCCCTAATCATAGTCTTAATTTTATCTCTAATCTTAATATAAATCATAATCCTATCACTAACCCTAATTCTATCTTTAATCCTTAATCCTCACCCTAATTTAAACCCTAACCCTAACTCAAATTCTATCTCTAATTATAACTCTACCCATACCCCTAATCATAGTCTTAATTTTATCTCTAATCTTAATATAAATCATAATCCTATCACTAACCCTAATTCTATCTTTAATCGTAACCCTAAATATACCTCTAATATTAACCCTAACTCTAATTGTAATCCTAACCCAAACCTATATTGTATATCTTATGTTAAACCTCACTCTAACAATAATCTTAATCCTAATCCTAATCATATCCTTAGCTCTAACCCTAATCCTTATTATAATAAGATTTAGATATATAGATAACTTTTAATAATTATAATAAATTATTATTAAACTTAATAATAATAAGAAAATAGCCATAATCCCAATTATAATTATTATTCTAATAAATTAAATGTATTATTAATAAGTTAACCTTAATTATAAGTTAATTAAATTTATTATCAACTATTATTATAACCAAATATTATTATTATAAGTATTAGTAATTATTATTAATAAATTAACTCTATTATTATTAAAATTTTCTTTTTCAAAATATTATTAATAACAATAAATTCATAAATAATGCATGTATAAAAAATATTAACTTTAAATAATTAATTTAATAAAATTAGCTTTTTTATATATTAAATTATTAATTAATAATATATTATATTATTTTTAATAATAATTTACTATAAATTAATTAATATTAACTATTAACTCTATTTATTAACTTCATTATTGATTGCAATAACATGTGTCTCACATATTTTTATTAACTCTATCAATTTATGTCATTAAGCACAAGAAATTTTATGAAACACTAAAATTATCTTTTATTTGTGATAATAAAAAATATTTAATAATATTAATGTTTAGTTTTTCTATTTATATTTTTGAAATATAATCTTTTTATTTATATTTTTTTTAAATATATATAATTGATTGGAGAAGCAATCTTTTAATACTTCATAAAATATGGAAAATTCATTCTAACTCCCTTCGAATTTTCACCTATATAATTTTAAGTTTTGAACATAATAAGAATATTTTAGGATAGATATTCTAAAGCAGATATAGTATCAATATTCCATTTAATTTTTTAGGTACACCAAATTCCAACAACTTCTACAAAAACTTGTGTGAGACCATTCGCAATTGCAAATAAGAAAAATTCTTGAATTAAGACCTATCTAGTCTAGATCTTCTCCATATACCTAAAATATCAATAGCCAAGAATTTTCTTTTTGCTTGTAGAAAAATTAAATATATTGTACAAAAGATTAGTGTGCAAAGTTGTTAGGGAAAAGTGGTGGTAATTGATTGCGTGTAGTTTTAATGATCACCTTTTTGATGTATAAAGTGTGATCTAAACTATTATGATTTCTTTAATATAATCTAACATAAATTATTCATCATAATTCAAAATATTAGTCATAAAATTGACACACTATTTTGTTTTTTTTTTAAACACTAATTTTTATTAGTTTATATGCAAAGAATTATTGTACAATTGAAAGTAATAAAATTCTCTACCACTTTCCTTTTTTCACTTTATCAACTAATTCATATTCATATTGAAAAATTCAATATATAATATTTTACTAGTCACCCTTGACTAATGATTGTTAGAATTACCCAAAAAACATAATAATAATATTTTGATTAAGATTTTTTAATATTTGTGAGATTTTATTCTTGAAAAAATTAAATTTACTTTTTTTAATTTTAGGAAGCTAAAGAAATGAATATTAAAATGTGTGAATAGCATTCACAATCTCTATAGTGAAATTAATAATTGAATCAACTATAAAATAATTTAAACACATGAACTCTTAAAATTTGTCATTAGATAAAATTGAACTAACACTATTTTATCTTTATTTATTTTATTCTTATAATGTAAGGAACAACTTTGTTTAGATTAATCTTCAATATATTTTTGCTTTAAAATATTAAAAAAAATAAAATACTTTTATTTTGATCATATTTAAATATAAAATTATTATTATTATTATTTTTCTATTTAGAAATATATATTATTTATATTTCTTAATTGCAAATTGTTATATATCTACAATTTTGACAAAATTAAAGAATAACACACAAAAATATTGTAAGAATTTAACACAAATACTTTCAAAGATTTGATTTAGTTATGCTTACTACCATTGAGGTTTTTCTTCGACAGGATAACTTAACACATGAATTTTTTTCAAGAGGATCTCCTACAATGCAGGTAACCACGGAATGATTCTATATTCCAATAACAAATTCTTATAGTAGATTAAAAACATTTCTAAGGTATGCATCAAAAACTGAAATCAATCTGTTATTCAAGCGTCAGGCTTGACCAAGAATGTTGGTAAAAAAATGTTTTTTTTGTTTTAACTACAAATCAATCAAGTTAATGTTTTATTCAGCAGTCATATATTCCCAACTATGCTCTTTGTCTCAGTCATAAAAAAAATAAATCCTCAAGAATATACTGCAGTTAATGCTCAGATATCTGAGCCAACAGAAAACACCAGTCAAGATATTTAGAGCAGTCAATTGTACCATAAAAGTCATTGAAAGAAGGTCGATACAAACCTTTCTACTACTCTAAATTGAACATACCACTTTTGCAGATGTCACAGGCGTTACAAATTTACAGAAACAAATTATTAATGATTTAACAAAATTTTAAATATGATGAAAAATTGCACAATATTAATCAGGGCATATATTTACTCAAAGATCATTTGGTGTGGAAAAATCCTATCTTAATTGACACACCCTTAGACTGCCCACATTATGCAGGCTCTTTTATGCACCTGGGCCAAGGCTTTGGAGCCATGAAATACCAGTCCAAAATATCGCCATTCAAGATAGGAATATCATAGACATTGGAGGATTTCAATCCAACTGATGATGAGAGTATTATTGTTAGTCTGGTCCCTCGAGGCAACGAATCTATGGTCAAAACTCCAATAAAGTTCTCTTGTAAGTGCAAGAAGTTTATTGATTGTAAGTACAGTCTCTCAATAAGACAAAGGTGATATCGGCCAGTATGCCCATCGTATCTATTTTCAAATTCATGTTTTAAGACAAACCATTATATTCAGATCGAATTATTTTGTCAATAATTTTAAGTTATTTTGTCTTAATAGATATTGAATAAGTTGTTTGTTAACATGATAAGGATATGCCAATTTAAAAATATTAACATTAATTTTGATTATACTATTTTATAAAGGAAATAGATAATATTAAATCGCATCATAACAAAATATATTAAACATCCAAAGTATAGGTAAGACACGCGAATGTTTGACATAATGTCTCAAAAGGAATGTGATCTCATGAAATTTCTTGTAATGACCACAGTGTGTTTTTCAAAATTTTGTTGCACTTGTAAGCACCATAATGACCACAGTTTTTTTTCAAAATGTTGTTGCACCTGTATTGCTGTTAGAGCTTTATGTTTATTGTTGTGTTAGAGCTTTTATGTTTAGAATGAAACTTTGATTTAACATATTTGCAGGATCTGCACAAAACGGATTTGGCGAATACAATTAAATATTCCTATTGTAAAACCGTTAGCATTTGACAACCGATAGACGTCTAAGATTTATGGATAAATGAGTAGGATTCCCTATATTTTCCCTGATATTATCTGGATGAGTGATCAAGGATTCCAGTGTCGGTGCTGAGGAGCTACGGAGCAACATTGTTGTCGAAAATTTAGGAGAAAATCTACGCGATTTTGCAATTGATTGAAGAATTCGAAGGCTCCGTAAGGACGATCGAATTGGAACTGTGGAAGGATACATAAATTATCAATATCTTTTAGGCAAATCTGCAAAGAAGGAAAAAACTTACGGCGAACCAACAAATCCTAGTTGATGGAAAAACTTTCTGACGAACTGAACAAACATTGAAGCTATCAAGCATAATTATGGTGAGGAGAAAACACAGCATGAAATTAATGCAGATAAATTAACTAAATGGAACAAAATGATATCAAGAAAATAAAATTTTACGAATAAATTTCTGAAAATATAAACAACTCAAAGCTATATAAAAGGAATATTCTACTGGAAAATATGGTAAACTTTCGCCAAATGAAGCGATTAGTTTTATATAAAGATATATTGTACCGAAGAAAATAATAGTAAATAAGACAGAACTGTCTCAAATGAAACCAATATTCTACAAAATAAGAGGAGGGTAAATTAATGGAAAAATGTACGCCAAAGGAAGCAAAGATGGTATGAATTGCTACAAAATTAAGTAAATGAAGTAAAATTAGGAAATACTAACAACATTTGCACAAAATGGTGAAAAAATGAAAGGAAATTATATTAAGCAATAGACACATAAAATGCTGTAAAATTTGAATTAAGCCAAGCAAATCAGAGTTACCTGGAGAGAATGCTGTGAAACATAGGTAAACAAAGCAAATACATAACACAATATGGGGTAAAAGTAATCACTGAAAAATTTAAGTCTGAAGGAAACAAATATAAACCAAATGGTACGAAGCAAGTCTTCAGCGGTTTCCGAAAAGAAGCAAATATAGCTGCAGTTTCCAGCTAGCTTAAACACATGTAAACGCGAACTCTTTATTCAAAAAAACAAACAAGGTGCAGGCTGTTTACTTTCAGGCTTCCGCTCTTCTGATTCAACGCTGCAGAAAGAACAAATAATCAAACAAATTTCAAATGAAACAGTATCACTGTTTCAAATTTGGAAGAAAAAAGAAAAAATCTATGGCAAAGTGAGGAAATCTTACATGAGATTCCGCAAAGACTGAAAAAATCAGATCGAACTTCTGCCAAGCTACACAAATAACATACTGCATATAACAAAAATTTAAGCAATCTTTGAAAAATCAAATCCAAGCAAATATTGTACGAATTGTACAAAACTTAACTAATCAAAGCAAATTTAAGACAAACAGAGCAAGTATTACAAGAAAACTGCAGTTTGGAGAGAATACAACGCATAAAGGAGCAATTTAAATTTAAATAAAAGGAAAATGATACCATGACCTTCTAATTGAAAAGCTTGTCACCTGGATCTTATAAATTTGCACGAATCCACTGCAAGCTCCGTCTAAAATACAGCCATTTAACAGCTATTTTCTACGGTATGATGAGAAAATGGTTTCAAATGCCTCAAATTTGAACAGAGGGTGCCATCAAAATTGACAATAAAGCATTTTACAAGGGCGTAAAAGAATATTGCAGAGGTAAAATGGAGAGGAAATTTTATAGATTGATAGGGAATAAAGCGAGCGTGCAAATATGATTTCATTTAAGCTTGCATTTAATCTAAACACTAAACGCTGTTATATCACAGACTTTACACATAATATCTGATCCTTTAATATCATACTTACACATAATAGTAGACACATTAATATCAAAGTTACACACGATTATTTTGGTATTGATGGCGAACATAAGATGCGTCGATATCAGACATTACAACAGGCAGAAGATCGCTTTAATATCACTGCCAGCACAAAAGGCAAAATAACACTTTAATATCACCGACAACAGGCAGAAGACCGTCAATTTAATGTCTTTTGTTTTAATTGACCGAGGCTCTTCACGGAGGCTCTTCCCTCCGCTGTGACTGTAGACACCTCTAATCTAGAAGAAAAAAAGATGGATACAAATTATACTACTGCGATTAAGTATACAGATCATTAGCAGTTGAGTGGAATGTGATATATTCATAATGGACCTCTGGTCTTGGACATCTCGTTGTTTTGATTGGCAGTGAATGCAGCGGCTCCATTGAGCTCTCCTTGCGAAATGGCCTTTTCCGCCTTCAATTTGAGAAGCTCTGCTTGCAGAAATGTGTTTTGCGCCTGCGATTCGCGAAGCTGTTGTTGCAGCTGCGAAACTATTCCAGCACAGCCATAGACTGGATATCTATGTCTCGCATTCGCTTCATACACCAAGCTGTTAACTGCATCTGCTCTACTCTCCTTTGAAATTCCATGCAGCATTTTAATGACATTACTTGCTCCAAATACTGTGTGAGCCTGTTTAAATCGCTGTGGGTCATTTGGGGGAAAGAAAGGAGCCAGCACGCAGCTTTCTGTACATCTTCTTCTTAGCTCTTTACATGCCGCACATGGAGATGATGATGATGGTCGTTGCATTTTTTTCGCCATTTTCGAAAGCTCTTAGGCCTGGTGCAACGAAATGCATATCTCTAAGTTAAAGGAGAAAGCTTGGTGCTTTATACTCCTCCAGTAACTTACAGGAGAAATTTGAATGAACGTCTATATTTTTATTTATTTTTGAAACCTAATTGGTAAAATTAGAGAAGGGCGGATTAAAAGAGGGGGCAATAAAACGTTGGGACATTCAAGTTAGATATTAAAGCGGGAGATTAAAGAATCTTTGTAATTCTAAAATAGTAGAGAGATAATATTGTACATTTAAAAGAAAATTGTTAATAGGAAAAGACGTTAGAGAGTCGAAAGGTTTAACTAACAAACATTTGAAAGATATTTTAAGATGATTTAGAATATATATTTTTTAATTTCTAAAAAGTTAAAATATTGGAAAAGATATTTAATGTTCTCCATTAACAAATGTTTCTAAGTGTTATTGTTTTTAAGTGCGTCTTTTATTTTATAGTTATTATAATATAATTTTTTAAAATAATAGTAAGATTAAATTAAATTGAAATATTTATTAAAGTTTTTAGTATTAAATATTGAAATAATAAATAATAGTAATAGTCTTCAAAGGAGATCCTTGGTCTATCAGGGGTCAGATTTATAATTTGGAAATTGGACAGGAGATGTGTTAGCGTTAGGGGCGAAGAAGTTGGCGAATGGAACAAACAATACAACATAAGCCTTAGTAGCCTTAGTAGCAATTAAATGTGAAAAAAATTTAGGTGCAACAAAGATTCATTTAGAAGGGGACCCATTGATAATAGTCCAAGCAGTGATGAAAGGGACAATTAGTGAATGACACATCCAAAATGTCATTGAACAAATTAGAGATGAATTAGCCTCCTGTGAATTTTTTTTAGTAAGTCACATTAGAAGAGGGGGAAATGTGGAAGTTGATGTTTTATCTAAATAGGTGCTAACCTTTAGCGAAAGTGGGGATTTTAAGCTGGAAGACTTTAGAGGAGTAAATTTAGCGGACTTTGTCGGAAATAATGGCAAGTACATTTGCATTGAATGAGCAAGGTGGTAGACTGAGCGAGCTAGTTTTGATAAGACAAGCGAGATGCAAGGAAGTCGAGTGGTGGCTCTTCAGTACACGCCACATTTATTTCGGTGTGGGTTTATTAAGAAAAAATTTATTCCTCGACCCTCGGGTTTGCAATTTGCATTGCGTTTCGAAGTGGTGAAGAAGGCTCCACAACAAAGAAATGCTGGTAGTGACATTGGCTTTCCATGGCTCTAATGGAAACTAATTTTCATTTTTGTTCAAGGAGGCAACTGAGCCGTTTGTATGGAGATGCGTCAGGGAAGAGGTTAATGGGTTTATACCTCATTGACGATGACAAGTTAGTGGAATGTGCATGAATGATTCTGGGTAGGGACTTTGGCATTTTGAGACACATATATAGGATAAATATGGATGTTTATTCCATGATATGTTGCGTGGGGATTGGATTTAGGAGAATCAGTTGAAATGGTGAGAAGAGTAATGAAGAAAATCATCCATGAGGATTTCCTAGTTGACATGGAGCCAATCCTTGAATGGGAAATTCTAGGTGTCAGGTTGGACATTAGTGAAGGAATTATGATTGAAGAGTTGCAGGAGCTACATGGGTTGGTGGGGCTTATACCATTCATCTGGTGTCCAGAAGGGAAATTTAAATCTTGGTGCCATGAAGAAGCTCGTCTTAGATGGAAAAATTTAAAGCTCTCCATCAAGCTCATGGATGTGGAAGAAATCATTGCATAGGAAAAGGTAGAGTTGTAGAGCATGGAGGGGAAAATGAAACACCAACATAAGAAGAAAGGGAAGTGCCAAAAGAAGTAGAAGCTATAAGTGGTAGGCAGAGGAGTGATGGCCCTAGATAGAGTTCGTTGATGGAATGATCCCTTGTGTTTTTTATTCTGTTTATATGTTAAAGTTTGTAAAGAGCGAAACTCTTTAATTCAAACATCGACAGTTCCTTAAATAAATTCATTTATTTTTTGAACAAAGTTGAAACTTCATTCATTAGACTTCATAAGATCCAAAAGATTCAAAATACATCCAATTAAATTCATACACATGTCATCTTACATGACATTAATAATACAAAAATATTTGTAACAAAATTTTACAAATCGAGACTTAGGCATTCTATCACATTAAGCTCTACAATAATTAATTTAAGAATAAAATAATACATATATGAAGAAATCATTCTTTGATCTTCAATCCAATAGCTTATCTTCAAACATGAAGATGAGAACAAGAATCAGACGCTTTTTCTGCCTAACCTCGAAGCTTACGCTTCCCCAAAATTCCTTAGTCATTAGAAGAATACCTGCCCCTGCATGAATCGCTTAGCAAAAATAAGTTGACAAGCAAGATGTAATTAGGTGCGTGCCTAGTATAACTAGTAAATCCATAAGCATTTTCATTTTTCTAATTCATTTAAGAAACAAGCAAGTTTGATACTAGGATATGGTAGAGAGTTAATTTCATTCCATCTATTTCAATGGTCCTTAAGTTACTTGACCAAGTAAAATGTCATGCATGACAAATAATAGTACTTTTGGAAAAGAAAAACTACGCTCTCTATAAACCCATATTTGGCACTCGTCTCAGAAGGTAACTTTCCAAACACATATCATGCACATTCAATTATCAAGCATGCACAGTTCCATTCAAAATTAAAATAATCTTTCACAAACACATGAATTGCACTTTTATCTTTCAAGCAAACATGGTATTTAATGCAATAATTTCACAGTTTTAAATCTTAAATAACATTAAGTTCATATTTAAAATAAAATAATAAAATAAAAGAAGGTGTATCTCAAGTATGTAACTAATACATATAAACGAGAATAAATGAGCACACATTCTTTCGGTTAATTTATGAGCATGAAATTTAATTATAATTCAATATAATCTTTGTCTAATTCATTTAATTTCAAAGTAATTATATTTTTACTTTACTTACTTTCTTTTCTGTTTTTCAAATTTCCCTATAATACTATCTCTTTTAAAAACGTAAACACCTCTCATTTTCTTCTATTTCAAAGTAGTTTAATATCAATCCTAAATATTTGGCAATTTTCACTTTAATTTTCGAGCATATTTACATACACAAAAATATTTGATAGATTATCATTCCGGAAAATATTCAACAATTTTATTCTGTGATATTTTAATAATTTCATGTTCTTTTATGGTAATTTCCAATTTTCTATTTGTATAGATAATGAATATAGTTTTCTTTTGAAGGTTTTCTGAATCTAAAACATACTATTTTCTGTGAAAATATTTAAATATGCAAAAAAAAAATTTACTAAACAATAAAATCTACTATCTCTTGATTGTCTTCTGTTCAAGCTTGTTCTATAATTTTTTGAAAATTTAGTGTGTGTTTGATCTTTCTTCTAAATTTGGTTAGAACAGTGATATGTTTTTTGTTCAAACTAAAATATATGAATAATAGAAAATGGTTTGAATTAAACATACTAAGATTGTGAATTTGGAAAAATAATAAATTATCTATCGAATCTACTTGGTAATTTCCTGTAGCTGTGTGTTTCCTTCTATTCTGACTATCTTTTTATCTGTATTCTTTTTCTATTTCTATTCTGGCCGTGCCTTCTTCCTTTCTTCCCTGTTGCCTTCTTCCTTTCTTCCTTGTTGCCTTCTTCCCTTCTTCCCTGCTGCCTTCTTCCCTTCTCTTCACACACGTATGGGACAAATCAAAATCCAAAATAAAAAGAACTTGAACTGTTTTAAGTTCTCCCTCCTGCTAGCTACACTTGGGAGATGGTGAATGAAAATAAAATCAAAACTAACTATTGTTCTCCCTCTTTCCCTACTGGCTGTGCATGATTTTGTTCTGAATTCTCTCCCTTTCCTAGCCGCGCATGAGGATATGTAGATCAGAAAACAATCAAAATAAACTCCCTGTCTCTGTCTCTGTCTCTGTCTCTGTCTCTCTCTTCTTTAGCACATGGGAAATGAGCAGAGCCTTCCCCAAAAGATAAAAATAATCTTTTTTTTGCCTCCCTCTTCAAAAATGGATTTACTCTCCTCTCTTCCTTGCATATTAGATTAGCAGCATACCAATAAAATGGAAACATACACTATTTTTAAATCCGCCCTCTATTAAAATGAATTTACTCTTCTCTTCATGTGTATGGGATGTTCAAAGCTTTTCAAAAAAAGATAAAATAAAATATGTTTTCTGCCCGGCTCTCTCCAAAAATGGATTTTCCTTCTTGCTGGATAATTATAGATCTCATTCCCCAATCTCATGCAAAATAATGAAGGCTTCAAGAAAGTTCAATCCACATAATCAACTCGATCTCCAGAGAAATGCTAGCTAAAACTCCAAGTTCAAACCTATGATTGCATGCAAAATTGATTGAAAGATATTTGTTTTCAATTTGATAACTACTATTTTCAATTCAATTTCTAGTTTGAACGTATCTCATTTACTTCTTATTGTTTTAAATAACTAATTTAATATCTATTTCTTCAAATATATAATTCTACTTTCAGTTATTATCTGCGAAAATAACAAATAAACCAATAACTAGATTTAATATATATTATTTTAAACATATATTTCTACTATATATGGATATTCTAATAATTTAGAATTAAAAACCATCATTATTTTCAACTAAAATAAAAGCTTTACATAAAGAATTAATTATTTAAATAAAAATCAATTTCCTCACAAAAATAATCAAATTGCCATTTAAAACAAATATATTCTTTTTTCACATAAATTTAAGCAATCGAAATAAACTTATTTTAAGTTTCTGAATATAATCATCATGAAAAGACATTAATAACAAAGTGTTGTTTGAGATTCCATCATCCTCATAAACGTCTAATGACTCTACCTCATCAATGTTCTCGCCTTCATTCTCCTTCACCTATTCCTGCATTCACTTGCACTCGAATTTTCATTAGCAATGACAAACCCCAAATTTCATAATAATGAATTTAAAATCATTTCATTTGCATTTAAATTTAAATTTAAATTTTGATTTCAATTTAAATACTCATCTAATATAAACATTGAAAATCTCATGATTAATAATTGCATTTAAATAATTAATAAAATCAGTACGTGATATCCTTCCCCTCTTGGAAGAGACATCGTCTCGATGTCTTATTAATCAATCAATAAGCATAATATCTCAATCAGTAAAACATAAGCAAAAGAAATTCATAGTAGCACCCACGCTATCCAAGTTCACAACATGTAAATCAAAACCAGAGTATTAAGTATTTCATGCATTAAGCAAATACTAATCTAAGAAAACAAATGAGGAAAATGATGGTCAATCGTCACATAATCCTCCCATGTAGCACTATCCTCAGTATAATAGTCCCACTGGACCTTGTATTGAGTACTAAATACCTGTTAATGCTAGTCTATAAGCAACTGGTTTAATGACTTCCAGTACATCAAAGGGTCCCACAAATCTCAAAGCCAACTTTGATGATTTCCCAAAATACGTAAGATTTAAAACATTCATCCTATGCAGTAATCTTGTCCTTTCTAGACCTTGCTTCAAGTGTCCTTACTATCACATAGGGAAATCTCGTATGCTTCACACATACTTACTCTCCTAAAGAGCTTTATTCCATAAATACATCCAATATATAAAAATAACTGTACTTAGTGATCATAATTCATTGGCCCATGAATTTATCCTTAGTATAACCCAAATGGAAGAGGAATGTCGATGTATTGTACACTACATCGTGGATCCAATCCTTTTTCCTTTGTATTTACACTTTTAGACAACTCATAAATCGAGTCCATCTGCCACTTACACATTCATTATTCTCACCATTAAGTACTTTCCCTTGATTACTTGTCTATTTCGAGCATAACCTTGCTCTTAGACACTTGTCAATTTTGATACTGCTCCACACTTAAAATTTGTTATCAATTAAGTTTCATCAATCACTTCGATCTATTACTCCTTTTTGACATTTTATCAAGTCTAAGGTTATATCCAATCCTTTTTCAACTTTAATAGAGTTTCCTTTCTTTCCATATAATGGTCCAAACTTCAAGTTTACAAATCATTGAAGATTTATTCCACCATTTTACTTATTTGACTAAAATAATATATTGCACATTTATTTAAATGAATGTCTCATGGTATGATTTTGGTTTACACAACCCTATCATTTTTTTGCTAAACTGAAATAACCTTTCAGGTTTACTAAGCAAATACTTACCCACAATATATTATTTAGGACTAAAATCCTATTAGTAGAATTTCCAAAACCTGTTGGTTTCTTTGATGAGTCTATCCACTAGAACATTATGTTAATTATACTAACATAGACAGATCAATTTATCTTGTGTTCTACCATTTTACTTCTAGAATCTCAAGAGAGTTACATGTCCTACAAATGATGACTTCTGGTTTTCATTGCCTGGCATACTAGACATTACCTTGCTACATTTCGTGCAACTTCTTACTCTATCTTCTTCCAAATGATAGTGGATCCTCATTCGACAATTCCCTTTGTCATCCCAATGTCCTAACTTTGACATTATTTTCCTCATTCCATTCTCGAATCTTCCAAATTTTGGACACATAGGTTCTTTTATATCCAACAATAGTCTATCCTTTGACTAAGTGATAACCTAGTTTGATCTTATGCCATTATTAATATTCATATAAATAGTTATAGGTTTTGTGGAGATAATTCCCATTTATCTAAGGACATCCATACTGTGGATTTTATTTTTTCCTTGGATTATTTTCAAAGATGCAATTCAACTTTTTAACTCAATCTAATTTCCCTAATTTAATCTGGTACTAATTTTTGAGTATTAATCCTCATTCAATCACGTTGATCTCTAGATAATAAAAAAATTAATTGCATATTTAATCATCAAGCATGAACATTTAACTCCATGATTTCTTAATTATAGGAGATTCTCAACTTCAGTATATCCCTTTTGAGCACAAATAACAATTCTGATGTTCTTTTCCATAAGATTTTCAGCATTTCTTGCTAAGTGAAAATTCTATGATTTTCTGTCATGCCAATAGATGCTTACTTTTGAAAGCGTTTCTCTTTTAATATAAGAGATACTTAAAGTAAATTCTTGTCAATAATACAACTTCCTTTAACTTAATAGACATCCCTCCTATGTTTCTATCCGTATAGAGTTTCATTATCTCCAATGATATTCAATCGCACGAGAAAATCTTAAACCCCATATTCCTTTCTAATTCTTAGGATGGAATCCTTAATTGTTGACTAGTCCGATTGTTTATAGATTTCCCCACTCTATATGGCTATAGTCAAGACCCAATGTACAACTCATTCAAGTTTAATTCCTACTTATAGGTGTTAAAGAGTAATTCAGTACGTAACCCAACTTAATAGGTTTTAGTCTCATCATAAGGTCTCTCTCTTTATTGAATGAAATACTTGTCCCAATTAGGTTATCTTTAACCCAAGATTTCATTCAAGAGTAAGGTAGTGATTAAGTGATTTAATCATTCTCATTAAGAGATTTTGGTGTGGCTCACATAATGTCACATCTTAATTTATTTTTCACTCCATCTTAATGGCTTAAATAGCTAACTTTTTTTTTTTCGTCCATAGGTTTCTTAGCATTGTAAGCTTCAGTGTCAAGTTGTTTCATGACATGAATATATTTCATATAAAAATAACATCGTTATTTAAATTCTCTATATAAAGTATATAGGAGTATAGAGACACTTTCTTCCAATCATGAGTCTCTTAGATCTTTTCTTGTCAATCTCATAAACAATGATCTTCTTTATCATGATCAAGTTATTTGCCTATCATTTTCTAAGGAATTGATAATAATATCCTTTGATCTTTAGATCAGATAATCATAAGGTATAAAGGTCATAGTTCTTAATCTTTCCATTTGTCCCTTTTCCCCTTGCGGTCATAAAATGTATGACTTAATTGTCCTTATGACTTGCTCATGTCATTGATTGTTTCCTCTGACCATTCTGGTCTTTTCTCAATTCATGGTACTAACTCTTTTCTAACAAGATCTTTATCTCTACACAAGAGTTTAAGTCATGAGTTCCCCAACCCTTGAGGATACTTCCTTCATTCATTTCCTACTTTGAACAATCTAATTTATGCTGAATTTGCATACGTAGATTCATAGTGTTTACACTAATCCTAAAGTTCCTGACTCTTTTACAATTGTAGGTTGCTACAATTCAATTTATCTCATTCCTAATCATTCTCTTTTTCTTAGAGTAATGCATGTACAGGTTATTATTCCTAACCTTCCTACATAACCTAATTGCATAATCTTCTACAATCCTAGGTTTTATCATAAGTTGTTAGTTTAGGAATTCTGATTCTAGGGACGAATCTTTAACTAGCCTCAATTTACACAAATTACTAATGCTTACATCTTCCTTTTCACTTCCTTAAGTTCTTTTCTCTTTCCATTCTAGCACAAGAACTTTTCAACCTTTATCTTCTGATAAGGTTTACACATTGTTGCGTAATGAGCTCATAGGTTTGAGTGTCGAACCTAGTAGCTTTGATACCAAATGTAAAGAGCGAAACTCTTTAATTCAAACATTGACAATTCCTTAAAATAAATTCATTTATTTTCTAAAGAAAGTCGAAACTTCATTCATTAGACTTCATAAGATCCAAAATATTCAAAAGAAACCGACTTAAAGTCTACAAATAGATTCAAAATACTTCCAATTAAATTCGTACACATTCCATCTTACATGACATTAATAATACAAAAAACATTTGTAATAAAATTTTACAAATCGAGACTTAGGCATTCTATCACCTTAAGCTCTACAATAATCATACAAGACTTAGGCATTATGTCGCCTTAAGTTCTACAATAATTAATTCAAGAATAAAATAATACATATATGAAGAAATCATTCTTTGATCTTCAATCCAATAGCTTATCTTCAAACATGAAGATGAGAACAAGAATCAGACGCTTTTTCTGCCTAACCTCGAAGCTTACGCTTCCCCAAAATTCCTTAGTCATTAGAAGAATACCTGCCCCTACATGAATCACTTAGAAAAAATAAGTCGACAAGCAAGATGTAATTAGGTGCATGCCCAGTATAACTAGTAAATCCATAAGCATTTTCATTTTTCTAATTCATTTAAGAAACAAGCAAGTTTGATACTAGGATATGGTAGAGAGTTAATTTCATTCCATCTATTTCAATGGTCCTTAAGTTACTTGACCAAGTAAAATGTCATGCATGACAAATAATAGTACTTTTGGAAAAGAAAAACTACACTCTCTATAAACCCATATTTGGCACTCGTCTCAGAAGGTAACTTTCCAAACACATATCATGCACATTCAACTATCAAGCATGCACGGTTCCATTCAAAATTAAAATAATCTTTCACAAACACATGAACTGCACTTTTATCTTTCAAGCAAACATGGTATTTAATGCAATAATTTCACAGTTTTAAATCTTAAATAACATTAAGTTCATATTTAAAATAAAATAATAAAATAAAAGAAGGTGTATCTCAAGTATGTAACTAATACATATAAACGAGAATAAATGAGCACACATTATTTCGGTTCATTTACTCATGAAATTTAATTATAATTCAATATAATCTTTGTCTAATTCATTTAATTTCAAAGTAATTATATTTTTACTTTACTTTCTTTTCTATTTTTCAAATTTCCCTAAAATACTATCTCTTTTAAAAACATAAACACCTCTCATTTTCTTCTGTTTTGAAGCAATTTAATATCAATCCTAGAGATTTAGAAATTTTCACTTTACTTTTCGAGCATATTTACATACACTAAAAAATTTAATCTTATCATTTTGGAAAACATTCAACAATTTTATTTTGTGATATTTTAATAATTTCATGTTCTTTTCTGGTAATTTCCATTTTTGTGTCTATACAGATAACGAATATAGTTTTTCTTTTGAAGGTTTTCTTAATCTAAAACATACTATTTTTTGTGCAAATCTTTAAATATGCAAAACCAAAATTTATTAAACAACAAAATCTACTATCTCTTGATTGTTTTCTGTTCAAGCTTGTTCTATAATTTTCTTAAAATCCAGAATGTGTTTGATCTTTCTTCTAAATTTGGTTACAACAGTGATATGCTTTCTGTTCAAATTGAAATATATGAATAATAGAAAATGGTTCAAATTAAACATACTAAGATTTTGAATTTGGAAAAATAATAAATTATCTATCGAATCTACCTGGTAATTTTCTGTACCTGTGTGTTTCCTGCTGTTCTGACTATCTTTTTATCTGTATTCTTTTTATGTTTCTGTTCTGGCTGTGCTGTAATACCCCTCTATTTTTATTCTTGTTCAAGTTGCTTTATGCTATGTTTGGTTGCAATTACTTTGATACTGGATACATTTTGTTATAATGTTTTGATTGCTACTATTGAGCAACAACATTATTGTGGGATGTAGTTATCTGATTATTGTTTCACATGTATTATGGATTAATGTTGTTGTAGAGTTAACATGAGATGTTATTATGAGATTATTGGAATTATGATGGAAGTGTCAGTTTCGATGAGTGTATTGGTGAAGAGTACGGTTTCGCATCACTCGCTTGCGAGCGCCTTACAAATCCATAATTCCTTCTTCACGGTGTGTATTATATGCTGGATATATTGTATGATGTTATTTACTTGGTTGCAGGATTGCAGGTACATGACACCGACTCCACCTGGCTTCACAGGTTTGAGCGTGTCGATCCAACGGTTAAGTTGAACGGGAGATAGTAGCTAGGTAACATGTGTCAAGTCTATGCCCTGGCCTTAGTGTGTCGTCAGTTGTGTGTGTCGAGTTATCGTCTGTCTTGTTTTAATGTTATTTATTTCTGAAGGATTATTGATTTGGAAATAGATACTTAGAATAATTGCATTTAAATCATGTTGATGATTATTTAATTTCAATAATGCAATGTGGATAAAAGTTTATACTTAAATTAATTAATTAAATTTGACCCGAGGGGTTGAATTTAGTTATTAAATAATTAAATTAATTAATTAAACATGGTGTAAGAGAATGAAAGGAAATAAAAGAATTAGAATTAATTTTGGAATTTAATTCCAACGTGTGGGAATTAAATTAGAAATTGTAATTAAATGTTTATTTGGAAAATTGGTTACAACTTTGGAAATTAATTTATTATTTGAAATTGCATTTTAAATTGAAAGTGGGTTTTTTGAAAAGTGAAATTGAAAATAAAATTGAAATTGAAATTGAAATTGAAATTGAAATATCTAATTTGCATGTAATGTGAATTAGGGTTGTAAATATTGAAATTGAAATTGAAATTGAAATATCTAATTTGCATGTAATGTGAATTAGGGTTGTATTAGGTATTTTTGATTTATAAAGAATACATGTTTTAATTTTAGGGAGAAAGTTTTTAGAAAAAATACATTTTTACAACAGGGAAGAAATTTTGGAAAATTTGCACAAGGGTTTGAAGAAAATTTGATTGTAGAATTGATTGAAAGAAAGATTGGTTGCATTTGTTGGTTTTTGGATTGAATTCATTGGAGGATTGAAGAAAATTCAAGAAATATTTGGAGGAGGCTTGCATCAGAAATTCATCTCTTCCTATAGCTTCTTGTACCAGGTTTTCTTCTTTGTGTTTTATTGTTCTTGATTGTTTTTTTTTAAATAGTAGTGATTAAAGATTTGTTTGTTAAATCTATTTTAGAAAATAAATTTAATGTTAGAAGAAAAGAATTAAACAAATTTACAGCCTTTGCTTGTGAAAATTCTTGAGTGAAAATTGTGAAAACCTTAGTTGAATTTAAATTATTTGGAGAAATTGATTTTATTGTTATTGAAATCAAACATAGAGATTGAACAATGCATTTAGAATGTTTTTAGAAAATGAAACTTTCTGTTTATTATCAAAAAACGGATTTTAAAATCTGCAGTATAGTTATATTTTCATGGTAAAATGGTCTGATTGTGTTGCCTATAACTTCATTTTTACAAACTAGGTTTTCAGGAAATTTAAATTTTTTTTGCATTTTGAAATTTTCTTACCCCTGTCCAAAAATCGTAAATACCCAGATTGTAGTTTTTGAGTTATGATTAAAACATGAGACTGCTGTTAAGTTATTTTTCCCATGGCTGTTCTGAAAATAAAATAATAATAAATTGATATTTATAAATATTAATATTTTATGTATTGTTATTATAATATTAAAGTATTATTTAATAATATTTTATATTATAATTTATAATACTAAAGTATTATATTTATTTATATTATTTTAAATAAAATTTGTATATTAGATTAGTGGAATTAAAATTATAAACATATGGGAAATTATTGTTATTTTAAAATGGCTTGTTAAAGTTTAATTGAAAGAGTTAAATATTTGATTTAAAGAATGCAATATATTATTGAATAGAGATTTAAAATTGGATTGATTAGTGTATATGGAAAATGGATAGAGAAACAATATGTTATTATATTAAAGTGATTGAATGTGTTAAATAGAAAATTGAATGAGATGTAAGATTTGGTTAGGAAATGGAAAGAGTTTACTTGCATGGATTTGTGTCAATTTAAAAGTAAATTAAGAAGTTGTTTTATTGATAAAGCAATCAATTATGTTATTTATTAATTTCTATTTAGATTAATTGAATCATTGTGATTGGATTATGAAAGAGATATGGATTTAGTATATCCAAAAGTAGTATCTTCCTCATGCTTATCTTAAAGGATTTAATTCTTTGTATTCAGTAAAGGGAAGTAAGTTTAATTGTTTTAGATTTTCAATAATGAAAAGGGAAATAGGGGTTATGATTATTTTAGATGATCTACTTATCATGTCTTTGACTTTGTCAACACTACCTATTGAATGAGTATGGATTTAGGAAATCCAAATATTAGATTTGATTGATGACTTGAATGTTTTTGTTGCTATGTTGTCAAGTTGCATTGTTGGTTTTGGGATTTAGTGTTAGTCCTAAATTATAAGTCTTCCAGAAGAACTTAGAAGATAAGGGTTGTTGAATCTTTATGCCATCCAGTTGTTTTCCCTTGGGTAGTGCATGTTCAGTTTTACCCGATTTTTATGAACGGGGATGTTTACACCTCCTTGGTTTAGGCGCGGATTATGGGATCCGTGTCTCCTTGTATGGAGTGACCTTGTTATGTGGTTTCATCTTGTTGCCTCCTGTGAAAGGAGTGGACTATGTGTTGTTGCCTCCAAAATGTTTGGAGTGAGATTTTTTGTACCTCCTGTGAAAGGAGTGGACTATGTGTTGTTGCCTCCAAGATGTTTGGAGTGAGATTTTTTTACCTCCTGTGAAAGGAGTGGACTATGTGTTGTTGCCTCCAAGATGTTTGGAGTGAGATATTTTGTACCTCCTGTGAAAGGAGTGGACTATGTGTTGTTTCCTCCAAGATGTTTGGAGTGACTTTCTTTTATTTGTATCCTCCTTGTGTTGGAGTGGATTATGATGCCTAGTTGGTATGCACTTGTGGTTCCCTTGGTGGATTGTTTGGATGTGTGTTGTCAAATAGAAGAGTGGCTTCTGTTAGGTGCCAGAGCCCAAAGAGGTAAACTGGATAACCTTCAGGAGTGATTTAAACAAGTGATAATTAAAATAATGTACTTAGAAGATTAGGATTAACTTCTCACTAATCAAGATAATTTAATCCTCACTCATAGACGCAAGGGCTTGTTTAGACTTGGGATGAGTGAGAAGGCCTGGAATGGCAAGATCAACTATCTAGTTCTTGTGAGAGGTAGTTGATTCCGCATGAGTGAGTATGAGTGCCGGGATTCGGTTGAGGCCACCAGGATTACTTGTGCCGGAGCCTATGAAGAATGCCCAGAGGAGATCTCATGACAAACCTTGCGATGACACTCTATCTATGACAACTGTTGTTAATTATTTTGTGTATGGTTATTTGAACATACTTGATCTACTTTATGTCTGGAAGCAATGTGACCTATGTCAGTAATGTTGGAGTTGTACTTGTATTGTACTTGATTTGTACATGTATTGTATTTGACTTGTACTTGTATTATACTTGAGTTATACTTGATTCGTACTTGTTAATTCATTTGGTTGGTTATAACAGTATGAGTCAGTTTGAGTCTACCTTTGGTTAGAGGTAGTAGAATCTTTGTCCATGTTACTTTGTTACTATCTCCTAGCATGGGGGGTGGGCCTTCGGGTACCACATTGGTTGGGTGGAACATGCAACAAAACCGTTGGATCCCCATCGATCTTCAGTACTTGGTGGCGAGACATCCAGATGGACAGCTCGCGGTTCTTGTTGTAATTTCTTGCATTGTAATATTTCAGCTAGTATAAGTTATTTTACCCCTCTTATGTTTATGAGGTGGAATTATGTAATTGTAATCTTATGTACTATTGCCTCATTCTGGGAATGAGTGATATAACTATTGGATTAAGATAATGTTTATGAGATTGTATCTTGGTTGATTATCTTATTATGTTATGTGGTATTCTTATGATGTATGATGTTTATTTCATAAAGTTCATAAGGCTATGGTTATATGTAATATGTATATGTGGGTTTAAGTAATCCTAACCTTGTAGCCTTAGAGGTTGTTGTTAATTAGTAAGTGAATGTGTATGTTAAATGCACTTTATAAAAAAAAAAAAAAATTGGTTCGCTTATGATGTTAATTGCAACTTCCTTTAAGGTTACTTGGCGGGGCATTACATGTGCCTTCTTCCTTTCTTCCCTGCTGCCTTCTTCCTTTCTTCCCTGCTACCTTCTTCCCTTCTCTTCACATGTGTATGGTATAGAGAAAAATACAAAATAAAAAGAACTTGAACTATTTTAAGTTCTCCCTCCTGCTGGTTGCGCCTGGGAGATGGTGAATGAAAATAAAATCAAAACTAACTATTGTTCTCCCTCTTTCCCTATTGGCTGCACATGATTTTTTTCTGAATTCTTTCCCTCTCCTGGCTGCACATAAGGATATGTAGAATGGAAAAAAATCAAAATAAACTCTCTCTCTCTTCTTTGGCGCATGGGAAATGAGTAGAACCTTCCCTAAAAGATAAAAATAATCTTTGTTTTTTTTTGCCTCCCTCTTCAAAAATAGATTTACTCTCCTCTATTCCTCGCGTATTAGATCAACAACATGCCAATAAAATGGAAACATATACTGTTTTTAAATCCCCCCTCTTTAAAAATGAATTTACTCTTCTCTTCATGCGTATGGGAGATTCAATGCTTTTCAAAAAAAGATAAAATAAAATATGTTTCCTACCTGCCTCTCTCCAAAAATAGATCTTCCTTCTGGTTGGATAATAATAGATCTCATTCCCCAATTTAATGTAAAATAATGAAGGCTTCAAGAAAGTTCGATCCACATAATCAGCTTGATCTACAAAGAAATGGTGGCTAAAACTCCAATTTCTAATCTCTGATTGTATGCAAAATTGATTGAAAAATATTTATTTTCAATTTGATAACTAGTATTTTCAATTCAATTTCCATTTTGAACGTATCTCATTTACTTCTTATTTTTGTAAATAACTAATTTAATATCTATTTCTTCAAATATATAATTCTACTTTCAGTTATTATTTACGAAAATAACAAATAAACCAATAACTAGATTTAATATATATTATTTTAAACATATATTCTTACTATATATGGATATTCTAATAATTTAATAGAATTAAAAAGCATCATTATTTTCAACTAAAATAAAAGCTTTACCTAAAGAATTAATTATTTAAATGAAATCAATTTCCTCACAAAAAAAATCAAATTGCCATTTAAAACAAATATATTCTTTTTTCACATAAATTTAAGCAATCAAAATAAACTTATTTTAAATTTCCAAATATAATCATCATGAAAACACATTAATAACTAAGTGGTGTGTGAGATTCCATCATCCTTATACATGTCTAATGGATAAAACCATAGTAACGAGACTCAGACTCGGCTCAGACTCGGCTAGGGTGACTCGACTCAGGACTCAGGGATTCGAACTCGGCACAAACTCGACAAAATGAAAAAAAGGTTGAAAAAAACCTAGAAATTTAGAGATTTTTAAGGATTTAAAACTTGTTTCAAGCACCCTTTATTGAATACAACACAAATAAAAGAAAATTTGATCACATACACAAGTATACAACGATCACATAAGTATAAAGTACACAAATTGTAGCTGCATTGCTGAAGGAAATAGCATACTTAGATATATAAATTATAAAACTAGTCAAATGTATACAAAAGTCATGGAATATGAAATCCATAACATCAAATGTTCCATACAAATATGAAATATCAAAACAATAGCTATGACTCTATGACTCTATGGCATAGTGGAGCCAACATCCTTCCTACGAAGGCGTCTAAGGCCCCTGGATGATGTTGCAACTGCAACCATAGTCTCTGCCTCTGTCTGAGTCTCCATGCCACTCTCACCAATAGTAGCTATGTCTCCTCATGCTCTAGCCTCCTCCTCAGCCATGGCTACAACCTCAACCTCTCTCTCTGCCTGGTCCACCCAATCAAGGTCCTCATCACTAAAGACTACATCTGTAGCCTCAATGGTCCACTCAGACTGTGGATCAACCTCATCTAGATTGATCGGGGTGTTGTTGTGGTAAAAAAACTTCCTATATCTGAGCTGAAGGTTGTAATGAACATAGACCAAGTCATTCATCCTCTCGACTGTCAATCTATTGTGCTTCTTGGAGTGTATGTGCTCAAACATACTCCAATTGTGCTCACAACTAGATGGATTGCATGGCTGGCTCAATAGATGAATGACAATATTTTGCAGGTTCTGTGTATCAGAACCAAACAACCTCCACCAACTATCTAAGATGAGAAAAAGAAACAAAATCAATCTCATTTCAAGTTTCAAGTTCAACATTTAATAATAAAATACAATATAAAAAGATGACAATTATGCCCTTAAATATATTTTTACCTAGTAGTAATGTTGTCCTACTGTCTTTGGTCATTTGACATGCAAAGAAGTCTCCTTGTGCCTTAGTGAAGGCATCTATCTCCTGCACTATCTATGTAGTAACAGAGGGCAACATCCGCTCTATCATCGAGTAAAGCCCACTAAGAATTTCTCTATCTCCACGGATATCATAGCAGAATTGGAAGGCCAGATTTAAGAAACATGCGGCTACATGGATGGGCCTATGAAGTTGATTTTTCCATCTCCTATCAATGATCTCCCAAATGGGACGATACTTATCCTCAACTACACCATAGACTGATCTAATGGCCTCTTTGGCCCTATCCATGCCCTCATATATGTAGCCCAGTGCAGGCTTCTCTCCATCTGCAAGTCGTAGGAGAACTAGCAAGGGCTCAATAAACTACAAAGTGCAAACATGTTTCACAAATAAGTGTGAATGAAAATAAACAAATAAAAGATATGATTAAAAATTAAAACATAATAAAGAATTAAATTTTACCTTCACAATCTCCTCCACTGCTGTCCAAAACCCTTGCTCATCAAAAATGCAATTAGCCATACCAATCCCTGTAGTGCTTGTAGAAAATGATGAGGAAGATCACTCCTCACCAACAAACATGTGCCTTAAAGCTGCCTTTGACCGAATCAAGGATTGCAACGTGATAAAATTAGTTGCAAACCTAGTGATGCCAGGACGAGACAACTCTCTCAACCCCGTGTATTGCCTCATAAGGTTAAGCACCCATGTGTGATTGTATATAAATTTTCAAATGTTTCTACTTGCATCCACACATGTTTTGATCCATGGGAGCTTGCCAAGATCCTCCATCATGAGGTTAATGCAATGGGCGGCACATGGAGTCCAAAATATAATAGGGTGCCTCTCCATCAATGATCTACCAGCATCAACATAGTTTGCTACATTATTTGTCACCACTTGCACTACATTCTCTTCCCCCACATCAGCTATCACCTCCTCTATAGCTTCACACAAATATGTGGAATTTTTGAATTGGGCAGAAGCATCAATGGACTTAATGAAAATGGTGTCACTTGAAAGAATAAGCAAAACTAGTTATTCAATAAATTAAAAAACAAAAATCAACCATATTAAATTATTAATCACTAAATCAAATTCAAATTTCAATGCATTGAGGGAAGTAAAATTACCTCCAGAGGACACTAGAAAATTAAGCAGCATCCTATTTCTCCTATCGATCCAACCATCAGTCATGATGGTGCAACCAATCCTCCTCCATTGCTCACGCTGCTCCTCTAATTGTGCTTTCACATCTACCACTTTTTGAGTCAAAAGTGGGCCCTTTAATTCATCTTCAGAAGGGGCTTTGAACCCCGACCCACATATGGTTATTGCATCAACCATGTTTTGCCAAAAAGGTGACCTAAAACATGTCATAAATAAATTAATAAGTTACTTACATAAGTATTGTAAAATGAAAATTTTTAATATTTTAACTGCACTAAATTTGAATTTGATAATGAGATACATCTAGATTCTAAAATAATAAATTTTAAAACAATTAAACGAAAAATAATTACCTGGCTACATGGAAGGGAATGGTGCAGTAGTACCAAAAGTCTGCAATTGTCTTTTTTGTTGCATCATGTACATCCTTGTTCCAACCCATGCTCTCAAGTGATGGTTGGGAACCAGGAGTAGTGCGTGGTACAAAATATGAGTCCACCCTAGATTTATGAACTCTAGGGCCAATAATACTGCCACTACCACTACCACTAGCAGTACTAGCACCACTAGCAGTAGGAGTATGCAGAGGGATAGCTAGTGCAGAAGCAGTACCACTAGCACAAGCACTAGCACTAGGATGGTATGGAGGCATGGAAGAAGCATCTCCAACAGCACCAAGTCCATGTCCAACTCCCAAACTCACCAATTCATGCTTCTATCTTTTTTTCATTTCTTTTTATAATTCAAAAGTTTCTAATTGCACCCGCACTTCACAGATAAACTCAGGAGGTGCTATAGGGCAGCCCGCTGCATCATGGATGGGTATGCGTGCAATATGGTATTTTAATCTATTTATGCCTCCATGATATATTGTTTTGCAGTATTTACATTTTGCTTCTCTTTTTTTCATTATGGGAAAGATTTCAGCATGTTTCCAAGAAGGGTCTTTTCTGCTTGGGGTTTGAGACATTGTGAAAATAATAATATGTTTTGATTTGCAAATGAATGTGGCTGCAATAAAAAACATGGTTTATAAAATTATTTATATTGCAAGTAGGGTTTGTAAAAAAAAAATGCAAACTAAAAAAAACAATGATTTTTCAAATTACAATGAATTATTTGTTAAAAAAACACAAAAAAAAAAAAACCAATAAAAATCAAACTTACCTCTTATATTTGGCTTGGAATACAATGCAAACTCCTCCCAATCACTGGTAATGAGCTCTCAATGCACCTCCTTGTTGTTATGAAGCTTCCCAAATGATATGTGGCCTTGTATTTGTCTTCAACAACTTGCTGGTTGCCCTCTCTTCTCCTCCTATTTTTCCTCACAACTCTCTCTTCTCCTCCTATTTTGCTAAATGAATGAAATGAGGTTGCTTTTAGGGTTGGGGAGATAATATAAGACAAAAAAAAAAACAAACTTAAACATTAAATTTTATGTTTTTTGTTCAATTTTTATGTTGTTGTCGCCGGTCACGTCCAGGGCTCGGGACTCTCCGGGAAGCGGCAAGTCCGGCCAGGACTCGATAGGACTCGGTCACGTCCGCATCCGGGCTCCCAGGACTTGGCCAGGTGTGCTCGGCTCGAGACTCGCCGAGTTTGGGCGAGTCCAGGTGAGTCTCGTAACTATAGCTAAAATGACTCTACCTAATCAATGTTCTTGCCTTCATTCTCATTCAACTGTTCCTGCGTTCACTTGCACTCAAATTTTCATCAACAATGACAAACCCCAAATTTCATAATAATGAATTTAAAATCATTTCATTTTCATTTAAATTTCAATTTCAATTTTGATTTCAATTTAAATAATAATCTAATATAATCATTGAAAATCTCATGATTAATAATTACATTTAAATAATTAATAAAATCAGTACATGACAAAGTTTTGAAGCGGTTACTAGGTTTGAATGAAACTAGAATATTGTGGGTGATGGATGGTAATTTATTTGTGTTTGGCTACGAAAAATGTATTGGGCATAGGGTAGCTGTAGTAGGATTTTATAGTTTAATTAGATGTAGGGGAATAGGGGCAGTGAGCAGTTGTTTCATCTACATGTTTGGGTGCTTCTGGAATGAACTTTTTAGCATAATGATTTTTTGATGGATATTGAAAATTGGAAAATTTGATGTAAGTTTTATTTTCAAGCAATACAAAAAACTCATGTTATCAACCAAAAAAATAAAAAAATTGTAATAGTCAAAATTGTATATTTTGATGTTTTTGGATTTTATTAATAGGTTAATTATAATGTAATGATTAGTCTATAAGTGACATGTTTAAATATAAAAGTTGGTAAATAATCTAAATTTTACTTGATTCCAATTACATATATGCATTTACAAGGAGTAGTCTTGATTCTCAATTCATCTATTCATTATCTTAGGTTAATTTATCCATTACAAGGACTAGTCTTAATTCTCAACACCACCTTTTTTAGATGTACTTCTAGACATCAAGGTGAATAATTTTTGGACACCAATTTATTTGCGTATTTTATTTGTGTGTAGGTTTCAAATATGTGAGTCTAAAATTCAAATCCATTGGAGGGAGATCAATTCTATGGGCATAAAACCAAACTAGAACATTAGACATGATGATAAATGGCATAGAAGTGTTCATCTATTATATTTTAGACCTTCTAATATGTTGGTAACTTTTTGGGTGATGTTTTTCATAAGGGATCTTCATCGGACTTAGAGCTAAGTATTGTTATTTTCCTTTTTTTAAACTTTGGATTTTTTTTTAGTTTAACCATTTCCCAATTCATTAAGTTTGGGGTTAATTGATAATTTTGATTGATTATTTATTTCTTATATTAACTTGAAATTATCATTTATTTTTCTCATGATTTTGATGAATCTATCAAATCCTACACCCCCTTAGGAATTAGCCTTATGGTTTTATTTTTTATTGTTTGATTTTTTTTTTAGATCGAAGACTATATGATCTTTTGAGATCTATATAAACAAACTCCCTTTTATTTTATCCCTTTGTTTATATATTTTATTTATACCAAAGTCTCATCATTAGAAATCATAATGGAAAAATCGATCTTGATCATGAGGCACACATGGACAATTAGATAGGCAAAATTTTAGTGTTTCTTCTCCTACACAATTGGTTGATTCTTTTTCTAAGTTATTGATTGATAAACCCTTTGGTTTATAATTTTAGATGACACTAGTTCTCAATTGAGATCTTCAATCTCCTTACATAGTCTATCTTCCTCCCTCCCTATAATAGACCTTAGAAAATATATTAATTTTAGTTAACTATATTGATGATGTTCAAGATTTCTGGATTTGATTGTGTATCATTTTTTGCATCATTAAAGAAAAGAAGGCATTTTGGATTAGACTCCATGATCCATCATCAGGATGAAAGTAGAGAGCATAAGGAGAAAAATAGAAAGTTCTAGACCAAGACCACTTTAATAGACCAAGGAGGGGAGAGAAAGTTGCACGTAAGCCGAGAAAGGAAAATCAATTATAAAAATGGAAAAAACATGATACAAAAAGTCTAAAAAAAAATATATGAATAGAAAGGAAGACAAAGTTAAAAGAAAAAACAAAAAAATTATAGGAATATATATATATATATGAAAGTAAGAAAAAATAGTTAGCATATAATCAATTATATATATATATATATAAAAGAGAGAGAAAAGATTAAAAAAAAAACAAGGAAATAAATAAAAAATAACATAAAGAAAAACATCAAATAAAGATTAAAAAGAAAAGAAGAACCAAAAGATATTAAAAGAAAAAGAAAAAAAGAAAAAGAAGAAATTCTTTCACAAGATGTTCAATTGTATATAAGGAAGAAGGAGAAAACAAAAATGAAGAAATATAAATATATATATGAGAATTTTAATAAATATAATAATAAATATAAGGAAGAAAGAGAAAACAAAAAAGATGAGAGAATTATATAAGCAAGAAAGAGAAAACAAAAACGCAAGAAAAATAAATAAGAGAAAGAAAGAAAATTGAGAATAGTCAAAGAAGAAATTCTTTCACAAGATGTTCAATTGTATATAAGGAAGAAGGAGAAAACAAAAAAGAAGAAATATAAATATATAAATATGAGAATTTTAATAAATATAATTGTAGACATGCAAAATTAACACTATTGATTCAAATCATTGAGTAATCATATTTCATCCATCAATTAAACAAATCAAGTTTAATTAAATAAATCACTTTTTATCTCCTAAGGTCTCTTGATTTAATTAAATCACATATATTTAATTAAATGATTAACATTCATTTTCCTCTCATTTGATTTAAAACAAATACAAAAATGTAAATCAAATGTCACACCACCTAATCACTAGCTTAATTAGTCAAAATCTCTAATTAATGCTAAGACTAACCCATGTCCCATCCACTTGCACAATAAATCATTTAAATTGATTTATTAAAACACTTATTTTCCTCACAAGGCTCATTAACTCCCCTTGTTTGACTTTTTGTTCAAATAAAATTCCCCCCAAATCCCTCAACCATATGCATTCAATGCCACTTTCAAATTTGAAATGGGCACATTAGCCAGAACTTGCACAATCATGGGCCAATCACATTGTGATAAGTGGCTCTCTCCTATTTGTTGGAGATTAGTCCCACATTCTTCAATTTGGCCTCTCCTCTCTTCAAGATCAACTATAAATTCAAATCTCCTATCTTTCAAACAAAAACAACACAGAAGCTCATGCAAAGTTATTCTCTTAATTTGAGAACAAATTTTGTCCATTATCACATCATTTTCTTATCAGGGATTGGGAAAGGGCTCTCTTCTCACATCAAGGGGCACCAATCCCCCTATGGGATGGTGGTTGGTTAACTTAGATTATATTTTCATATTTTAAGTTGCACATGCTTTATTTAATGTTTTTCTCTTCTATGTTTGATTAATAATTTCATAAGGAGAGGTTGATTTCAGTTTACTGACAATAGCTAATCCATCTATTGTTAGAGATTGCAAATTTTCCTCTCACATTCTGATGCTAGAAGGAGGGATTACCGCAACCACATCTTCCTTTCATATGTTATTGACATTTCTAAATCTGATTTATGTATCATTATATCATCTATTGATTTGAAGTCAGCCAAGGATATAGATTATGGCACTATGCATGCGTAGTAAAATGTTATAATTGAGCTTATTTCGTTTGCATGTGATTGTTCAAATTTATGGAGTTTGAAATTTGTAGTTTGGTTTATGAAATCATAATTCCTCTTTCTAATCGATAATGTTTCTTTCATTTTATGCTTTGTTGGACGTTCATACCCTATTCCAGAAAGTTCCCATTTTTGCATATGTAGATTAGATGTTGGGAAAGGTTGTTGGTTCTGGTTTTAAAGACAACTGATTGCATTTGCTCAAAATAATTTTAACGCCCTTTCTAAAAGCTTTTTATTTTTACCTGTGAATTGCATTTGCTCAAAAATTTCTAACACTCCATAAGACTGCACTTGTTTGAGGGAATTTTGCAAACAACTCACATGCCTTCGCTATGCTGATTGCGCTTAAAACAATTTTTTTTGATTTTATTATGCTTTGATGGATGTCCCTTCATTGTATTGTATACTTGACATGGTGCCTGCTATCTCCTGTGTATTAGAAATTTCAGTAACCTTTTGAACAGTAGAAGGCAACCAAGATTGGGATGGAAGATCAGTAATCTCAAAATGGCTTCACTATCTTTTTGCATATCCTTTGATACATATTCTCAAGTATAATGAGTGACGATTGAATCTGTACAGTTGGATCTACTTTGAGTTTGGAGTAGGAAAATTGTTTAGGAGCTGACTTCTTTCACACGGTTAGGATCTTTGAGTTGGTACTGCTATCTTTGGCCGCAACAATTAAAAAAAAAAAGAAAAAAAGAAGAAGTTGCTGTGAGTAAAAAGTTGCTCTGCATTTTTTTGATTTTAGCAAATCTACAAGATCTTTGTTGCTGCAAATTATTCTGGAGGGTAACTTTACTACTTTTGATCTATATCCAGCCAATGTTGAATAAGGAAATTTGGCATTTTGTAGAGCTAGATAATTATGGCTAGCTGTAATAATTGTTACTTGGCTGGATGATGGTATATTTTATATAGCCACATTTTTTGTGTTTTTTATTTCGCTTCACTGTGCTGCAGTTTGAAGGGTAGGAAGTATCCATTACCTTGCATGAGCTATACACACTAAGGTAAGTGCCAAGTGTTTGCTGTACTAGACGACAGGGCTGTGAGTTATATTCATGGCATTGATTTTGTAGTGGTCACATTTTGATATACATTTAATCAAAACGTTTTCATTCATATACTTATGAGATCAATCAGTAGGATGCTATTGAAGGTTTATTAAGACTCATTGATGTCAGATTTTTGTGGGCTCGAGTGATTTTCCAACCAACTACAGTAATATTTAATGAGTGAGGGGAAAGAAAACACAACAGTAGGTAGCGCATATCTTACTGTTACTGTCTTACTTAATGATTCTTCTTGCCAAGGTCAGCTCGCCCTACTCCAGTTACACCAAAACCGTCTTCACTATGCATAAACAATGGGAGGAGGAGAACCAACTTCTTTGTTACCACTCCAAATGCACCATCTGTCAAAAAAAAAAAAAAAAAAAAACCAAAACAATGAAAATATATAGTCCCTTGCTAATTATTTTGAGCATAACAATGAAGTAAAAGGACAGTCCCTTCGTGATTACCAGGCTATATTTTGTGATGACAGCTGGCAGAGAGATAAAAGGCTTTTATCATGGCACATAGTTTCACAGCTTACTCATAAGAATTTGGGGAGCCTGCGGACAATAGAGTTCAATGCAGATGATGATGGCTTTAGTTTCTCCTACTTTTGTTTTTCTCTGTACTATCTCCTGCACAATATGCTTAGATAATCTAGTTGTTAACATTTAATCGAAGTAATTTGGGGCAGGTGACTACCTATTTGCACTTAATCAGGCGGCAAGTTGTGATAGATATCTAACTAGTGCATTTAATCGAAGTAACCCCAAGTTTATCCAATCATTCTTTTTAGGTTGAGCATCTCTGTGTATTAGGAAGCTTCTTATCACTAGTCCTTGGCGCTCAAATCATACTGTGTTGCATCATCAACTCTGTTACCAGGTAGCTACGCACCAAATTAGAGAAGTGACAACAATACTAAATTTATCACTGGTCTTTTCTTTGCATTACTGGTCTTTTATTTGCATTAATTCTTCCATCACTGACTAGGTATATGCTAAACAACTTTTTCAGCTATCATGGAGAGCTACAGTTTAGCAGTAATGTGATACGGTGCCTAATAGTTTACATCCTGCAGGATTTTTAACCTTTTTCAATAGAAATTTGTTGGCACTTTTCATTTAATAGATGATTAGTTTATCAAAGCTATTGATGACTAGCTTATCCTTTAGCGTGCACAATGAACTTTGGCGCAACTCACGCTCAACAACTGGGACGACATGAGTTTGTACTTGGCCAGTCTTGTGGACAATTTGAACATGCCTATGATGGTCATGACCATGGGTGGAAAAGGGTAGTATGCAATTGCATTAAGTTTGAAAACATCTAAAATCCTTTTTCAACAAGTCTCTACCTTCAATATTCTGACATTACCTAAATCGCTTGTTGTACATTTTAGATTCGCATTTACTTTTTTTTGACTAAACTAGCACATGTTTGCAGTACTACAGTTGTCTATTTGATTTCAAACAGTGATTGCATATGAGATTCCCACTATCATTGTAAACAAGTCTCTTACGCAATCAGTCAAAACAGAATGGCGACATGGTGTTGAAAATAGCAGAGATAAAGGTGAAAAGACAGGATCACATCAATATCAATTTCATGCTTGGTTATTGAATTTCTAGTGTTTTCAACTGCAAGATCTACATAGTATGAAGCGCTACAATCTCATTGCTGAAGATTTTGTGGGCATCGATGGAATTATTACTATTCCTGCTTTTTTTACGTTTTAGAGGAGTTGTTTTGACTACTTTAGTTTTCATACATGCATATAATTTGGAAATCGATGTCAAGACACTAATATTCGTTGCTTTATTCACAAATGCATGAATTGATGCATTCATTGAATGTGTGCTAGTTGGAGGATTTTGGATTGCAAGATTGTACACTCAGAATTAAAATTGCATGTTAAAATTTCGTGCTAATATTTTCCTTGTTGATTGCAGAATCGTACACTCAGAATTAATAATTGCAGGGTCCACATATTAATGCTTCATTTATTATTATAACTATCCAAAAGCATTAATCTTTTCATTTGAAATTGTTCTATTGTTTAAAGTTAAATGCTTAAAACAACTTTAAATGAAATAACTTGATCCTCACATAATTGTTAATTGTTTTTTTTTTTATAGGGGAAAAGGAAAACGAAGGAAGGAGGAGTGATTTTGTTTGCACAAGAAATGTGCAATATTAAAAACATTAGAAATAATATTTGAAGCAAGATTGGAGCTGAAGAAAATTGGGTGTTGGAACTTGAAATAGACAAAGCATTTTTAAATGCTTAGGGCTTCTAATTCATGCTTTAGTTTTCTGTTTTAAATCAACTCACTTTTCGATTTGGGCTTAAAATCAATCAATAATTTGATCTCTTCAAAGTTGGTTAAAAAGAACCTTAGACATTTACTAGATTTCGATTCGGGTTAAAATTGGACAAGGCAAACTTCACATCTCATTTTGGTGCTTTTAAAACCAACTCATCACTGTTTTAAGGACTTAAAATGAACAAGTGTTTGTCATGTTTTGCAATCTTTTTTACAAATTAACATCATTTAAAATGCGTATGCGCTTCTCTCTCGCTTCACAGCGATCTTGAGAATCAAAAGCATGTTGGTGATATTAAGTTGTCAAAAATATTGCCTCCACATTTCGATTTGGGAACTTAAAATGGATCAAAACATCTTGTGAGTGTGAGTAAACTTATTTCCCATGTTCTCCCTTTGTTTCTAAACGAAGGTTGATTGAAATACGAATATGTTTACTCACTTTTTTCTATCTTAGAGGGCCTGCCTTGTGGGAAAAAGTACTCACCCAAGGGAACGATCCAACTGGGAACACGGTAAAGCCAAGCAACTTCCAACCGATATATAAGTGTGGATTCTTGAGGAAAGTTCAACAATCACGAGGATTATTTCGATGAGATGGACATAAATGGACTGTCACCGTCGTTGGATAATCCCCCACGAACGAAATTCCTGAATTAAAACCCTTTGTCTAGAAAAAGGCCAAATCCTTATCTATTTTGTTGGTGCAAAAGGTCATATCCTTTGAAGCCGCCCCACGTTATTCATGCGGTTTTGTTGTAGAGATGGAAAGTATGCCATGGGAGATTCATGGATACTAATGCTTGGCTGACCCGATAAGTGTGTGCACTATAAGGGGGAAGCCTGTGTGGTCAAGCATCTAGTCATCCGCACAGAATATGCGTAGCTGGATTTATCCAAGTGGGAAGCCAACAAAATATTGTCTCATCATCTTAGGGCTGTAAAGTGCTTGGAAGTGGAAAACACATTGCTTGGTTCCTAAAAACATTTCAAAACAAACATTCATAGGACCTTCAAATTTTAAACCCCTTTTAGGAAACAAATACCTTTGACAAATTTAAGCACTCTTGCTTTCCCTAGGGATCATATCCTTAGAGGTTTCTAAGTGCTTGGATTCTATTGTCATTTATTTTCAACAAGGTTAAACATAGGAAACGTTTGCCCCATTTTCCTTGATTTCCACACAATGGACCTTGTGGGATGAGAGAGAAAGTGGGACATTAGACATATAGTTTGAAAGATAAGCAAACAGGTGTCTTTGGTAAAAATAATTCACTAAGACAAGATAAAAGACAAATTGGATTACACATGTGTTTTCTAACATAATTTCCCGCAAGATCAAAATCCCAAAACAAAGTTCAAGAAGCTTAGTTTGAAGCTCGTGAGGAGCGTCTTGAGAGACTTTTCGAATTCAAAGAAAGAATTGATTTACAACTTTTACAAAAAAAAAGAAAAGGCTTCAAGAAACAATCTTGAGTTGTATGAGTTTTACTATCAACAAAATCCTAAACTTTTTTGAAAGGTTTTCTTTCGTACATAGGAAATATAGCGTGTTCTTCAACACCGAGGTCTTGTAAGAAGAAGTGTTATCTAGGTCAAGTCTAGGATCAAATTCAATCACGTTCATCCATCTCTCAACCATCGAAATCAATCAAAAGTCACTTCACCAACAACTCTTGGAAACTTTGTAAACATCTTTTATGCTAAACTTTTAGGCGAAATCAAAACCACTTTCTTTGACTTAACACACCTAGTCAAACCATCATCTTATACATGAGTTTCCTCTAGGATAACACAACTTCCTAGGGTTTACGAGTCCATCTTGTTTGGCTTCACACACTTAGCCAAATTATCAAATCATCACCTCATTTGACTTAACACACTTAGTCAAACCATCCTCTTATGTACAAGTCCACTCTAGGATAACACAACTTCCTATGGTTTACAAGTGCGTTTATCACATTTTGTTTGACTTAACACATTCAGTCAAATTATCAATCCAATCACGATCAATCAAAGTTCTAAAAAGTTTAGAATTTACTTGAAAGTTTCTTTAAGAGTTCCATTCATCTGTATCACTCAGCTTTCATTTATCTTATCCTCATCATCACTTTGATCCTTCAATTATCTTAGTTCTCCGCTTCTTTGAACCTAAGGTTAAGACTGATCTAAAGGATTAGAGGTTCATCTCTTACATTCTTGAAAATTGATCTTCATTTTATGGTTCAAACTCAATCTCAACACAAGAGGGACATGGAATATAAACTTGATCCATCCATCATAATCTGAGTCAACCAAACTATCCTAGTCTCGTAATGCCAATTGATCATTGAAACTCACATTTATGCATGGCATCATTATCTCCTCCAAAATTCAATGATACGAATGTGAGTATGACCAATCTAAAGTTTGGAACACCTTTTCCAATGATAGATTTAAATCCAAGTCCAAATCTACAAATCTATCAACCAAACACTCAATGCATGAGTCTTATTCCAAACAACTCTATCCCACCAAATCCATACATGTCAAATACAAGTTTGTCAAAGATGACCATTTCAAATCCACACTTGTTAAACTTTGGGGTAGACATGTTTGCAAATCCCATCAATGTTGTTCGAAATCCAAGCAATATGTTGATGACTCCAGGTATTGATCCTAGTCAAGGTAACCCCATGCAAAATCAAAGTTACCTAAATCAAGGAAATATGATTCCCAACCACAACAATGTTCAATTTCAATCTATCATGCTGAATCTAAACATCACACCAAATTAGAGAATTATCCAGAATCAACTTGTCCATGATCCCAAGAAAGCACCACAAGGATACATTTCAAATCTTCTTGCTAAACAACCAATTTAGCCATATCAAGAAAATCAAGATCAAATTTTGTGGGATCAAATTGCTTCGCTTGCCAAAGTAGTGGATCCATTGTGCCAAGAGACATCTCCACCCCAAAATCAATACATTCTTCCATTGGTTGAACCAATCAAAGCATTGAGCTATCTCCACAACCACATCAGGAACGATATCTCCAATATCAAGAAATTGGATATCAAGATCAACAACAAGTGGCAACCACTCAAGCCACCACAGTCAACACATCAACCGGTCCTCAAATTTCTCAAAACATACCTTCTCAAGGACCAAGCATCTCAACCACACCTCTAACAACCCAAATCTTGACCACCACCACAACCGTTTCGCCTATCACCACGGATGGTATCATTCCCAATCCCACCAAAAGCCAACATGATGAATTCATTCACCACCCTGATCCAAACCATCCAAAAAGCCAATCATCAGAGGGTACTAAAGCAAAACCAACAAGCCCAACAAGTCACACAAGCTGCGCAAGCTGCTCAAGTAGCCGCTCAAGCAACCCAACAAGCGCAAGCTGAGGCCCAATAGGCGCAAGCACAATACCAAGTGCAACTACAAGCAATCCATTGGTATGTATACCAACAGGCCCTGCAAGATTTTTAGGCACAACAGCTCGCCCAATAACAGACTTCGTTGGCTCAACAGCAGCTCACCCAATAACAAACTTCGTTTGCTCAACAACAGCTCGCCCAACAACAAGCTTTGTTGGTGCAACAACAACTCGACCAATAGCAAGCCTCGTTGGCACAGTAGCAGCTCGACCAATAACAAGCCTTGTTGGCACAGTAGCAACTCGACCAATAACAAGCTTCATTGGCGCTATAGCAAATCGACCCAGCAACAAGCCTCGTTGGGAACAATAGTAGCAAGATCAACAACAAGTGTTGTTGATGCAAATGTAGGCATATCAGTAGGCCTTGAACACACAACAGAGTTTGCAGAAAATTCCCACTAGTACCCCTCCCACCAATCAAACACTTCACAACACATTCATTCCACCTCCCGATCCAAGCAACGAAGTCGCAACACAAATAAAACTGCTCTCGCAACAAGTGTTGGACCTCCAATCAGGGAAAACAACTAGAACAGCGGGAAACTTGTGTCCCTATCCGTTCAACAGAGATCTCACAATGGTACCGTTCCCAAAGGGATTTGAAATCCCCAAATTCGACAAGTATAATGGGATGGGCAACCCTGTAAACCACGTCAGGGAATTTTAGGTACATTGCATGGAGGTTGCATACGATGACACATACCTAATGCAACTCTTCCCCTGAAATCTGGCTGGTCCAACCATGGAATGGTTTTCTTGCCTACCCACAGGCATTAAAACATTCGAGGAAATTGTGGAAGCATTCCTTAAAAATTACGCTTTCAAGATGGGTGAAAATGTTAGTTTGGAAGAACTATCAACACTCAAACAAAGAAAAGGAGAGCCTATTCGCATCCTTCTTGCAAAGATGGTGATCCAAGGCTAGTCAGAGCTAGTGGACCATGCCAGAAGAACAACAAGTTTGCACATTCATATCCAATCTAGATGAAAACTTGGCGTTCTACTTAAAAATACGATGCGATCAACTAATTCCAAAGGTGCTCAACATTGAAAGAGCCCTTACTGCACGAGGAGGCACATCAAAATTCACTCCACCTCAGGATAGCCACCCATTCAACAATTATAATGATAAACATCACAAACGATGGCATGGTCGATGCTAAAGTGGTCATCAGTGCCCCTAAGCAGAACATCCAGACCCATCATCAATTGCAAAATCATGTGCAAACTAATGCAGTAGTAGCACAACAACAACCATTTCCCACCAACCAAATCAAAAATTGGAATAATCAAGGAGGACCACCTCCTCGAGGCAAATATCATCCCAAGCAGAATTTCATGGCTCTTGGAGAATCCATTGAATCCATAATGAAGAAATTGGTCAAGGAAAACCTAATCAAAATCTCCAACTTTGAGCAATAAGCGGAACCCATGACGAAACCGCCATGGTACAAAGAAAACCTCCTTTGTGACTTTCACAAGATCAAGGGACATACCACCAAAAATTTCATGAGGCTGAAGAATATCATCCAAAACCTCATCGAAGACAAGATCATCAATGTCGAGCAACCAACCAGTAATAGAGATCTGAAAATAGACACAAATCCGATGTCGAACCACAATCAAGGAAATAGCCAGGAGAACAACAACCATCCATTCCATCACATTTTCATTAATCATCCATCCACCCATCCACTTGCATCCATACCATAGCTCGAGTTGGTGCCCATATCATATTCCACCATAGTACTACTTAGCATTTTCCTAAGGTCAGCTTGTCCTGCCTTTATCGAAGTAGTCTATCGCTTAAACGTTGGGGGCATGCCCTTGAACCTGGCAGTGGATTGGATTAGTGTATATCTTTTGTACTCTTCCCAAATTCATAAAAAATCCAAAAGCAGGTCAAAATCTTGGAAAAAATTCACAAATTTATCATTGAGTCTTGTCAATCTTTCACCTTGGTTGAACTATGTCGTCTCTGAGCTTGAACGTAGGCAAGGTTGATCTTCGATCATCCCCCGAGATAGTTTAGGTTGGCCCTTTACGCATCTATTGAAATGGAAATCTGTTTTCCCATCTGGTTTATAGTTTAGGTCAGTCCTTAGGCATCCGTCACATTTGGCAATCCAGTTGACTAAAGTCAATCATCGCCTTCACTCTTTGGTGAGTCAGTCAGAAGCAAGTTTAGCAAGTTCAAAAGTGAACGCCTAATCATCAAAGTCTTAAATCTAAGTCAATAAGCAAGCAAGTTGATCAACTCAGAGTATCAATAGCCTATCACCCAATCAGTCTCATCAAAACCCTGATCACAACATGTCCTAGGATGAATCTTTCCTACATTGTGTTATGCCTTGCATAACCACCCCATCTTTTGCCTTGGTCAAAATGGGTCCCCCTTGTTGTTCTTTATCTTTTATTTTGTTTTTGAGTTTGTCGCAATCGGAACCGGAATTGAATCGGGTTCTGAAAGTTCTTTTGAGGCTTGTTTTAGTTCCATCCCGATAGTCTTTTGTTTATATCTTTTGTTTTGTCTTTAGCGGAATAGGAGCCCGAATGGGTGTTAACTTAGTCTTTACTGAAAATTGTAAAATCATAATCAACTCCTCCCCCACCTCCACTATTTTGACTTTCGGTTTTGGTCTTGTCTTTTTGTTTGGTTTTGTTATGTTCGACTTTTGTTTTACTTTTTGTGTTTTGTTTTGTTTCATGTTTAGTTGGCGGACCCAGAACCGGAATTGGAATAAAGTTTAGAAATTTCTAAAAAGGTTTTGAATCAGTTTCTATTTTAGTTCTGCCCCCACCATTTTGGGTCGTTGACTTTTTGACTAAATTTGCACTGTTGTGAAGTGTTGGTTCTCTTTTAGTTCCGACTCCACCTTAACTATGCATTAATGCATTAATGACAGTTGCTCGTGTAGGTAGAAATCTTCAGTTTTACATTCATCTAAGGGTTAAACGAGTTATTATTATCATTATTAAGAGATTGAAGAGCACAAAAGAGAAAAGGTAGAGTTCATTTGAGCGAAAAGGTTGAAGGAAGAGAAGATTGTTGCGAACGGATTAGTTCAGAGGGTTAGCTGCATTTTGGTGTAGTTGAGGTAGGTTTTCTTTTTATTGTTCTTCATTTTATTTACTGTTGCGTGTTTGTATATATGTTTGTCCGTGTCTGGAATCATGTTGTTTTCAAAGGATTTCATATTTCTGGGCGTGCTTGTTTGAATGGTTGTTTTATTTTGTTGATCTGATTGTTTCCTCGTTTCTGTTTGTTTTATGTTTAGTTCTTTCTATTTTAGGGCATGGTCGCTTTCACGCTTTAGTCGTGATTGTGTCATGCTGTTTTGGATTTATAGTGAGTTAGGGTAAATTGATTCATCATTTTTTTTACTTAGGGTTTCGTCGCATTTTTTGCATTCTCGTAAATGGCAAGGTTTAAACCAGTGCCCTAGTTTTATCGGGTTTGTTAGATTAGGGTTTCGTATCGCTTGGTGATCACAAAAAAATGATTAAAATATGATATCTTAGGATTCAGTTGTTCCTCATGGTCATATGAGTATAGTATTTTAAAGCTTCTTTTTATCTAATATGACCTTGGTTTTAGTCATCAAGTTTGGAGTTAAATCGATAAAATCTTTGATGATGTCATGGTGAATCTAGGCGGAGATGGGATCGTAATCCATTTTGAACTTGAGAATTATGTTTTTACAAAAGTTATCAGTTCCATTTCTATCTCGTGTTTAGCTCCGCGCATAATGAGGAAACCTTCTTTCAAAATAATGATGACCAAATCGGAGGCGGAGGAGGAATGGAAATAGAATATAAAAAAAATGAAAATTTGAAGAAAACCAAATCCGTTTTTCATTCCGATCCCGGTTTCGATCACCTCCCCGATTTCGACTCTGAGCCCGTTCATTATTAGAGAAATTTTTGTATTAACTTTGGCTCCGAGTCCGACAGTGTTGTAAAAAGGGACTAATTTAGGTTGTGTTTTTGCTTGGTTCCGCCTCCAGTGCGTAAGAAGAAGGTATGGTTTTTAGAGCATGTTTCTATGATAATATCTAAAGATCTAATTAGAGGTTTTCTTTGCAGGAAAGTTGAAAGATGTCAGGAACATCAGGGGAAGCTGCTCGGAGAAACCAACCTACAGAAACATCAAAGGTAGCATCAAAATCAAAGAAGTTAAATCCAGAACAACTGCCTTATACCTTAAGGTATAATCACAGGAGTCCAGTTGTGAAGATGAGCAAGGTGGAATCAGATTGGTTGGATATCACTGGTACCAATCTAGGTCAATACAATTTTGAGGAATGGTATTCAGAGGTGTTTGAAAAGGATATTAAATTGACTACGGAAAGAATTGTTAGCTCTGGGTTAGCTCATATCACTTTATTTCCTATATCTATCTAGTGCCCAGATTTAATCATGACAGTAGCTAGTGCTGACAATCTTGCCACAAGACTATGTACGGATTCACAAGACAATGTGATTATTAATCTCACTCCTCAAGCATTTCAGACTATATTTGATGTTCCAGATCCAAAGAACTTGGTACAATTAAATGAGGCAAAGGCCTTGGAACAATATAGTAAGTATAAGGGAATGAATAAATCTCACTTAAACAAGAAATGGTTGAAGATAGAAAATAAATCTCTAATCAAGCTTGCAGATCAGCCAAAAAGAGCAGATTTCTATGAAGAGATAGCAAGGTTGATTATGATGTTGTCTAGGGTGTTTGGAAAGAGGGATGCATTTTACTTCAAGGAGTGGATGTTTCCTTTTATTCAGACTATCTTGAAAGCAGAACAATAGTTTGATTGGTCAATGATTGTTTCTAATGCCATACATGATTAGTTAACCAGGATCAGAGAAACCAAGTGTTTCTTTATGACCTCTTACATTGTTCATGCAGCAACAATAGTGGGTGTTTTCCCAGGTTTGAATAGAGTGGGCGTAATGGGAGTCTTGGATGGAAAAAAGAAGGTGTGGGAGCACTATGATCAATTATCTCTTCAGGTTGCTGAGATTCATTTGAGGAGAGTCAATGATGCATTTTTATATGTGGTTATCAATCAGTTGAATGGAGATGTAGGATACCGGTTAAGTCAGGAAGCCATGGCGTTCGTTGCTGAATGGGGAAGTTGGTACATCCAATACCCCAAATTTACATACTTTAGGTTATTTGGTTTTGAAGGCCATTTGCATTTACTTCCAAGGTGTTGCACTAACAGGATGGTGTTAATGGAATTTGTATATCAGGCTATTGGAGTTAATGCTCGGTTTGGGATTAAGCATAAAATGGGATGTCATAAATTTCCCATGAAGTTGGGTGAATATAGCTGTCAACACTTGAAGGGAGCAAAGGTGGTTTGTAATGAGTCGATACAATTGAAATTGGGATTGTATACAGCTCATAAGCTTTTTGATCTAAAGAAGAAGATGCATGCCTTATTACCTTTAGTGTTCACTAGACATTTTAATTTATTAGAGGACTTTTGGTGCGATAGGCAAGATGAGTATGACTTGAGGAAGAAGAATTATGAAAGATTATTAGTCTCACTCATGTCAGAGCTTGGTATTAAAGAAAACATTTCTGACACATTGGTGGATGATGAAATTGTATTGGATCCCTCCTATGAAGCTTTGAATATTGGCACCAAGAGCTTAGATCCAATTGACAGGGATGATGAAGAAACAATTGACATCAAGAAGATTGGAAGGACGGTCTTGGATAGGAGTATACAATGGTTAATGGTGAGAACTCAAGCTCCATAAGGACTGATTCTTGAAAAGGGCTTAGGATATAAGAGAATCAAGAGAAACACACCTCCCAAGGAGCCATTAGAATTCCTTCCTCCAGACATTGAAGAAATAGAAATTGAGGCGGTAGAGGATGAAGAAGGGGCACCAGAAGGAGCACTAGAAGAAGATGTTCCAGTAGGATCTACTATTTCTACACCTACATTGGGTGAGTCATCTACACTAGTCCCACTGACAAGGAAAAAGAGTAAAGAAGTTAAGGGAGGAGCACTTCATAGCATGGCTGAAGCAGCTAAGGGAAAATAAATGGAGGAAATTCTGGAAGCTGAGACAGATTTAGATGAAACTCTGTCAGAGAAGGATTTGCAAGAAAACATGCCTCTAGAGCAGAGTATTGAGCAAATTCTGACACAAGAGGAATAGTGGAAGATGTTTGAAGATGCTACAAGAGATTCTAATACAAGGGTTGCAGCGGAGAGACAAAAAGAAATGGATGCAAAGGTACAAGCTAATGTTCTACTTCACCAGCAACAATTACAGTTAAAACAAGTTGAAATTGAGGCAGTGCATGATGAAGTAGACAAGCAAAGGAGGCAATGAGAACAGGAGCTTAAAGTTAAAGCAAACAATGATAAGTTAGAGTTGATACAAAAGATCCATGATCTTGAGGAGGAGAAAACAAGAAACCAAAGGGAAAAGGAAATCTTGTTTGCTAGGTTGAAACTTGTAGAGGAAGCTCGACAAAAAGAGGAAGGGGCAGAAAAGATAAGGAAGGAAAAAGAGGCCGAAGAGCTGATTTGGAAACAACGAGAAGAAGAAGTAGAAGTTGAAAAAATTAAGACTTTGGAAAAGGAAAGGTTAGAAAGGGAAAAGTTAGAAGCCTTAGAAAAAGAGAAATTGGAAAGGGAGGCTCTAGAAAAGGAAGAATTAGAAAAGAAAGAATTAGAAAAGGAAAGGTTGGAAAAGGAAAGAGTAGAGAGAAATCAGTTGGAGGAAGAGAGGTTGAGGAAAGAAGAAGAAGATAAGAAAATACAAGAACAGGAAGATAGAGGAGAGGCTGAAAGACTCATGCAAATGCATATACTACAAGAACAACAAGAGAAAGCAGAGGTTGAATCCCAATCTCAAGTGAGTATGCAGCCACCTTCTACAGTTATTACTCCCTCTTCCTCTATGATGACTACTACTCCAACTGCTCCTACATGGTTAAAATTGGACCTGCAGAAAAGGGCAAGAACACCTCCACAACCTCTCAATTGGGAGGATATAATGAAGGGGATAGAGCAGGAAAAACCTAAGAAGAAGGCTAAAATCTTACATTCTACCAGACTCACGGATAAACGGGAGATAGTTGCTAAATGTGCCATGCCTATGACAGAAAATGAGGTAGGGGATATGTAGCTAACAGACTATCAATTGAGTATGGTTAATTTGGGAAGACCCACTAGGAATCAACAAATGAATCTAATTGATGTATTGGCTTCAACAACTAAATCAAGAATGTTGAAGGACAAACAAAAGAAGGATGAGCTTAAAGCTCAATTGGATTAGCTACATTCATTCTTGAAGAGTGTCTCCTCTCCAAGATCACAACAGGTAAAAACCATTGAGACTCCTATTTTGTTAAGCAAAAAGGAGGTAGATGATTTGGTACAGGTGAAAGGCAAGGCGGAGATGGTAGACCGATGGGTAGAAAAGTTAAACTGAGAAGTGGGTGAAGTTTTGGTAGAGGGTTTTGAAGCCTACAAGGACACAGAAAGGTTAGTAAAAGAAATATATCAATACATTAAGGTAGTGGAGAAAAAAGTAGAAGAGTATAAAGAATATAGTCAAAAGTTAGGAAAGGTAAGTGAATTGCCTCTAACTACTCTTCTAGAACAATCCATACTTGAAGAAGATAACAAAGACTTTGTGGAGAAGACTTCTCGTATACTTCGGTTTAGAACTGAATTTTTGTGTAAGGATAGAGATGAAATTCAAGAGATTGTTAATAATTTGACTAAGCAATTGGAAGAGTTAGAAGCAATTATTGCCATTATTGTAGATATAAATCCATTTACAAAAGACGGCATGCCTTTTAAGTAAATAAAGGAAAGGTGGGATGAAAGATTCAAAGGACTCATGCAAAAAGAGGATGATGGAGAAGAGTCAATGTTGGATTAGTTAGTGGACGTTAAAGAGGAAGTAAAAGCTGCAGGAAGAGAATTGACAAAGGTGAAAAGTATGAAGGAGTTTGCTATAGCCGAGTTGGATCAGATCAAATTTGAAGATGACTGGATTGATGGGCCAGAGATGGATACTTTACAACAAGTCTTCACTAGCTTTGGTGAGTGCATGGCAGATCCAGCTTCGCATGCATGATTTTTATATTCCTTGCATGTTGCATGCATACAACACTGACAATCTTTGGGGCGCATGACTTCTTTTCTTTTCTTCTATCTTCTATTTTTAGTTAAATTGAACATCTAATGTAAGAACTCAAGATCAAATTGACCTGAATTTCCAGGAAAGTTGTTCCTAAAAAGGTGGAAAGCCTAAAATAGAAGCGAAGTTCAGACTTTTTGTATATCTATAAATACCCAAGGGGTATCATATTGTAAAGGTCGGCTAATTGAGAATAGAATTAGCTTACCTAGTGCTAATAGATAGAGTTTTGTAGTGATCATTGTTTTGGAGATACATTGTTACTTGATAGTTTTTACAGTTAATAGAATTACAGGTTTTTACACAATATGGAGTTTGAGTTGAGTTGTTTTATTTGATAAGGCTGGTAAGTTATAATCCATCTAAATGCCAGTGATTATGCTATAGCATGATAGTTTCTTATGTGGTGAAAGTCATTAGAAGAAACCAAATTTAAAGATTATCTTGTTAGATTATCATTGAATTAAGTTTATTTGAAATTTGTTGATCTATGATCTTAATGATGAATGAATCTGCGTTGTTTTGAAATCCTTGAAGTATTCGTGATATTGTAAGTGTGGAATTAATTAAGCACCTAAAATGTATGCAACGGTATAGATCATTCTATAGGTTGTGTCATCTTATGGTTCTCTAGATCTGATTGGAAAACATTCATTATTGAAGATATATGTCCGTACATTAGATAAGGTTGATTCAAATTTACTAAGTTATCCCTTTGTTCCATCTTTTTCTTTTGTTTAAAACCCATTTGTTATAGAAAGAGAGTCATTGCTCAAAGTCTTTTATTACCAGCACAAGGCCCTTGAACATTATAGTTGCATGAACCAATTGAGTGACGATAGATAGTTGAGAACCAACTACTAGGACCTTGGGAGTTAGGCCACTATATGTTGTCTTTCTTTTTCAGGAGAAATAGAGTAGAAATATTCTGTTTTAATGTTGTTTGTGTCATTTTAACCATCAACAGAAGTTGGCGCTAGAAGGAGGGCCTGGAAGGACAAGCTAGCTCGTGGAAGATCTTTTTCACCGGAGGGATACGAGAGGGTTCTCAGATCCTCTGCTAATCGTGAACCATTTGAAGAACTTCAAACCCCGGTTAGACCTAGACCCCATGATCGTAGGGTAGAGATATCTATGTTACCACCACCACTTACTCCACTGGGATTTCCACCAAATCCACCAACACCACCACCCGTTCCACCTACATCATCACCTCCAAATAGGCCTGTGTCACCACCAATTCGGCCTATATCACCACCTGTCCAACCCATCCCACCAATGGCTTACTTTGTGAATAATCCCTCCCCATTAGGGACTATTCCTGGGGGATTCCATGATATACCAAAGAACCCAGAGAGGTTCTGGCTGAAATATATGCATGGAGAGTCGAGAAGTGCTGAAGAACATATACAAGCATTCAAAGATGCTTGCACAAGAGCTCAAATTGCTCACCAAGATGTGGTATGTAGACTATTTCCTTATTGTTTGGGAGATATGGCATATAATTGGTATCTAAATCTACCTCAGGGATCTATCCTAGGTTGGACTGATTTAGAGAATGCTTTCATTAATTAATTTAGGGTTTATGTTGATCTTGCAATATTATATCACCAATTTTCCACCATAAGGAAAGAACATCATGAACCATTGCCCTTGTTTAACACTACATCCCAAAGGATGTATTGTAGGCTACATGAGCCTTACTTAGTACTAGAGGGTATGGACATACATGCATATTTGAGAGCTGTTGATCCTTTGATTGGCCTATTTTTGCAAAGAACTTATGAACCTGATGAAATAGACTCATTGTCTAAGATTTATCATTTGGCTATCAAATTGCAACAACAGATAAGTTTGCAATCTGGAGGGTTAGGAGCAGTTCTTCCTCCAATGAATTATCCGATGCCTAATCCACCATTATACAATATGGTCCCAGGGATGTCTTATTCCCAATACGGACCTATGTCTGAGTTACAAGCTCCACCCACAATGCCCTTCTTTAGCAATGGTGTACAAGATGTCTCACACCAACCACAACAACAACAATCTCAGAAGCAACCACAACAAGGGGGAGGACCAACCCATGTCCATTCCCCTACCATAGTCCAAAATGTGTAGAATGAACAAATTGTTCAACTCACAAGTGAGTTAGAGACTCTAAAAAAGACTCTTTCTCAGATGTCAAATGACATGGCACAGCTGAGAAAAAACCCTCCCAATAATCAAAACCTGAACTACAACAATCAGGGAGGTTATAACTATTAGGGAAATTACCAGAACTAGAACACCAATAGGAATTACCAAAATCATAACTCCTCAAATCAGAATTATCAAAATCAGAATAGAGGATATAATCAGAGATTCAACAACAACAATAATAGGTAGTGGAATACTGGACCTAATAATGGGGGAGTTCCTCATAACTATCGAGAAGGTTAAGAAAGACCACACACTGCTAATGTTGCTGACTTGAATTTTATGACAAATTGGTGTAGGTTACATGATACAGCAGCCCATTCTGAGGTCAATTGCCCAGAATTGGAGAAGATTGTGAAAATAGCACAGGCTAATGCCCATCCTCCAGCAGGAAATTCCAATCAGGATAATGGGTCAGTCAGCACAACTATGACTTTGAAACCATTGAAGAAAAGTATCAATTCCCTATGCAAGGAGATAATCAGCCAGAGGAGGATGTTTATGATGCTCAAGCCTTCCAATCTAAGGGTGGCCACTTTCTAAGAAATCAAAACAAGGGGCCATTCACAACATCTGCACCCCCAAATAATATGGTTCCACCAAACTAGAATGTAGATAATAATCCACCTCCACCAAAGGGACCTTCTGATTCTTAGAGTAGAGGTAATCAACCTTGTTTTCCTAAGTACCAGATTAGGAATGATTCAGAATTTGACTTTGTTGCAGAATTACAGAGGCATAAGACATCACTGTCTTTCTTTGATATCATGAAGTGGTGCCCAGCTCAACGAGAGGTGGTATTAAAAGCTTTGGAAGAGGTAGATCACCTAAAAGGGAAAGGTAAAGTGACTCCTACAAAGGAGACTAATGTAGCTATGTATAAAGGTAAGACCAGTACCCCACCTTTCTTGTTAAGTTTGAGAATCTTTGGAAATAATTTACACAATTGTTTATTAGATTCTGGAGCATCAAGGAATGTTATGCCTTTTTCGATTTGTAAAAAGTTAGGATTGAGTCCTATCCCAACCAACAAAAAGGTGATTCAATTCGATAAAACTGAAGTTAATGTTGTAGGTGAGTTGAAGAACATGCATGTCCAGGTTGGATCAGACCCAAGGATCCAGACCTATATAGATATTCAAATAGCTGATATCCCAGAAACATATGGTATGCTCTTAAGTCGAGAGCTAATGAAAAGCATAGGAGGATATCTATCTTTGGATTTCTCGCATATGTGGTTACCCTAGAAAGGAGTTTCCACCCAGATAAGAATTGAAAGTGAACCTAGACTCAAACATATGATTACAGAGTATGATACTCCAAATGAAGTAGCATTCTTTGAGACTGAGATAGGTGTTTACAAACAAGAGGAAGTTCTTACTTTCTCTGTAGTCAGTCTTAAGGATACCTTATCCTTAGATCATAGTGACTCGATGATTCACATCAACCAACAAGTTCTAATAAGGAAATTGCAACAAGATAGGCTTGTTTTAGGAGCAAAAACTGATTTGAGTAGTTTATTGCTTCCTAATTGGTGTAGAATACACTATCATAACCATTCGGAGTTGACATGTCAGTCATGCATAGATATTCTAAGGCATGTAGATCTACCCAAACAAGGATCTCAAGAAGTAACTTAGACTCCTATCAATGAGTTCTCCTTCCAAGTTAAGGATGCAACTATTCTTACACGGGTTAATCTTCCTCAAGAGGAAGTTTCTTTACCAGTAGGGAAAACTCAGGTCTTAGGGTTTTCAGATCAAGAAGAAGTGGAAGTATCTTAGTTCCATTTCAATGCCCCTACTCCAGATGATTTACCAATGCCCAAGATGTTAATGAAAGAGGAGTTAGATGATAAAGTAACTCAAGAGATTGCTCAGGAGTCAATTATTGAACAAATTGGGAACATTGGAGAACCTTCAACTAAGCCTAGCCTCAAGATGATTGTTAATGATCAGCAAAAATCTAAGCCGCCACATGTCACAACTGATAAATCTCTTGTAGCTTCTAAAAAGAAAGAACTCCCAGCCAAAGACCAGCTGTGGACTCTTAAATTTGACAGTTCTAAATCTAAAGCAGGAAGTGGAGTTGGAATTGAATTAACCAATTCGAAAGGAAAAACTTACTTTGCTTCTTATAGATTGCAGTTTGGTTGTACTAATAATGTTGGATAATATGAAGCACTTGCAAGAGGGCTCATGTTTTCTCATAAAAAGAAGGTAACTGCTCTTGTAGTGATGGGAGATTCTAGGGTAATTGTGAAACAAGTACGAAGTCAATATACGTGCCATAACAAGAGATTGGCTGCCTACAAAAATAGGATCTAAAATTTAATAGAAGATTTTGATGCCTTTGGGATAAATCTTATTCTAAGGGAAGCAAATCAAATAGCAGATGCACTTGTTGTTGCAACAAGTACATTAGAGCCTATGCAAGATTCAAATCTAAAGAGGTTTTCTATGGAGTTAATTTCAGTCCCTGCAATTCCTGACAATGTTAGACACTTCCAAGTGTTTAATGATGATTAACATATTTTGGCCTTCTTGGAATGTTCTGATGTATTTCAAGGACAGATAATTGATTACTCTGATTGAGATCAAGGAGATTGGGATCCAGAAAGTGACAATCTAGAAGGAATAATGGATTTGAAGAGCAATAACATCCCAAAAGGGATGATAGCATTGGAAAGGATATTTGATTCAGACCCACGAGCTTATCAGAGAATGCCTACAAAGAGTGAGGGAGGCAAGTATGAATCCATTAATTTGGCTCACTCAGGGGCACAAAGGAATCTTCTTATAGGGAAAACTTATCCTTGGGAGATTAAGGACGAGATAATCAGAGTTTTGAAGTAGAATATTGAAGCAATTGCTTGGAGCTACAATGACTTGAAAACTTTTGATACATCGGTCATCACACATACAATTCCTCTCAAACCAAAAGCCAAGCCATTTATCCAAAAGCAACGTCCAGTTAATGCATTAATTGAACCTTTGATTCAGAAAGAGGTACAAAAACTTTTGGCTGCAAGGATAATCTTTCCAGTTAGACACTCTACTTGGGTGGCTAATCTAGTTCCTGTAAGAAAGAAGAATGGTGAGATTAGGTTGTGTGTAGATTTTAGGAATTTAAACAAGGCCTCTGAAAAGGATAACTATCCATTACCTTCCCTTGACAAAGTATTGCAAAAGGTCAATGGATCACAAATGATGTCTTTCTTGGATGGGTATTTAGGATACAATCAGGTCCTGGTAAATCATGAAGATAGGATGAAGACAATTTTTAGTACAAAATGGGGCACATTTTCCTACAGAAGGATGCCATTTGGTCTAATCAATGCTGGTGCTACTTTTCAGAGGGCGATGGATGTAGTGTTTAAAGATTTGATAGGAAAGTGTATAATCATATATGTTGATGATCTAACCATCTTCTCTAAGAATAGAGAAGATCATGCTGCTGATTTAGAGAAAGTACTAAAGAAATGTATCAGTTATGGTGTCTCTCTTAACCCAAAGAAATGTGTATTTGGAGTTTTCGAAGGGAAGCTTTTAGGTCACATTATATCAGAGGAGGGAATTTCCATAGATTCTGATCGAGTAGAGGTCATTTTGAAGTTAACAAGGCCAGGAAGCAAGAAGGAAATGAGGTCTTTCTTTAGAAGAATTAATTTTGTTAGGAAGTTTATAACAGGGTTTGCAAAGATTGTTAAACCACTCAATGAAATGATGAAGAGGCCAAGTCCGCTTTCATGTAGATTAAACAAGCTATATCTGAGGCACCTATTTTAACAAGCCCGAATTATCTAAAACCCTTCTACCTTTATTCTTTTGCTTCTGAACATTCATGTGCAGTAGTCTTGACACAGAGAAGAGAAGAGAACGAGGAGAGACCAATTGCTTTTATGAGCTCTCCCTTTAAAAATGCAGAAGTAAGATACTCATCATTGGAAAAACAGGCCTTTGCATTGGTTAGAGCAGTGAAGAAATTTAGGCATTACATAATTAGAAGTTAGGTTATGGCTATAGTCCTAGATCTAGTTGTAAAGTCCCTCCTAATGTAGAGTGAATTAGGGGAAAGAAGAGGGAAATGGATGGCAATCTTACAAGAGTTTGACTTGGAGATTCATCCAATGAAGCTTGTAAGAGGTCAAGGTTTGTCAAAGGCAATGGCTGAAGTGGATAGAAGTATAACTTGCCAACAGTATATTGTGCAATCATTCACAAGAGATCCCTGGTATACAGATTTAGTTTTTTTTTCCCTCAATAACAAGTGTCCAAAATGAATGAATGCTACTCAAAGGAGAGCATTGAGGATGAAGAGCGCCCATTATATGCTTAAAGGGGGATCAATCTATAGGAAGAATTTCCAAGGAATCTATTTGCGTTGTTTGGATCAACAAGAAGCTAAACATGCTATAAATGAATTTCATGGCAGGCATGGAACAGGACATGGATCAGCTGATGCCTTGGCACATCAGATTTAAAGATCGGGCTATTATTAGCCATATGTGTTTAGATATGCACACCAACATTGCAGGACTTGTCATGTATGTCAAACTTCTGCACCTAGAGAAAGAAATCCTGCAATGCCCCTACAACCAGTATATGAGGTAAGGCCATTTGCTCAATGGGCACTTGATTTTGTAGGTGTGATTAATCCAAATTTTTCTGTAGGACATAAATTCATCTTGACTACAACTGATTACTGCACACGTTGGATGGAGGCACAACCTTGCAAGAATAGCACAACCGAGGTGGTCATCAAGTTTCTAACTGAGAACATCACAACTAGGTTTGGAGTTCCATTTGCTCTGGTATGTGATAATGGCCCTACTTTTTCTTCTGCTGATTTTATTTCATGGGCATATGAGCATACGATTGTGTTGAAATATTCTTCCAATTATTACCCTCAAGGGAATGGACTGGCTGAGTCCAGAAATAAGAATTTATTGGAAGTAATAAGAAATTTGTTAGAAAATAACCCTAGGGATTGGCATACCCAATTGAGATTTTCCTTATGGGCAGATCGAAACAGAATCAAAGCAACCCTAGTGAATTCACCCTTTAAGTTGGTTTATGGCCAAGATCCAATCTTTCCCATTCATTTACAGATACCTATTTTGAAATTCATGCAGGAGTTTTATTCCAAGGATGATAGGATTGAGGTTAGACTACTTAATTTGTTGAATATGGAAGAATAAAGAGATGCTGCTTTGCAGCAATTCTCTAAACATTAAGCTGTTGTCAAACGCTGGTTTGACAAGAGAGCCAAGGTAAAAGCTTTTATAATATCAGACCTTGTGTTATTATGGGATAAGGCTAAAGAAAATAAGGGAGATCACCAAAAGTTCGATAGACTTTGGTTAGGTCCCTATCAAATAGCTGAAATCTTAGGAGAGAATGTTTTTCGTTTGAGTACCTTAACAGGAGATTTTGTTCCATTACCTGTTAATGGTCAGTTTCTCAAGCACTATTTTTGTGCATAGAAAGGTTTGATATTTTGAGAGGAAAATGTATTATACTGTATCATATGTAATTAAGTTTTTTAATTTTGGTTTTATTTTTGTTTTTGTTTTTAGTTAGGTTTTTGCTTATTTGTTTAGGTAGGTTTTGTTTTTGTTTGTTTTAGTTGTTTTTCTTTTGTTTTGAGTTTTTGAGTTTTTGTTTCGTTGGGGATCTTTATTTTGTTCATCTCAAGACTTGGGATTTTTATTCAAAGTATTCTATTGGTACTAGGAGAGAAATTGGTTTAGGTATTTCCATTATCATAATTAGAAATGATGTTGTTCTGAAACTTATGTCTTATGATCATTCTAGTTTGGGTTTGAGAAGTTATTTAAAGGTAAGAAGATACATTGTGAATATCCTATGCATTGTTATCAAAATAAATCTATCACCAAATTAGATAAAACATCTGCATGAGTAAATGCCTATTTATTTTAGAATGACTCTATCTTTGATTCAAGTGAAAAATCCGATTCCAAGACTATCATGAAATCCATTGTAGTACTCAGCCCACATTTTAGATTCATTGAATATGAGTATTGAGAGATGCATAAAAGAATTTCATTATAAAAAAAAAAGAGAAAGAAAGAAAAAGCAAGCTCAATATCAAGTGGCTAATCAAGTATCTCTATCAGGGCTATGGATGCCTGGCTAGCAGTAGAGCAATGCTTTGTGAGAACTAGAGGCATCTCCGTCGGGGCTATGGATGCCTGTCTGGTAGTGGAGCAATACCCAAGATTTTACTGCATGATAGTTAAAGGATTCAACTCAGGTAGCTTGAATTTTAGGTAGAGTGGTTCAAAGAATAGAGAAAGTATCTATGAAGAATGATGCACAATATAAGAATACACTCAGATTCAAAGATAACTCATGGGCACATACATCTAAGATTCTAGCTCAAACTTATCCTACAAATATCTGATTTTATTCAAGTTAAAGTGTTTATAAGTCAGTTGTTTTTGGGTGATTGGAATTTTCTTTGGGTATCTTGAAAATGGGTAAACCATTTTTCCAGCCGAGTCACCATTTGTTATACCTTGCATAACCACCCCATCTTTTGCCTTGGTCAAAATGGGTCCCCCTTGTTGTTCTTTATCTTTTATTTTATTTTTGAGTCTGTTGGAATCAGAACCGGAACTGAATTGGGTTCTGAAAGTTATTTTGAGGCCTGTTTTGGTTCCATCCCAATAGTCTTTTGTTTATATCTTTTGTTTTGTCTTCAGTGGAATCGGAGCCGGAATGGGTGTTATCTTAGTCTTTACTGAAAATTGCAAAATCATAATCAACTCCTCCCCCACCTCCGCTATTTTGACTTTTGGTTTTGTTATGTCTGACTTTTGTTTTACATTTTGTGTTTTGTTTTGTTTCATGTTTAGCTGGTGGACCCGAAACTGGAATTGGAATAAAGTTTGGAAATTTCTAAAAAGGTTTTGAATCAGTTTCTATTTTAGTTCCGCCCCCGCCATTTTGGGTCGTTGAATTTTTGACTGAAGTCGCACTGTTGTGAAGTGTTGGTTCTCTTTTAGTTCCGACTCTGCCTTAACTATGCATTAATGCATTAATGACAGTTGCTCGTGTAGGTAGAAATCTTTAGTTTTACATTCATATAAGGGTTAAACGAGTTATTATTATCATTATTAAGAGATTGAAGAGCACGAAAGAGAAAAGGTAGAGTTCATTTGAGTGAAAAGGCTGAAGGAAGAGAAGATTGTTGCGAATGGATCAGTTCAAAGGGTTAGCTGCGTTTTGGTGTAGTCGAGGTAGGTTTTCTTTTTATTGTTCTTCATTTTATTTACTATTGCATGTTTGTATATATGTTTTCCCGTGTCTGGAATCATGTTGTTTTCAAAGGATTTCATGTTTCCTGGCATGCTTGTTTGAATGGTTGTTTTATTTTGTTGATCTGATTGTTTCCTCGTTTTTGTTTGTTTTATGTTTAGTTCCTTTTGTTTTAGGGCATGGTCACTTTCACGCTTTAGTCATGATTGCGTCATGCTGTTTTGGATTTACAGTGAGTTAGGGTAAATTGATTCATCATTTTTTTTACTTAGGGTTTCATCGCATTTTTTGCATTATGGTAAATGGCAAGGTTTAAACCCGTGCCCTAGTTTTATCGAGTTTGTTAGATTAGGGTTTTGTATCGCTTGATGATAAAAAAAAAATGATTCAAATATGATATCTTAGGATTCAGTTGTTCCTCATGGTCATATGAGTATAGTATTTTAAAGCTTCTTTTTATCTAATATGACCTTGGTTTTAGTCATCAAGTTTGGAGTTAAATCGATAAAATCTTTGATGATGTCATGGTGAATCTAGGTAGAGATGGGATCAGAACCAGTTTTGAACTTGAGAATTATGTTTTTACAAAAGTTATTGGTTCCATTTCCATCCCATGTCTGGCTCCGCGCATAATGAGAAAACCTTCTTTCAAAATAATGATGACCAAATTGGAGGTGGAGGAGGAATGGAAATAGAATATAAAAAAAATAAAATTTGAAGAAAACCAAATCCGTTTTTCATTCCGATCCTGGTTCCGATCACCTCCCCGATTCCGACTCCGAGCTCGTTGATTATTAGAGAAATTTTTGTATCAACTTTGGCTACGAGTTTGACAGTGTTGTAAAAAGGGACTGTTTTAGGTTGTGTTTCTACTTGGTTCTGCCTCCGGTGCATAAGAAGAAGGTATGGTTTTTAGAGCATGTTTCTATGATAATATCTAAAGATCTAATTAGAGGGTTTGTTTGCAGGAAAGTTGAAAGATGTCAAGAACATCAGGGGATGCTGCTCAGAGAAACCAGCCTGCAAAAACATCAAAGGTAGCATCAAAATCAAAGAAGTTAAAGCCAAAACAACTACCTTATACCTTAAGGTATAATCATAGGAGTTCGGTTGTGAAGATGAGCAAGGTGGAATCAGATTGGTTGAATATCACTGGTACCAATCTAGGTCAATACAATTTTGAGGAATGGTATTTAGAGGCATTTGACAAGCATATTACATTGACTACGGAAAGAATTGTCAGCTTTGGGTTAGCTCATATCACTTTATTTCCTATATTTGTCCAGTGCCCAAAGTTAATCATGACAGTAGCTAGTGCTTACAATCCTGCTACAAGACTATGTATGGATTCACAAGACAATGTGATTATTAATCTCACTCCTCAAGTATTTCAGACTATATTTGATGTTCCAGATCCAAAGAACTTGGTACAATTAAATGAGGCAGAGGCCTTGGAGCAATATAGTAAGTATAAGGGAATGAATAAATCTCACTTAAAAAAGAAATGGTTGAAGACAGAAAATAAATCTCTAATCAAGCTTGCAGATCAGCCAAAGAGAGCAGATTTCTGTGAAGAGATAGCAAGGTTGATTGTGATATTTTCTAGGGTGTTTTGAAAGAGGGATGCATTTTACATCAAGGAGTGGATGTTTCCTTTTATTCAGACTATCTTGAAAGCAGAACAATAGTTTGATTGGTCAATGATTGTTTCTAATGCCATACATGATCAATTAACCAGGATCAGAGAAACCAAGTGTTTCTTTATGACCTCTTACATTGCTTATGCAGCAGCAAGAGTGGGTATTTTCCCATGTTTGAATAGAGTGGGCGTAATGGGAGTCTTAGATGGACAAAATAAGGTGTGGGAGCACTATGATCAATTATCTCTTTAGGTTGATGAGACTCATGTGAGGAGAGTCAATGATGCATTTTTATATGTGGTTATCAATCAGTTGAATGGAGATGTAGGATACCGGTTAAGTCAGGAAGCCATGGCGTTCATTGCTGAATGGGGAAGTTGGTACATGCAATACCCAAAATTTACATACTTCAGGTTGTTTGGTTTTGAAGGCCATCCACATTTACTTCGAAGGTGCTGTAGTAACAGGATGGTGTTAATGGAATTTGTATATCAAGCTATTGGAGTTAATGCTCGGTTTGGGATTAAGCATAAAATGGAATGTCATAATTTTCCCATGAAGTTGGGTGAATATAGTTGTCAACACTTGAATGGAGCAAAGGTGGTTTGTAATGAGTTGATACAATTAAAATTGGGATTGTATACAGCTCGTAAGCATTTTGATCCAAAGAAGAAGATGTATGCCTTATTACCTTTAGTGTTCACTAGACATTTTAATTTATGAGAGGACTTTTGGTGTGATAGGAAAGATGAGTATGACTTGAGGAAGAAGAATTATGAAATATTATTAGTCTCACTCATGTCAGAGCTTGGTATTAAAGAAAACATTCATGACACATTGGTGGATGATGGAATTGTATTGGATCCCTCCTATGAAGCTTTGAATATTGGCACCAAGAGTTTAGATCCAATTGACTGGGATGATGAAGAAACAATTGACATCAAGAAGATTGGAAGGATAGTCCTGGATAGGAGTATACAATGGTTAATGATGAGAACTCAAGCTCCACAAGGACCGGTTCTTAAAAATGGCAAAGGATATAAGAGAATCAAGAGAAAGACATCTCCCAAGGAGAAATTAGAATTCCTTCCTCCAAACGTTGAAGAAATAGAACTTGAGGTGGTAGAGGATGAAGAAGGGGCACCAAAAGGAGCACTAGAAGGAGATGTTCCAGTAGGATCTACTGTTTCTACACCTACATTGGGTGAGTCATCTGCACAAGTCCCATCGACAAGGAAAAAAAGTAAAGAAGTTAAGGGAGGAGCACTTCATAGCATGGCTGAAGCAACTAAGGGAAAAAGAAATGGAGGAAATTCTGGAGGTTGAGACAAATTCAGATGAAACTCTATCAGAGAAGGATTTGCAAGAAAACATGCCTCTAGAGCAGAGTATTGAGCAGATTCTGACACAAGAGGAACAATGGAAGATGTTTGAAGATGCTAGAAGAGATTCTAATACAAGGGTTGCAGCAGAGAGACAAAAAGAAATGGATGCAAAGGTACAAGCTGATGTTCTACTTCACTAGCAACAATTATAGTCAAAACAAGTTGAAATTGAGGCAGTGGATGATGAAGTAGAGAAGCAAAGGAGGCAACAAGAACATGAGCTTAAAGTTAAAGTAGAAAATGATAAGTTAGAGTTGATACAAAAGATCCATGATCTTGAGGAGGAGAATGCAAGAAACCAGAGGGCAAATGAAATCCTAGTTGCTAGGTTGAAACTTGCAGAGGAAGCTCGACAAAAAGAGGAAGGGGCAGAAAAGATAAGGAAGGAAAAAGAGGCTAAAGAGCTGATTAGGAAACAATAGGAAGAAGAAGAAGAAGCTGAAAAACTTAAGACTTTGGAAAAGGAAAGGTTAGAAAGGGAAAAGTTAGAAGCCTTAGAAAAAGAGAAATTGGAAAGGGAGGCTACAGAAAAGGAAGAATTAGAAAAGGAAAGGTTGGAAAAGGAAAGAGTATAGAGAAATCAGTTGGAGGAAGAGAGGTTGAGGAAAGAAGAAGAAGCTAAGAAAATACAAGAACAGGAAGATAGAGAAGAGGCTGAAAGACTCGTGCAAATGCATATACTATGAGAACAACAAGAGAAAGCAGGGGTTGAATCCCAATCTCAATTGAGTATGCAGCCACCTTCTACAGTTATTACTCCCTCTTCCTCTATGATGATTATTGCTCCGACTGCTCCTACATGGTTAAAATTGGACCTGCAGAAAAGGGCAAGAACACCTCCACATCCTCTCAATTGGGAGGATATGATGAAGGGGATAGAGCAAGAAAAACCTAAGAAGAAGGCTAAAATCTTATGTTCTACCAGACTCATGGATAAAGGGGAGATAGTTGCTGAATGTGCCATGCCTATGATAGAAAAGGAGGTAGGGGATATGCAGCTAACAGACTATCAGCTAAGTATGGTTAATTTGGGAAGACCCACTAGGAATCAACAAATTAATCTAATTGATGTAGTGGCTTCAACAACTAAATCAAGAATGTTGAAGGACAAACAAAAGAAGGATGAGCTTAAAGCTCAATTGGATCAGCTACATTCATTCTTGAAGAGTGTCTCCTCTCCAAGATCACAACAGTTAAAAACCATTGAGACTCCTATTTTGTTAAGCAAAAAGGAGGTAGATGATTTGGTACAGGTGAAAGGCAAGGTAGAGATAGTAGACCGATGGCTAGACAAGTTTAATCGAGAAGTGGGTGAAGTTTTGGTAGAGGGTTTTGAAGCCTACAAGGACACAGAAAGGTTAGTAAAAGAAATATATCAATACATTGAGGTAGTGGAGAAACAAGTAGAAGAGTATAAAGAATATAGTCAAAAGTTAGGAAAGGTAAGTGAATTGCCTCTAGCTACTCTTCTAGAATAATCCATACTTGAAGAAGATAACAAAGACTTTGTGGAGACGACTTCTCGTATACTTCGGTTTAGAACTGACTTTTTGTGTAAGCATAGAGATGAAATTCAAGAGATTGTTAATAATTTGACTAAGCAATTGGGAGAGTTAGAAGCAGTTATTGCCATTATTATAGATATAAATGCATTTACAAAAGAGGGCATGCCTTTCAAGCAAATAAAGGAAAAGTGGGATGAAAGATTCAGAGGACTCATGCAAAAAGAGGATGATGGAGAAGAGTCAATGTTGGATTGGTTAATGGACGTTAAAGAGGAAGTAAAAGCTACAGGAAGAGAATTGACAAAGGTGAAAAGTATGAAGGAGTTTGCTGCAGCCGAGTTGGATTAGATCAAATTTGAAGATGACTAGATTGATGGGCCGAAGATGGATACTTTACAACAAGTCTTCACCAACTTTGATGAGTGCATGGTAGATCCAGCTTCACATGCATGATTTTTATCTTCCGTGCATGTTGCATGCATACATCACTCACAGTCTTGTGGGTGCATGACTTCTTTTCTTTTCTTCTATCTTCTATTTTAAGTTAAATTGAATGTCTAATGTAAGAACTCAAGATCAAATTGATCTGAGTTTCCACGAATGTTGTTGTTCCTTAAAAGGTGGAAAGCCTAAAATAGAAGTGAAGTTCAAACTTTTTGTATATCTATAAATACCCAAGGGGTATCATATTGTAAAGGTCGGATAATTGAGAATAGAATTGGCTTAGCTAGTGCTAAGAGATAGAGTTTTGTAGTGATCATTGTTTTGGAGATACATTGTTACTTGATAGTTTTTACAGTTAATAGAATTATAGGTTTTTACACAATATGGAGTTCGAGTTGAGTTGTTTTATTTTATAAGGCTGATAAGTTATAATCCATCTGAATGCCAATGATTGTGTTGTAGCATGATAGTTTCTTATGTGGTGAAAGTCATTAGAAGAAACTAGATTTAAAGATTATCTTGTTAGATTGTCATTGAATTAAGTTTATTTGAAGTTTGTTGATGTATGATCTTAATGATGAATGAATCTGTGTTGTTTTAAAATCTTGAAGTATTCATGATATTGTAAGTGTGGAATTAATTAAGCACTTTAAATGTATGCAATGGTATAGATCATTCTATAGGTTGTGTCATCTTATGGTTCTCTAGATCTTATTGGAAAACATTCATTATTGAAGATATATGTCTAGACATTAGATAAGGTTGATTCAAATTTACTAAGTAATCCCTTTGTTCCATCTTTTTCTTTTATTTAAAATCCATTTGTTACAGAAAGAGAGTCATTGCTCAAAGTCTTTTATTACCAGCACAGGCCCCTTGAACATTACAGTTGCATGAACCAATTGAGTGACACCAGACAGTTGAGAACCAACTACTAGGACCTTGGGAGTTAGGCCACTATATGTTGCCTTTCTTTTTCAGGAGAAATAGAGTAGAAATATTCTATTTTAATTTTGTTTGTGTCATTTTAACCATCAACACATTGGACATAAGCATTGGGTACCCCATAGTAGTTTAGCCTTGGCTAGTGGTATGAAGAACATTAGCTTGTTTGATTGTTTTTAATTTTTTAAATTTTAAAAAAAAATTCTTGGTATTTATTGACTTAGCTTATTTTGCACTCATTCCAAGGACCTCTTGATGATGCCTAAACAAAACAGGTTTAGAGAGAAAGGAATGGGGCAAAGATCATTATCTTTTTTATCTGCTGTGCTTATTGGATATTCTTGTAAAATAACTTCATCATGCGTACTTTGTTGTGTTTGTCAGAAGGATGTTGTAGATGTCTTGTTGACCACATAAGAAGGCTTGCCTTTTTATGTCTTGGCATGAGATGTTTAGAGTATTTGAACTATATTCCGAATAAGGTTTCATTTGTCAAGTGTGAACAAGAGTACTATCTGTTTGATGAGTCAAAGTCCATCACACTAGTTGCCACACCATCCTGGTTCTTAATACCTTGATGCATCACACCTATGTGTGTTATCAAACATAAAGAAGGACATGCTCTTTATCTCTCCCATCCTTGGATAAGCAATACATCATTATCATTCATCATCATATCCAATAAAGTCTCAATGACTAGTGGACTTGTTGGACTTCTGCACCTTCTTGAATTTAAGGGTTGACCCCTCTCATTCTTCTATCCACTTTCGCACTAACAACGTATCTATCTTGCATCTTGCATTTTCACTTTCATCTTGCATATCATCATAGGACAACATCATTCATCTCACATGCATTGCATAATCATTTAAGATATTTAAAATAATATAGATGTGTTATTCTAGGCATCTTACAAATATCTCATTTACATCATCATTATCATAAAGATCAGTTAGTCTAACCATCCATACATCCATTTTAAACCTCTTTATCATGATAGCAACCTCAAATCAAATCTTTTCACTCGATCTCTCGAGGGGGCAATGTACTAATGTACTTCTTTTCGCTGGGGCATCCGAAAAAATTAGAATTTTTTTAATTTCGATGTCGGTGGCATCATTCTTTGAACCAATGCAGTGAGTACATTGCTTCAAAGAGGGGAAAAATGTAGACATGCAGAATTAACACAAATGATTAACATCATTGAGTAATCATATTTCATCCATCAATTAAACAAATCAGGTTTAATTAAATAAATCACTTTTTATCTCCTAAGGTCTCTTGATTTAATTAAATCACATGTATTTAATTAAATGATTAACATTCATTTTCCTCTCATTTAATTTAAAACAAATACAAAAATGCAAATCAAATGTCACACCACCTAATCACTAGCTTAATTAGTCAAAATCTCTAATTAATGCTAAGACTAGCCCATGTCCCATCCACTTGCACAATAAATCATTTAAATTGATTTATTAAAACACTTATTTTCCTCACAAAGCATATTCCCAAGGAATATGCCCTCATTAACTCCCCTTGTTTGACTTTTTGTTCAAATAAAATTCCCCCCAAATCCCTCAACCATATGCATTCAATGCCATTTTCAAATTTGAAATGGCATTAGCCAAAACTTGGACAATCATGGGCCAATCACATTGTGACAAGTGACTCTCTCCTATTTGTTGGAGATTAGTCCCACATTCTTCAATTTGGCCTCTCCTCTCTTCAAGCTCAACTATAAATTCAAGGCTCCTATCTTTCAAACAAAAACAACACAGAAGCTCATGCAAAGTTATTCTCTTAATTTGAGAACAAATTTTGTCCACTATCACATCATTTGCTTATCATGGATTGAGAAAGGGCTCTCTTCTCACATCAAGGGGTACCGATCCCCCTATGGGATGGTGGTTGGTTAACTTAGATTAGATTTTCATATTTTAAGTTGCACATGCTTTACTTAATTTTTTTCTCTTCTATGTTTGATCAATAATTTCATAGGGAGAGGTTGATTTCAGTTTACTGACAATAGCTAATCCATCTATTGTTAAAGATTGCAAATTTTCCTCTCACAATAATAATAAATATAAGGAAGAAAGAGAAAACAAAAAAGATGAGAGAATTATATAAATGAGAAGGAATTTTTTTTCTTAAAAGTAAAACTTAATTATAAATATATAAAAGACAGAGAGAATGAATTAAGTAAAAAAGAAAGTGAAGAAAAATAAGAATATATATATATATATATATATATATGAGGCAAGAAATTATAGAAAGGAAAAAACAAAGAAAAAATTAAACTAAAACAATTAAAGTTTAAGTTATATATATATATATATATAAGGGAGAAGAGAATAAACGAAACAAAGAAGTAAATAAAAATAAGAAAATGAAAAACATCAAAGAAAGATTAAAAAGAAAATAATAAACAAAAGAAACAAGAAGAAAAATCAAGGATTAAGAAAAATAAAAATTCAACACTTGATGATCAAATTATATAAGGAAGAAATAGAAAACAAAAAAGGTAAGAAAAATAAATAAGAGAAAGAAAGAAAATTGAGAATAGTCAAAATTATAAATGAAAGCGGGAACGAATTAAGTAAAAAGAAATGAAGAAGGCAAAGATACATAAACCAAAAGAAAAAAACAAAATGATTGTAAAGAAAAGTAGAAAAGAGAAAACAAGCCAAAAAGGAAAGGATGCAAAAAATGATACATAATCAAATCCAGAAATCTTGAACAACATACAATATGGATTGTGGAAATTTGATATCATATATTGATGATATTATGAAAATTAAGATATTATTATTTTTTATTATTGATTTATGTTATAAATATACAATCCTTGTAAGTGTGAGTGTTATTTATATGCTAATAATTTTTTATTACATTGATTTTTTGTAGATTTGATTATTTAAGAACAAGTATTGATTAATTAAATGTTTGTTTCATTTTATATAAAATGTCAATCCTTGTCTTGTTTAGGTTTTTGCATAGTAAATTTTATTTTAATAGAAGAAGGGTATTAAATATGAGTATAATGTCATGTTGGAGTAGTGGCATGCATAAAAAAATGTTAATTTTGAGTGTCAACCCATTCTAAAATTAAAAGTAAAACCTCTATATTGAACTCTAAATTAGTTTTGATCAATCAATTATAAATAATTACTCTTAGGGATGAAATATTGGTATGAAGGCTTGATGGTTGTATCTCAATTATTGTGTTCGTCAATAAAGTGATTGAATTTCCATTCTTATTGTCTCTACTTCTCCTTCATTTCCAGCTAGGGATAATGATCATACTTTTTGGTTTCTTATAGCTTCTTAGTGCCTACTTGGTTTAAGTCCTAAAAATCCAACAAGTAAACCAAGTAGAAGGTCATATGGAAGTTGGGATAACCCAACACATCTAAAATTTTTTCATCTAATGAGTCACTAATTAATATGGCCCAATCTATCCTTTTACCATCACAAATATGGAGGATAAAGTAGCACATACAAGGGTATAAGTCCTTGGCATTGGGAAAACCAAAGACCTTACTAAGGAGGGTGATGAAATCGTTAGCATCCTCTTGGAATTCAATTTTTTGGATGACCTTGGCCATTTTTACTACTAATTTAGTCCTTGGTAATAAGATCTTATCATTGATGAAGTTGGTATCTTGTGTGGGTTTTCCCTCATAATACTTTATTGCCTCTTTCATATTTATTCTATCATATTGGACATAAGTGGGGAGCCCAAAAACTCTCTTAATCACCTCTAAGTTGATATAGAGAATGGTCTAGTCTAAAAGACTGATTATCCTTCTATTCTTCTTATCATAGGCCTAGGTGCAAGTTGGGACCAATTATGGAGATTGAAGAGAGAATGAAAAATCTATTGCTTACACTAGCCTAAACTTGGCTTAGAACAAGGTCATAAACAATCTTGTCTCCTTTGGCATTGAACCTTTGTTATAATTCTTGGACATCCTCATACCAAAGGTCAATGTCTCCAATATCACAAATGGAGAGAAAATCTTAAATGGGGGATGGTAACCTTTATATTTGTACTTCATCTCTTTAGCTATTATTCATCCTCTTTGGACGTATACTACTAGGCACACTAGAGGCCATAAGTAGAATAGAGAAACAAACTATCTAACTTGGTCAGACCTTGATAATTCATTAACAAATACATAAAACAAAGCAACACAAACCAAACATCAATAAATAGATAAGCCTTACATATGTTGTTATTTAATGATAAGCTATTAGAGAATCAAAGTTTGAGTTCCCAACATAGCTCATGCATTAGGTATATTTGGGACATCAAAAGTTTGATGAACTGAATAGACAAAGTAAACACTTGCAAGAAAAGTGCACCCTAAAGTGCATAAAATAGGCTTAAAATACCACCTAGTGTCTATAGGATCAATCTCAAAATCCAAGAGAATAGACCTTTGAATGGTGTTAGGGTTTGAAGACCAAGGATATCACTTACTAGGTATGTGAATGATAGAATGTCGAAAACAAAAATCTCGAAAGGAAAGAGCCTTAGTAAGGTGTTAGGGATTAGAGCTCAAGAGTACCTCTTAACATGTATATAAATAGGTACATAACTAATATCACAATTTTAAAAGATAGACCTTGTGAATACGTCAATGACGAAAGATCAAGCATATAGTCTAGTGTGTATTAAAGTAAGAAAATACTTGAAGGTTTGGTATCAAAAGATATAACAAAGGAATTTTGTTGGGGATCAATTTTTTGGAAGTCATCTTAATGAGTACCAAAGTAAGGATAACATTGAAACCTCAAATTTTTAAAAAGGAGGTATTTTCCATAGCGTGTCAAATTATGATATTTTTATTAGATTCAACCATGTAGTTTTTTGAGTCAAACTAATTGATTCATGTTTCATGAGTAGAGGTTCACAATAACCAATCTCTCATGATAATGAATGGTCCACTTAGCACTCATTACATCTAGGTGATGCTCAAAGAGGTGAAGAATTGGACCTTCTGAAGAGATCACCCATCCTAGTACTACTCCAACTCAAATGAAACACTCTATAGCGATACTTTTCAATAGATTCAAAAGCTATTCAAATCACCAGAATAGTCTTTATTGGGGATTTTTAGAAGCTTCAAAACCCACCAAAAAATGAAATAATGCCTCCTTGTGGCGTAGGTACAAATGGGAGTTGTAGGGGAAATTTTAGGTACCCATCAAATGCCATAAAAGTGTGGAGCATTAAGAAAATTTATCAAATTATGTAGTTGTAGTTGCCCTGGTTGACATGTATGCTGAATACAAGGCATAGGTAGGGTGTATGACTGCAAGATATACACAAAAGGATTTATTTGAATAAGTTCTAAAAGCTTTCGAGCAACTGCAAATGATGGGTGTAAAGCCTAATTCCACGATCTTTGCCAACATCCTGCCAGCTTACAAAAATAGGAGCTTTGGAGTTCTGCGCATTGATTTATAGTAATACATAATGGAAGAAGGGTTTTGTAAGATGCTTGTTGAACACGTGAAAAAAATCAAAGGTGTCGGTAGAAGTACAACTCCATCTGCATTATTTAATGTGGAAGCTTCTATCACCGAACACCACCAAACAAAGTGATCAGGCCAACCTTAATTTTTAAGACAACAAATTTCTCCAACTACCACTGATGTGTAGACCATGTGAATTTAGTAAAATGTGTTTAATCCAGGAGTTTAAATAATTATAAGACCTCTATTTATAGAGGCATATGTAATTGATTTTGCATCAAGCAAAAATGCGAAGAAGTTCTCTGTTTATTGTGCAACAATGTTTAGTTTTGGGAGGCTTTTGTGTGTGTTCTATCCTGCCCTGGATATTCCATTTTTCTCTATCAGTCTACTGTATTCTATATTTAAATAGCTTTCTGCGTGATGCATCATTTTTGGATTTAACACTAAAGTGTATTGCTGCTATGTAATATATATATATATATATATATATATATATATATATATATATATGTGATTTTGATTGCTAACATTTCTAGTATTATACTTCAAATTTCTAACAAATGGTATCAAAGCCAAGTGTTGGAAGGTTTGGTGTGTGTAGAGTTTCATTGAGCAAGTATGGAGGCAACAACAATAAGCGATATGGATAAGTTGAACGGGGCTAATTTTTCCCTATGGAAATCCAAGTGGAGGATATATTGATTTCGAAGGATCAATATTTTTCAATTGAGGGAATATTAAAGAAACCCACGACAATGATGGATGAAGATTGGAATAAGTTGGATAGAAAGGCGATTGCAACCATTTTTCAATATCTAGCTAAAAATGTGTATTTTAATGCTGCGGGACAAAAGAAAACAATATATCTATGGAAAAAGTTGCATGATCTATATGAGAAAAACAAAGCTTCAAATAAGGTTTTCTTGATGAAGAAATTATATAATCTTTAGATGAAGGAGGGTGCTTCAGTTGCATAAAATTTAAATGAATTTAATATCATTACTAGTTAGCTTACCTTAGTTAAAATTGTTTTGGATGATGAAATTAGAGCTATTTTACTAATGTGTTCTATTCTAGACAACTGGGAAAATTTGATTGTTTCTATGAGCACTTCACTGCCTGTAGGAACCCTGAAGTTTGATGATGTTAGCAACAACATTATGAATGAGGAGTTGCAATGAAAGTCAATTGTGGAAAATCAGGGAGGAGAATCTCTAGACCTACCTGATCGTGGTAGGAGGATTGATTGAGGCCATCAAGGAGGATCAAGATCAAGAGGCCGATCCAAATAAAAAAGGGGCAGGATCACTTGTTATCATTGTGGAAAGCTGGGGCATGTGAACAGAGAGTGTTGAGTCTAGAAGCAAAGCCAGAAAGATCAAAATCAGAAGCTAACTAGCACAAATGGAGGTGAGACCACTGCTATAGCTACGAATAGAGATATTTTACTTACTATTTTAGTAGATGTATGCTTGAATACCTCTAGCAGTAGCTTTGATTGGATCCTTGATTCTAGAGCATCTCACCATGTAACTCCATGCAAAGAGAATTTTGTTACATATAATCCTGGTGATTATGTGCATTTTGGAAAATAATCATTTTTGTAGCATTGTTGGAGTGGAAAATGTCAAGATCAAGATGAAGGAAGGACAAGATATCCTATTGAAAGAGGTTAGGCATGTACCAAAAATGCACATGAGCCTAATCTATGTGGGATGATTAGATGATGAAGGCTATTTTGTAAGCTTTGAAAAAGGTGGCTGGAAAATCAAAAAAGGAGCATTGGTCATGGCTAAAGGACCCAAGACCAGGACTTTGTATGCATTGATGATAATAATAGAAAGAATAGATACAACCATTGTTAAAAAAGAAGGAAACTTAACAGATCTATGGCATAGGTGCTTAGGTCATATGAGTGAGGAAGGCCAAAAAATCCTCATGGGGAAAATTTTTATACCAGATTTGAAATCTTATAATCTTGATCTTTGTGAGAATCGTATTTATGGTAGACAACGAAGAGTTTAATTTCTTAGAGGTGGTCATGAATGGAAGAAAAATATATTAGAATTGATTCACTCAGATGTATTTGGGCTTGTTAATATTAAATCATTAGGAGGAGCATCATACTTTGTAACATTCATAGATGATGCATCTAGAAAGGTCTGGGCCTACCCCATGAAAAGAAAAGATGACATATTTGAGATATTTCAAAAGTTCCATGCTACTATTGAAAGAGAAACTAACAAATTTCTCAAGTGCTTGAGGACAGATAATGGTGGAAAATACTGCTCAAATGCATTCAAGGAATATTGTAGTCCAGGTTTGGAATTAAGCATGAGAAGACTTTCCCTGGTACTCCTCAACAGAATGGTGTTGCGGAAAGGATCAATCACACTATCATGGAGAAGGTGGGGAGTATGTTGTCAAATTTCGGTTTAGAAAATCATTTTTGGGCAAAAGCTGTGAGGATAGCCTGTTATCTCATTAATCAATCTCCTACTACAACCATGGACAACAAAATTCCTCAAGAAGTTTAGACTGGTAAGAAGGTGAATTATTCTCACTTGAAAATATTTGGATGTGAAGTATTTGTGCATATTCCCGAAGAGAATATATAACTAAGCTACATGATAAATCTATTAAATGCATTTTCTTGGGATATACAAATGGTGAATTTGGTTATCCTTTATGGGATCTAGTTAAACATAAGATTATTAGAAGCAGGGATTTTATATTTAATGAGTTAGAGATGTTTAAGAGGATTACAGGTAGTTTGGAGGTTAAGAAAATTGTTGATAGGTTTGATGAACAACAATAAAATATCCCACCAATGCAAGAAAATGGGCAGCAAGATCAAGAGTATGATGAACAACAAGAGGAGAATGTTGAACAACAACAACAAGAAACCTTGCAGGAGCCTCTACAAGAGACTCAACCAGAAAAAACAACACCATAGTTGGTTCATAGATTATTTAGGCCTCATAAGCCTTCACAAATGTATACACCCTCAGACTATATTTTGCTAACTGATGAAGGTGAACTTGATGGTTTTCAGGAAGCTTGTAAAGATGAGCATAACAAAGAATGGAAGAAAGCGATGGAGGAAGAAATGAAATCCTTGCTGGAAAATAAAACTTGGGAGTTGATAAAGCTTCCAAAAGGAAGGAAAGCCCTACAAAACTAATGGGCGTACAAGATCAAGCATGTGGGTAACAAGAAGAAGGAAAGATACAAAGCCAGGTTGGTAGTGAAGGGATTTGCTCGGAAAGAAGGTATTGACTTCACTGAAATATTCTCGCCTGTTGTTAAAATGTCATCCATTAGAGTTATTCTTGGTCTTACTATTATTTTAGACTTGGAGTGTGAAAAAATAGATGTAAAGACAACCTTTCTTCATGGAGATTTGGAAGAGGAGATTTACATGGAGCAGCTAGAAGGATTCAAAATAAAAGGTAAAGAGAACTTGGTTTGCAGGTTGAAGAAGAGTCTCTATGGGTTGAAATAGGCACCTTGCTAGTGGTATAAAAAATTTGATTCATTTATTTTGGAGCATGGTTTTAAAAGACTAGAGGCTGATCATCGTGTCTACATCAAGACATATGATTATGAAAATTGCATCATATTACTGTTATATGCGGACGATATGTTAGTTTTTGGACAGGATAAGAATATGATTAACAAGTTAAAGAAAGATTTGGGCAGTTAGTTTGCAATGAAGGATTTGGGTCTAGCACAAAAAATATTAAGCATGAAGATCATTCATGATAGAAAGGAGAAAAAATTATGGTTGTTACAAGAAAAATATATTGAAAAGGTGCTAGACAAATTTAATATGAAGGATACCAAGCTAGTTGGTACACCTCTTGCTTCTCATTTTAAATTGAGTGTCAATTTATGCCCTTGTGATGATAAGGAGATGGAGGAAATGAAAAAGATTCCTTATGCTTCAGCATTTGGTAGCTTGATGTATGCTATGGTATCCACTCATCCAAACATTGCACATTCAGTGGGAGTAGTGAGCAAGTTCCTTGCAAATCTAGGCAAACAACATTGGCAAGCTGTCAAGTGGATTTTTAGGTATCTCAAGGGTACTAGTCATTACTATTATATGTTTTGGCAATATTGATATGGTGCTTGAAGGATTTATAGATGATGATATGGTTGGAGACCTGGACACCAAAAAGTCCAACACTAATTATTTGTACACATTTCTAGGTGCTGCGGTATCTTGTGTATCCAGGCTACAATGAATAGTAGCTCTCTCCAGTATAGAGGCAAAATATATAGCTACGACAGAAACTTGCAAAGAGATGTTGTGGATGCAACGATTCCTAAAAGAGCTAGGAATAAAACAGGATAAGTCTGTGCTATATTGTGATTGTCAAAGTGCCATTCACTTCGTGAAAAATCCAACTTTTCACTCATGAACCAAATATATTGACTTAAGGTATCATTGGATTCGACATGTGTTGGAAGAAAGATAGTTTTCTTTGGAAAAGATCCATACAGATAAGAACCTTGCTGATATGCTCACTAAAATTCTACCAAGAGAAAAACATGAACTATGTAGAGACATGGTAGGCATGGGGTGACTTGATCATTATAGTTTATTTAAAACCTTTTCATTTGCTTCAAGTGGGAGAATATTGAACACGTGAAGCAAATGGAAGGTGTCGGTAGAAGAACAACTCCATCCGCCTTATTTAATGTGGAAGCTTCTATCACCGAACACCCCCAAACAAAGTGATTAAGTCAACATTAATTTTTAAGACAAAAACTTCCTCCAACTACCACCGACGTGTAGACCATGTGAATTTAGAAATATGTGTTTAATCCAGGAGTCCAGAGAATTCTAAGACCTCTAATTATAGAGGCATATGTAATTGATTTTGCAGCAAGCAGAAATGTGAAGAAGTTCTCTGTTTATTGTGCAACAATGTTTAGTTTTTGGAGGCTTTTGTGTGTGTTCTATCCTGCCTTGCCTACTCTGTTTTTCTTTGTCTGTGTGATGCATCATTTTTGGATTTAACACTGATGTGTATTGCTGCTATGTAATATATATATCTGCTGTGATTCTGATTGCTAACATTTCTAGTAATATATTTTAAATTTCTAACAATATTATGGTCACAAATGCTCTGGTATAGAAATGTATGTAATTTGTGGAAGCATAGACGAAGCATGCGAACGTTTAACAAAATGCCTCAAATAGGTAGTTCAGAGTTTTCGAAGTTGTTATAAAAATGAAATCTCATTTCATGGGCCGGTAAGCTTTGTCTTAAAAGCCAAAAATTGTTTTAATTTATGTCTTAACCCCATCGGACTTAGATGAGGTTGTGATCACCTCATAAAATATCGATGGAGTTGTGATGTACAATTAAAATGCTGACACCAATAAAAAAATGGGGAGCTTATGTTGCGGGTGAATAGAGGATGTTATTCCATGGAATAGGAAGGTTGTAGGATATGCACAAAATGGATTTGTTGAACAGGTTTCAGAAATTTTCAGAGCAAATGCACTAGGCAGGTCATATGCAAGGGCATGCTGAAAATGAATCCCAATTTTTTGTAAAAGAGTGACAGCGTAAAACAGAGTAAGAGAAACATGAGATTAGAAATATATTTCTGCATCATCTTTCATAGCAGAGACAAACAAATAAAATATCTTACATAGATTTGATGATTTGGGAGGATGAAAGGGACTATGAGAAAAATCAAGAAGTTAGTGTGTTGGACAATTTTGAATATCACAGCAGGCAACACACACCAGACACAAACTATCATTGATACAAATATTATTCCTTCTCTAATGTAATTGTTTCACACTGTTGGATTTTGACACTAGAAAAGAGGTAGTATTGGTGATATCCAATGCAACGTCACGTGGTTCAAATGAATAAATTATATATATGGTGAATCAAGGATGCATTAAGAATTTGCTACAACAGTGACCCAAAAAAGTGGTGAAAGAAATCCTCATGAAATGGATTTGGAGAGCTTTCATGACCTTGTTTTACCCTTGGAGTCTAGGATGCATTGAGGCATTGAGTGATATGCTACTGTAATGACTCAAAAAGTGGTGAAGGAAATATTCATGAAATGGATTTTGAGAGCTTTTCTAATCTTATTTTGGTCTTGTAAAATAAAGATATCATTGCATCGGATATAGATTGAAAGCCAAAATTATGATATTTGAATAGAATATATTAGGGTTTGTGATTTGAAGATTGGATATATTTATTGTAAGGGAAGTTAAGTAAAAGGGTATGATCTTTTATAGGGATTATTTTCAAAATAATCACAAACTAAAAGGAGTTGCAAAATAATTATGGAAGAAAAAATCTATGTATACAAGGTTTTAATGTAAAGAAGGGGTTATTAGCTCTCATTTTTTTGGAATAAGGGGTTTTTTTAATTATGTGATTTTATAAAGTTAATAAAGAAAACATTCAAATTGTATGTTTTGGGTGTTTTTCTATGTTTTTGTTACTAATTTTTCATATTCAAATTAGTAGTAATCTTTGTATCCTTTCATCTTTTTGGAAACCATTCATCACCCCACTAAAACAATAAACAATGCAATTTGTGTAAAGAAATGTAGACATATCTTGATATCTTGTTTTAATTGTTATTGATATAACCTATTTCATCGTATGTTGAGATTTCTATGTTGTTATAAAATCCATCATATAGATCTATGATTGTAAATTATAATTATGTGATGAATACTTATTGGTTTTAATAATTTTTTCAAACCTAGGTTAATATTCATGTGTCTATTACTAAGGTTTTTAAAATTAAATTTTATTTGAGTTTTTCCTCTTCTTTTTGATGTTTGGGTTTTAAAATATAAAAAACCCTAAAACCTTATCATACAAGGAAGCTCACTCTTTCAAATATAGACTTGGACTTGATCCCCAATGTAATGACAATATTTCTAATTGTTGTGGGTATTTTTATTACAAGTTCTTTGTGTGAGTCATTGTATTTCAAAAATTTCAAAGTGACAAATCTGTTTACCAATATGAATGTCAAGGTGTTCGTTCCTTTGGAGGTGAATCCCTTGGGACATATTTCTTATAGCTGAAGAAAATATAAAGAACTTGATCTATCGAGGCTTCAAGCCAATCAAACAATTCTTCTCTAGTAATCAAGTGGTCAAGTGCATCTAACTCAAGCTTCTAATGATTCAAACTAAGAATATTCTTTTTTATCTTTATTGACACAACATATCCAAATGTTTGAACTTTCTTACTGATAATAAGGCTAACAAAGGTATGCTTTTGCCTAAGGCGTTTGCTCAAGTTATAAAGTTTAGAAAATAATGTATGAAAAATCTTCCTAATGATTGTATTGCTTAGTCTTTGATCTTTGTTGGAACACTCCAAGTGTTGGCTTCTCTTCACTTTAAGGTGAAAGATTATTTGTATTTATCTAAATTTCTAACATAATATGGAAAGTTAGTATGAATGTTTAATAGACAAAAACATTCATAGACTATCACAAAATAGTTTATGTCAAAAAATAACGATCAATTATATTAAAAAAGTAAAGTTGTATTCTCCTTCCTTATTTGATTTCACAGTCTTATATTGAACAAAACTTGATTTTTAATGAATTCATTTAAAACCATTCAATTTTACAAAAAAAAAATCTTTTAACTATAATTTTTTAAACAAAATTTTAAAAATATATATATTTTTAATTCCAAATAAATATCTTAATAAGATCCCTTGTAAGAACATCTTACCTTCAAATTAATCCATTAAAACAATTATATAAATTTTTCACTAGTCTAAGAACCTCACGAATTTTGCACAGCCATAAAAAAAAGGTTGACATTTATGTTGAGTATGCTCAAAGGCCAGAATATTTGTGTACTATGTGGCTGCATATATTCAGTTAAAGATACATATAAATGTATGTTATCATGCAATAGAGTGGGCATTCCACCCAATATCTGAGTACATAATGAAACATCTGTAAAATAAATCATCCATATAACAGAAGAGAAGAGCAATCTAACACACAAATATACCCACTACAATCTTCTTTTCAAGTGTATTCTAATCTAGAAAAACAAAAGTTAGATACAGATTATACTACTGTGATTAAGTATAAAGGCCATTAGCACTTGAGTGGAATGTGATATATTCATAATGGACCTCTGGTCTCAGACTGTGGCTTCAAAAGGCCTTTCTTGTTGTTTTGATTGGCAATGAATGCAGTAGCTCCATTGAGCTGTACTTGCAGAATGGCCTTTTCCGCCTGCAATTTGAGAAGCTGTTGATGCAGCTGCCAAACAATTCCAGCACAGCCATAGACTGGATCTTTATGCCTTGCATTTGCTTCATACACCATGCTGTTCACTGCATCTGTTCTCATCTCCATTGGAATTCCTTCCAGCATTTTGATCATATTACTTGCTCCAAATACTTTGTGAGCCTCTATATATCGCTGTGGGTCATTTGGAGGAAAGAAAGGAGCCAGCACGCAGCTTTCTGTACATCTTCTTCTTAGCAGTTTACATGCCGCACATGGAGATGATGATGATGGCTGTTCCATTTTTTCCGCCATTTTCAAAAGCTGAGAGGCCTGGTGCAACGAAAGCAACGAGATGTATAACTCCAAGTTAAAGGAGAAGGTTTGGTACTTGGTGCTTTATACTCCTCCGGTTACTTATCGGGGAAGTTTGAATGGACGTCTATATTTTTGTTTTTCAAACGTTGGGACATTAAAGCGGGAGATAAATAAAAACACGTAGTAGTTTTAAAATAGTAGAGATATATTATATATTTTAAAAAAATTGTTAATAGAAAGAGACGTTAGAGACTCAAAAGTTTTAACTAACAAATATTTGAAAGTCATTTTAAGATGATTTAGTATATACTTTTAAAATTTTAAAAGTGGAAGTATAGGTGAAGACCTTTAATACTGTATATGTGTATATGATTAGGATTCATGTTCTCTCAATGTGTGTCAAATGGGTCTTTTATTTTATACATATTATTAATAAATAAAATATTATTAAAATAAAATTAATTTATAGAACTATCTTTATTTTAAAAAAATATAAATTAAATTTAATTATTTATTAAAATTTTTAGTATTAAATATCAAAATAATAAATAATTATAATGGTGAAAAATGTATATTTTGTATTTTATTTATGTATTTTGATTATATTAATTTTAATGTAATGATTAATATGTAGATAACATCTTTCAATGTAAAAATTGGCAAATAATCTAAATTTTATTTGATTTCAATTACATATATGCATTTACAAGTAGTCTTGATTCTCAATCTATCTACTCATTATCTTAAGTTAATTTATCCATTACAAGGACTAGTCTTAATTCTCGACTCCACCTTTTTTAGATGTACTTCTGGACATCAAGGTGAATATGTTTTGGACATTAATTTATTTACATATTATATTTGAGTGTAGGTTTCAAATTTTTTAGTAGGGTTCAAATCCACGAGAGGGGGGATCAATTCTATGGGCACAAAACTAAACCAAAACATTAGAAATGTAGTTAAATGGCATACACGTGTTCATCTAACATCTTTTAGGGTTATAATACGTTGGTAAATTTTTTGGTGATGTTTCTCATAAGGGATCTTCATCACACTTAGAGCTAAGTATATTTGTTTTCCTTTGTCTAAGCTTTGTGCATTTATTTTCGTTTAATCATTCCCAAATCATTAAGTTTGGGGTTAATTGATAATTTTGGTTGATTATTTATTTACCGTATGCTAACTTGAAATTATCATCTAATTTTCTCTTCATTTAGATGAAATCATCAAATCCTACACCCCCTTAGTAATTAGCCTTATGGTTTTCTTTTTTAGATCTAAGACTATGATTTTTTGAGATTTATATCAACACCCTCCATGTTGTTTCATCCCTTTATTTGTGTATTGAGTTTATGCCAATGTCTCATCATTATCATCATTAACAATCATAATGAGAAGAATGATCTTGATCATGGGGCACACTTGATCTTGATTAGATAGGATTTTCTTACTTTTGTTGCATAATTACTTTATTGATAGATTGTTGTTTAACTTGTGTTTCTTTTCATACACTATTGGTTGATTCTATTTTCAATTTATTGATTGATAAATCCTTCATATTATAAATTTTGAAGGAATTGGCGCTCAATTGATCTCTTCAACCTCATTACATAATGTATCTCCCTTCTTCTCTATAATCAACCTCAAAAAACTTATGTATTAAATTTTAGTTAACTATTGATACTATGATAAACATTAAGATATTATTGTTTTTGATTATTAATAAATATATTATAAGTATAATATCCTTGTGAGTTTGAGTGTTGTTTATATGTTAATAATTTGTTATTACATTGATTTTTTGTACATTAGATTATTTAAGAACAACCTATTGATTAATTAAATGTTTGCTTTTATTCTATATAAAAATTGATCCTTATCTTATTTAGGTTTTTGCATAGTAAATTTTATTTTAAAAGAAGAGGGGTATTATGTAGGAGGATACTATCATGTTAGAGTTGTGACATGCACAAAAAATGTGAATTTTGAGTGTTCTTAACCCATCCTAAAATTATGTTGAAACATAGAAAATAGGATAGGGGAATTTCCCAAAATGGAAAAGTGGATCCAAAGAGGGAAAAGGGGTCCTACTTCTCTAATTTCATTATGGAATGAGATCCACACCAATAATTGACCAACAACCCTTAGGTGAGTCAACCCAAAATGTGAATATGCAAATTTCCCTTTTTCACTAGGACGAGGATCTAAGATAAATAGCACTTTGGGGAGAAAGATTAAAAATAGAAAATAAACTCCAAATTGTGATCTATAAAGTTCATTTAGAAGATTAAACTTAAAATTGATGGAACCTATAGACTTTAGGGAGAATTCATAAGTGATAAATGTTGTGTACCTTTTGTAGAAAGTGCTTTTTTGATGCCCACTAAGGACTCATTTACCCTATGGCGAATGGGTCCTAGATAGGGCTCTTTGAAATATGTTTCTAGGTTATGATCTCCTACATCTGCACTCTTATATTCCCAAATATCACAGTCGGAGAGTCAAAAATAAAATTTGCAAGTTAATTTTCATGATTTTACAAGAATGGTGACAACAAATACAACTTTGAGAACTTTGCAATTTTTTTTCTTCAATAGATCTTCCACCTAAAATATGCAAACATACATCAAGAGAGAAAAAATGTTGTTTTGTTAGGTGAATGGGGGCTTTCCTTGGTCAAACCCCATTTTGGTAATTAAACCTTGAAATGAATAAAAGCATGAAAGGAATGATGAATGAACAACTCTATGTCACAACTCACCAAACCCTTGGATGAAACTTTGATAATGGAGGTCTATAACTTGCATGAAATGGATTTAATGGATGTGGATCTTGAATTTTAACCTTTTCTTGAAATGATACTTTGAGTACTTGATTGAATCATGGAACCTACATCAAAATATTAGCTCCAAAAACATGCACGACTCCACATAAATTTGACATAATTCTTGAATCTTGATTGCTGCAACAAATTATGAAGAAATCTGCTCTTGAATGCTCTTGACTATAATATTGGCTTTTGTAATTGATCTCTCAATTGTGCTCTTAAAAATATAATGTTAATTTGATAAAATAACCTTGTATTTATATTAACTTATCCTTAATTCAAATTTCACAAGATGACATTGAAATATAGATTTTAAAACATTAAAATACTATGAAATACATATTTGAAATTTATTTCCTAGGCCTAAGTGAGGATCCATTCGCCCTTGGGCGAATGGGTCCTAGGTCACTTACCTAGTACACACATTCTCCAATGTTAAATGTTATGTCATGAGATTAATGAATGTCTAGTTTTAACCTTCAAAAATTGGAATCAATTAGGCTTGAATTTGAATTAAAGAGTCCAATTAATAAAAATTAACCTCAATTAATTAATAGATCCCTAGTGAGTGTGAAAGTGTAAAGGTAAACCTTACAACACCACATTAAAGAAAAATTAAGTCCATTTTATTTAATAGGGCCCTAAACTTAATGTGAATATGTAAAATACATATTACAAAACTGAGTTAAGGCATATAATTAAGTCCATTTTATTATTACTATTTATTCCTAAATTAAGTGTGAAAAAGGATACTTTTTCCTACACTACATTTAATCCTTATCTTGTTTATGTTTTTGCATAATAAATTCTATTTTAAAAGAAGAAGGGTATTATGTAGGAGGATACTATTATGTTGGAGTATTGACATGCACAAAAAAATGTGAATTTGAGTGTTCTTAACCCATCCTAAAATTATAAGTAAAACATCTATATTGAACTCTAAATTACTTTTGATCAGTCAATTATAACGGATTACTCTTAGGGATGAAAGATTGGTATAAAGGCTTGATGGTTGTATCTCAATTATTGTGTTAATTGATCAAGTGATTTATGCTCTTTGTTTATTGTCTTAGTTTTAATAATTTGATACTTATTTATAGTGATAATTGAAAGGTTTTAGAATATAAAGAAATATCATTAATATTTCTACTTAAACTATACAAGTATAAATTAATAAATATTGGGATTATTTATTTATTTAATGTTAAATAAATTATAGAGATAAATACAATAGAAAGCAAATAATATAAGACTTTTTAAAAAAATAGTAAAAGGAAATAATAAATGGGTAAATATGGTTATGAAAAAAGATGGAATAGAGGAGATGAATGTACAATAATTATTTTTATTTTTTCATTCCATGGTTTGGGTGCTTCATTATAAGAGGAATAGTATTTGATATGTTCCTTTTGATCTTAGTAAATTAATGGGAATAAAAGAAAGGCTATATGGGGAAAAGGGTTTGATTTGTTATTGTTTCTCGCAACTACCATGGGAATAGAAGAAAGGTTGAGAAGTGGAGAGTAGAGACAGCTATGAACACGACTTCACTCAGGTAATATATGGTTCCTTATTTATTTATTTTTGGTATAAATGAGGAGAAAAATATTACTTCAATGGAATGAATTGGAACTACCCCATAAGGGAATGCTAAAACCATCCATTTGAAGCTCTCAAAGAAGGTTATAAAACATGATTTTTGAATGGTATTGAGGGATAGTTTTACTATGTCAAATATTTTAAAAGATTAAAGAGTATAAATTTATTTTCTTTTCTAGTTATGTAAGGTAACAATTTTGAGGGTTTTTGAGTTTTATAATTTTGTTTGGGGTTTAGTTGGATATGTTATTTTTAACACCCCGTCCTGGAACCCAAGGAATGACACACCACTAACGCTAAACAATCGAATAATTTTTATTTATTTTTAACATTTAATAACAACATGTGAACATCAACCTAACATGATCATTGTCGAGTTTCACAACTACACTACTAAAGTAAAAAAATTAGTATATTTCATCAAGAACCCTGACAAGATACATGTGAATAATTCATAACAAGATTCCATTAACTGTAAAAGTTCCAATACAAGTTCATTTACAAAAAATGAGATTGTGACAAATATCGATATATCACAAGTAGTAACACAATGAAACCTCATGTAACATCATGAGTGAGTACAATAGAGAATATGAATAAGAATAGCTGATGATCAAGTCCATGAGCATGTCCAACGATAAACTCCATGAACAATGTGCATCCAAGAATCCTGTCAAGAACAAACTCGTCTCGAATAATATAACCTGTGGGGGATCCAATGGAAGAAATGACATGTTCCTTCCAACCGTGTGGAACTCAATAGCCCACCCCCCATGCTAGGAGATAATAATAGGTCCTCAAGTCAAAAAAATATCAAGAAGAGATAACATACAACGCATGGTTGACATACATGACATCACAATCATATGAAAACTGACATACTCCTAGAGGCAACAACATAATCACATGTGACTTTACACAAGAGATCCAACAAGTGTACAAGGATAGGAGTGTCATCACATAAACGTAATAGGTTAGCCTGGATAATCTTCCTAGGTAACTGACCCTCTACCAGAGTTACCTTGACAACCTCTAATGACTTCTGACCCCTATACGAACTTATGTGACATCGAAACACTTCTCGGAAAGACAAAGTATTCGATTATCCATTCCAGGTCATCTCAACATAATTTAACCTATGCAAGTGTTAAAGTACAAGGTGAGGCAAATATTATATGAGTGTTCTTAACCCATCCTAAAATTATAAGTAAAACATCTATATTGAACTCTAAATTACTTTTGATCGGTCAATTATAACTGATTACTCTTAGGGATGAAAGATTGGTATAAAGGCTTGATGGTTGTATCTCAATTATTGTGTTAATTGATCAAGTGATTTATGCTCTTTGTTTATTGTCTTAGTTTTAATAATTTGATACTTATTTATAGTGATAATTGAAAGGTTTTAGAATATAAAGAAATATCATTAATATTTCTACTTAAACTATACAAGTATAAATTAATAAATATTGGGATTATTTATTTATTTAATGTTAAATAAATTATAGAGATAACTACAACACAAAGCAAATAATATAAGAAATTTTAAAAAAATAGTAAAAGGAAATAATAAATGGGTAAATATGGTTATGAAAAAAGATGGAATAGAGGAGATGAATGTACAATAATTATTTTTATTTTTTCATTCCATGGTTTGGGTGCTTCATTATAAGAGGAATAGTCTTTGATATGTTCCTTTTGATCTTAGTAAATTAATGGGAATAAAAGAAAGGCTATATGGGGAAAAGGGTTTGATTTGTTATTGTTTCTCCCAACTACCATGGGAATAGAAGAAAGGTTGAGAAGTGGAGAGTAGAGACAGCTATGAACACAACTTCACTCAGGTAATATATGGTTCCTTATTTATTTATTTTTGGTATAAATGAGGAGAAAAATATTACTTCAATGGAATGAATTGGAACTACCCCATAAGGGAATGCTAAAACCATCCATTTGAAGCTCTCAAAGAAGGTTATAAAACATGATTTTTGAATGGTATTGAGGGATAGTTTTACTATGTCAAATATTTTAAAAGATTAAAGAGTATAAATTTATTTTCTTTTCTAGTTATGTAAGGTAACAATTTTGAGGGTTTTTGAGTTTTATAATTTTGTTTGGGGTTTAGTTGGATATGTTATTTTTAACAGCCCGTCCTGGAACCCAGGGAATGACACGCCACTAACGCTAAACAATCGAATAATTTTTATTTATTTTTAACATTTAATAACAACATGTGAACATCAACCTAACATGATCATTGTCGAGTTTCACAACTACACTACTAAAGTAAAAAAATAAGTATATTTCATCAAGAACCCTGACAAGATACATGTGAATAATTCATAACAAGATTCCATTAACAGTAAAAGTTCCAATACAAGTTCATTTACAAAAAATGAGATTGTGACAAATATCGATATATCACAAGTAGTAACACAATGAAACCTCATGTAACATCATGAGTGAGTACAATAGAGAATATGAATAAGAATAGCTGATGATCAAGTCCATGAGCATGTCCAATGATAAACTCCATGAACAATGTGCATCCAAGAATCCTGTCAAGAACAAACTCGTCTCGAATAATATAACCCGTGGGGGATCCAATGGAAGAAATGACATGTTCCTTCCAACCGTGTGGAACTCAATAGCCCACCCCCCATGCTAGGAGATAATAATAGGTCCTCAAGTCAAAAAAATATCAAGAAGAGATAACATACAATGCATGGTTGACATACATGACATCACAATCATATGAAAACTGACATACTCCTAGAGGCAACAACATAATCACATGTGACTTTACACAAGAGATCCAACAAGTGTACAAGGATAGGAGTGTCATCACATAAACGTAATAGGTTAGCCTGGATAATCTTCCTAGGTAACTGACCCTCTACCAGAGTTACCTTGACAACCTCTAATGACTTCTGACCCCTATACGAACTTATGTGACATCGAAACACTTCTCGGAAAGACAAAGTATTCGATTATCCATTCCAAGTCATCTCAACATAATTTAACCTATGCAAGTGTTAAAGTACAAGGTGAGGCAAATATTATATGAGTGGTTAAATATTAACTACCCAACCTCCCTAAAACTTAGTTTACTTATCACTGTATTAAACACTTCCAAGAGGTTACCCATGCAACCACTTCTAAGTCCGAACCCTAATGGAAGCCACTCCTCCTAGGTACAAATTCACAAACTGACAAGACAATTAAGCCAACATGCATGCAAGAGAGAAATTCCTCCTCATAGACCCAAAATAGTCGGAATCACACCATAATATAAATAAAACTCAATAACACCAGTGAACATGCATGGCAAGTCTTTCATGAACAAACACATGTCCATACCATGAAATTCAAATATCCAAAATAATATCACATAAAGACATAACACGCATGGCTCACGTTTTTACATTTGAAACAATAAAAAAACATCCATAATTCACTATCCATGATTTCAAAACAAAACTAATATTTTAAGCCTCTAGAAGACAATAACCTAAACACCATATTTCATTACATAAAGCAAGAATAGAATTGAAGAAAAATATATCATTTGACCAATTCCCAAGGTCTAATCTATTTTATTGTCATACACAAATATAATTTAGTAACATTCTTATCAAGAATCAAATATATAACATACATAATTTCATAACCATTCCAAATTATGTTAAAAGCAAATGAATAAGAAAGATTACCCTTAACACTCTAATTTTAACATTGTACAAATATTTGATCTCTTAAATAAAAACTAATAGTTTGTCCATTCTAATAATAATAATCACAAAAACGGTAAAGTACTTATATATTTAAGAATACAAAAAGATTATACATTTGATGTAATACAATGCCAATTTATTTACATTCTAACTTGCTCAATACAACATGACTTCTAACTTCATTTGAAATGAAATTATACAAGTATATTCATTTCAATAAAATAAATCATAATAAGAATAAAATTTAAATACTCTTTCTTATATATATCAAAAATAACTTTTAATAAAAGTAGAATACATAGATAAACTTTATCCTAATAATTATTACAGCTAACCCTATGCAAATACAGATCATAACCGTAATAATTTCTCATTCATGATATATAAGAATAATTGACCATAATATAATTTAACACCTAAATTTTTAAAAAAGTCAAGTCGGCGTAACACAAAGACTGAACAAAAATTTAATTACAATAGTTAGAACAAGGAATTCCAAGGTCGAATTACTAACAAGAAGATTAAAAATAGTTTACAGTGGAAAGATGCAGTATGCATGCAACCTATAAACATTAAACAGAGGTAAATCACATGCATTAGCGAACAAACTCAGATCGGTATACATACTGAGGAATTCATAAAGTATGAAGAATCTTATCCTATGCCAAGGAAGCCAAAGGATAATATAATATCTTGGCACCCAAGGCGGTAGAGTTGCAGGTATTCATAGCTCGCGGGTTTTGAAGATCAATGCCAAAACTAAATGGAAGCTGCATCAGATGTTTCACCGTTACTGCACAGTCCCAAAAGGGATACAACCATCTATTGAACCAACGCAAGAAATAAAGGAAGCATTACACCAATACAAGGAAAGTATTAATAGGCAGAATGCATGAAGCCAAGGAAAACAACGGATTATAATGCTCCAGAAATTATATCAATGCATCTATAGGAGTCCAAAGTAATCTCCCGACACTTATAAACAAAAGAAACTAAAATCATAGCCTACCTCCCTCAAGGAACCGACGGATCAGAAGGCGAGCTTGCAAATGACATGCAAATAATATAAAACATAGTATCATATTTATAGAAAAAGAAACATCAAGGCATAGTCACGCCCTCACAACAGTTCGAGTTCATATAGCTGAGAAAAATAGTGATTAAAGTCAAGGAATCTCAAGCGAAAGTATGTCAAAACTAGTCTCATTCATTTTAAAGCTCGATTCTTAATAAGGGAGTCGACAAAGACAGATAAGAAATTGACTCATGTACGACATCAATACAACAAAAGACTAAGGTAAAATAGGTTTACATGAATAATTCTGCCGCTTCCATTCCATAGGGTTAATACCACCATGACCATTAAAAAAATAGCGAAAATAGTATGTATGATATTAGAATGACAAAAAACCAAAAAAACAATAGACAACAATGTTAACATGAAAACACGGTTGCATGCGGATATGGAAACACATAGTTTCGACAAAATAGCCCTTCGATTCCATACAAAACTAAAGAAATGGCATCGACTTAAAATTTACGCCATGGCAGATAAGGAAATGAGGGAATAAAAACCGAACACTAGAACCCAAGCACAACAAATACGAATTTGGTCTAAAGGTATTCCGTAGAAAATTATCAACACAAATGACTGAATTAGAAATTTAGAAAAAAGCATAAAATCTACAGTAAAATTCAGTATTCCAAGCTAGTTTTCATCAGATCATCCAATTACTAATGGTTTCATTTTCCTATTGTTGTGAAAGTTTCAATACAAGATTTTGTAGCATCTCATAAAAAAATCACAAGAAGCAACTTTGCATGTTTTCAATTAAAAACCAACATGAATTTAAAAGAAGAAAACTTGGTAATCTTTTTCTCAAATTTGAGCAACGATGAAACCAACTTTCACAACACAAACAAATTAACTCCAATCGATTTTTTTTTTCCAACTTTCCAACCAAACATAGATGAATGCAGAGAGAAAACTTCCTCTCATGAAAATGATTCTTTTTCAAAAAACCAATTTTCGTGAGAAATTAATCCTTTTTCCTTATGTCTATTAAATTAATTTTAGATTACAATGCAATCCGTCACTTAACTCACTGTTTGCATGCAATTTATCCATTAGTTCAACTTTTCAAACGTAATAATCAAAACAAGATATTTTGCAACTTTAAATCATAACTACTAGTTAAACTTTTCCAATTTCGAAAACATCAAGATTGTGCATTCATATCAATTTCAAATAATTATTCTTCCACAAATTATATATTTTAATCATTCTGAGTATATATTATTTCCTCAAATATTTTAAAATAACCTTTCAAATTAAACATAATCATTCATAACCTTAAATTAAATAAGGCAATTGATCATTTCAATACTATCGATTCAAATCATTTAATTAATCTACGTAAAACAATATAAAACATGACAACCATAACATGATATGACGAACAATGAAAAATACGACAAAACGAACAACAAAAAGAAATATAGGTAAAAAAATGGTACTTGTTCTTTCCGAAACGATGGGTCATGACAGAAGACTAACATTATGTCCCTTCAACGAATTCTATTGGGCCTTGGTACACTTAGACTTGACGAAGCAGGTGGAGTTGATGCGTGTACTTGAAAGCTACATCACACTGCATGGTCAACCATAACAACATAGATAACAAAATACACACCATGAAGAAGAATCACAACGTAGCAGGGCGCTCATAGATGAGTACTGCTACCCTGTCTCCTTCATTGAACTGACATAGAAAATAACATCTAACATCAATTACATCATAGTACCATCATTAAAATTTAAGAACACCATATACCATCATAATTATATCATATCATGAAAGTAAATAGAGGATCATAAAGTAAATTCTGTCATTAGGTGAGTTTCACAATTGATCATAGTCTCAAAAGCATCTAACAACTATAAGCAACTCAAAATAATTGAAATAGCAATGTCATTTGGAGTGTCACTACATCCCACCCCCCTAAGGTGAGGTTTACTCTTGGAAGCCTACGAATAGATAGGGATATAATTCTCTCATGCATGCTACATCCTCCCAAGTAGATGAAGCTTCGTCACTAGGGTCCCATTGGACCCTCACCTAATCAATGTCTTGAACCCTAAGGGTGTGTCTCTTGCACTGCAGAATGCCTACGGGATCCAAAGCCAGCTACCTGTCCTCGACCTGTAAATAATTCCAATTGAGTACATGTGAAACATAAGGATGATAGAGTCTGATAATAGATACATGAAATACATCATGGATGCGTGACAAGCTTTGTAGTAAGGCAAGTTGATAAGCTATAGGACCAATCCTCTCCAGAATCTCGAACGACCGAATGAATCGAGGCACGAGATTATAGCCTTTTCCGTAATAGATCAGACTCTTCCATGAACACACTCAAAGAAACACTCTATCACCAATAGAAAAGTAGCGATCAACATGATGATTATCTGCGTACTTCTTCTATCTATCATGTGTTGCTACCAAATACTCTTTGATACGATCAAATTGCTGCTCCATATCTCATAGAATATTAGGTCCAAGAAACACTCTATCCTCAAGTCTATCCCAACTCAATGGAGTCTGGCATGGGAATCCATACAATTCCTGAAAAGGAGGCATACCTATCGAAGTATGATACCCATTATTATAAACAAACTCCACCAAGTAGAGATATTCTTCCCATCACTACTGTTGATCCATGACATACATCTTGAGCATATCCTCAAGAACTTGATTAACCCTCTCAGTTTTTTCATCAGTCTCATGATGATAAGCTGAATTGAAGTTCAACTATGTACTTAAAGCATGCTGAAGATATGTCCATAAAGCTTATGTGAAAACAAGATCTCTATCTGATATGATTCTATGTGGGATTCCATGCAAATGAACAATATCCTCCATGAATCTATTTTCCACGGAAGAGACATTATATGACGAATGAACCAGAGAGAAATGAGCTACCTTAGTCAACCTGTCGACAGTAACCATGATGGCATCATGTTGACGAGATGACATAGGAAACCCAACAATAAAATCAACCAATATGATGTCCAACTTCCACTATGGAATAAGGTGAGGCTATAATAAACCTACGAGATGCTGGTGCTCGACCTTAACCCTTTGAAACTCAAGACATCTCACAAAAAAATTGGCAATGTGATGCTTCATCCCAGGCCAAAATTACAACTGTCAAAGATCTACATGCATCTTCTTAACACCAGGATGAGCTGAGTATGGTGCTCGATGTGCCTCTGAAAATATCAAGGTACGAAGACCATTTCCAAGTGGCACTTAGATACGACCCAAATGTCACAACAAACCATTAGAATCAAGCATATAACTTGCAAACCTACCCTCCAAGGGTCTATCTGAATCTAATGCTAGATTCACCTCTTGATACAATCTATCTGTAAGAAGTGCTTCTACAATCTGTCTCCTCAAATCAACTCCTAGAGTCATGAAAAAAATCTCATGTCTACGCCGGCTAAGAGAATCCACTACCACGTTCTCTTTTCCCTAAATAAATTTCACTACAAAATCATATTTGCACAAGGACTCCATCCACCGTCTTTGCCTAGGATTAAAAATAGGCAGAGTAAAAATGTACTGCAAACTTGGTGATCAATGTGAAGCTCAAAGCGATGTCCTAATAGAAAATGTCTCCAATGAACCAAAGCATGAACGACTGCAGCTAACTCCAAATTGTGAGTGGGGTAGTTTAGTTCATGATCCTTGAGCTTGCGAGACTCATATGCAATCACATGACCTTCCTGTATCAAAATGGCTCCTAGACCCTCCAAGGATGCATAAGTATAAACTAGAAAGTCCTTCGTAGGATCAGTAACAACTAATATAGGTGCACTCGTCAACTTTTCCTTGAGTGTATGAAAGGCAAACTAAAATAGATCTAACCAAATGGATTTCTTCCCCTTCCTCTGAAGAGAAGTAATAGGATGAGAAATCATGGAGAACCCTTCAAAAAACAACCTATAATACCCTCCTAGACCCATAGAACTATGAACCTCTAGAACATTGGTAGGCACGGGCTAATCCATAATGACTTAAATCATCGAAGGATCCACTACATTACCCTCTCCAGAGATAACATGACTGAGGTAGTTTACCTTAGTTTGGAAGAACTCGCACTTTGATAAATTTGCAAAGAGCTGGTTCTCCCTCAAGCATTGCAATACCTATCTCATTTGATCCTCATGCTCCTTCATATTCCTCGAATAAATGAAAATGTCATGTGCAAAAGACACCATTCATCTAGCTCATGAAAACGGATAGTGCATTCGTTAACCTGAATGGTACCACGATGAATTCGTAGTGCCTATAATGAGTTCAAAATGCAATCTTATGTATATCTGCTTTAGAAATGTGCAACTAATGGTATCCCAATTTTAGATCAATCTTAGAGCACATTTTCTCCCTTAATCTGGTAAAAAAGGTCATCATTTCTAGGCAGAGGATATCGATTCTTAATCCTCACCTTATTCAGTTGATGATAGTCAATGCATAACCTAAGCGATCCATCTTTATTTTTCACGAAGATGATAGATGCTCCCCAAGGAGAGACACTCAAATGAATGAAACCCTTAGCCAAGAGCTCCTCCAACTACAAACAAAGATCTTGCAGTTCCTGTGTAGTCATTCTGTAAGGAGCCCTAGATATATGTTCAACTACAGGAACCAAATCAATTCTGAAATCAATATCTCATCTCGGTGACATACCCAAAATATCACTAGGAAACACATCCACAAATTCACCGAGAATCTAGGATAGTCATCAGGAGATACTGCTCAACTGTCCCATACCTCCAAGTCACTAACAATAGCTGTAATCAACTAAAAACCCTATTGCATACACCTCCTTAACTGCATAGTGGATATAATCCGCAAGAAGACGAGTCTCTGGACACCAACAATCTCAATCTCCACACTAGAGTCATCCAAACAACTTACTATCTTTTTGTCGAAAGTCTATCATATCACAATGAGGTTCTAGCCAATCCATTCGAAGAACAATGTCATACGATCCAAGGGGTGTAACTCGAAGATCTACTAAGGTAGAAAATGATCAAATCCTAAATCCACTATCACGAACGAGTGATTGAACCGCTACCTTAGCCCCATAAGCAAATTCTACCTACACCCTAATGCCTTTCTTAACTGCCATTAGTCCACATCACTCAACAATTTAAAGAGAGATAAATGAATCAAACACTCCATAATAAAAAAGAATAGAAACAATAAAACCTTGTAATTGACCTGAAGACTCAACCACAATATTTTGGTGATCTCGACGATTGTCCACCATAGTAAAAACTCTATGAGAATGACTTGCATCACCAAATATCAACTTTGAAGCTGTGGGTTGCTGATCAAACCCTAAAGTGCCTCTCATCAAACCATTCCTCGTGATATGACCCTGCTGACCACATGAGAAGCATCCATTGCCCCTACCATAACCTCTACCAAAACCTCTATTAATCAAAGGTGCATTAAACTACTAGAAACTACCTCTACTGACCATCGACAGTGTACTCTGAGTAGGCTAATCCTGACAGTTGTGCTTATTGCACCACCAATTATGACTCTTTCCAGACTATGAACCATTATTCGACTGCTTCTGAGAACCCTTATTCTTCTATGGGTAATTCTATTGCTACTGTTGTCCACCCTTAGCGGGTGCTTGTTGGTTATGAGAGGAACCACCTATCTAAATCAGACTACCCCACGGACCAAAACCTATAGTAGAAGCAATGCCGATAAAAAAACCTATGTGTTCACCCAACGCCATGGAAAAATTCTCCTTCATAATTTGTGCCTTCTCAATGGTAACCTCCATCATCTTCAGATTGAAGAATCTAACTCCACCACTAATATGGGTGTTGAAGCCCCTGATGAAATGCTGAACTAACATAGCCTCATAATCTGCTATCCCTGCATATTGTTTAAGTTTGTAGAATCTATGCTCAAACTAATCAACATACATAGCCATCTAGTGCAGAACATGGAATTCATTTGGACGATGCTGCCTCAAGTGCTCAGATAAGAAGCATGTTTTAAAATGCTCCAGGAACATATCCCATGATGCCGATCCTATCTCTAGATGGATTTTCTGCTCCTCCAATTGCCACCAAGTAGAGACAAAACCTCTAAGATGCATGTTTGCACATCTCGCTTAGTTGTTTCTACCATAGAGGTGCATAGAAAAATACCACCCCAAATCCAGTAATGATGTCTCTATCTCAAAACCACCGCCAGTACCATAAAAAATTGGAGGACGTGCCCTCCAAAAATTTCTCATGTGCTCTGTAGCTATGGCATCCTACTCTGTAGTCTATACAATCCACCTAGGTGGTGATATTTCCCTCTCTCTATTCACTTCCTGTTCATTTCCCTATCTAGGCCCAAGATGAGCAAGGGTTTGCTCAAGTAAAGGATGTAGTAGATCTCCCCTGCATCAAGCTAATTCAGAACTTGCTCATTATTTTCCTGATTACCCTGAGGATTAGGTTGTTCTCCATGTTCACTTTCATGTGAACTCTGCGGTAGAGTATTTTGATGATTTTCCACACGACCACCACCACATCCTCATCCATGGCATCTACTGTGACCTCACCTAGATGGTATGATCTTACACAAGGCCAATGCCAAGTCTCAGTTTAAAGACACAAGAATACAAGAAACACAAACACATATAAATTCTAACATCTAGGACAACCTAGTGGGCTTGCTAGAACTAGAGTACCCAATGTTAGTACCTTTGCTTTGATACCAAGCTATAACACCTCATCATGGAATGCAGGGAATGACACGTCACTAACGCTAAACAACCGAACAATTTTTTAATTTTTTTTAACATTTAATAACAACATGTGAATATCAACATAACATGATCATTCTCGAGTTCCATAACTATGCTACTAAAGTAAAACAATAAGTACATTTCATCAAGAACCATGAAAAGATACATGTGAATAATTCATAACAAGATTATATTAATAGTAAAAGTTCCAATACAAGTTCATTTACAACAAATGAGATTGTGACAAATCTTGATATATCACAAGTACTAACAAAATGAAACATCATGTAACATCATGAGTGAGTACAATAGAGAATATGAATAAGAATAGATTATGACCAAGTCCATGAGCATGTCCAACGATCAAATCTATGAACAGTGTACATGCAAGAATCCTATAAAAAAAAAACTCATCTATAATAATATCACCTATGGGGGACCCAATGGAAGAAATGGCACATTCCTCCTAACCATACCAAACTCGAAAGCCCAACCCCCATGCTAGGAGATAGTAACAGGTCCTCAAGTAAAAAATAAATCAAGAAGAGATAACATAAAACACATGTTTGACATACATGACATCACAATCATATGACAACTAACATACTCCTAGAGGAAATAGTATAATCATAGGTGAATCTACACAAGAGACCCAATAAGTTTACAACGATAGAAGTGTCATCACATAAACATAATATTTTACCCTGGATAGTCTTCCTAGGTTACCGACCCTCTACCAGAGTTACCCTGGCAACCTCTAATGACTTCTGTCCCCTATACAAACTTATGTGGCATCAAAAAATTTCTTACAAAGACAAAGTGTTTGATTAGCTATTCCAAGCCATCTCAACCTACTTTAACCTATGCAAGGATTAAAGTACAAGGTGAGGCAAATATTATTTGAGTGGTTAAATATTAACTACCCAACCCCCCTAAAACTTAGTTTACTTATCACTGTATTGAAAAATTCCAAGAGGCTACCCATGCAACCACTTCCATGTGCAAACCTTAACGGAAGCCACTCCTCCTAGGTACAAATTCACAAAATGACAAGACAATTAAGCCAACATGCATGCAAGAGAGAACTTCATCCTCATAGACCCAAAATAGTCAGAAACACACCATGATATAAATACAACTCAATAACACCACCGAACATGTATGGCAACTCTTTCATGAACAAACACATTTAGATACCATGGAATTCAAATATCCAAAATAATATCACATAAAGACATAATGCACATGGCTCACGTTTCTACATTTGAAACAATACAATATCATCCATAATTTAGTATCCATGATTTTAAAACAAAACTAATATTTTAAGCTTCTAGAAGACGATAACCTAAACACCATATTTCATTACATAAAGCAAGAATAGACTCTAAAAAATAGATATCATGTGACCAATTCCCAAGGTCTAATCTATTTGCTTTTCATACACAAATATAATTTAGTAGTTACATTCTTATCAAGAATCAAATATATATCCTACATCATTTCATAACCATTCCAAATTATGTTAAAAGCAAATGAAGAAGAAATATTACCCTTAACTCTCTAATTTTAACATTGAACAAATATTTGATCTCTTAAATAGAAACTAATTGTTTTTCCATTCTAATAATAATAATCACAAAAATGGTAAAGTACTTATATATTTAAGAATACAAAAAGATTATAAATTTGACATAATACAATGCCAATTTATTTATATTTTAAATTTCTCAATACAACATGACTTATAACTTCATTTGAAATGAAATTATACAAGTATATTCATTTCAATAAAATAAATCATAATAAGAATAAAATTTAAATACTCTTTCTTAGATATACCGAAACTAACTTTTAATAAAAGAAGAATACATAGATAAACTTTATCTTAATAATAATTACAAATGACCCCTACGTAAATAAAGATCATAACAGTAATAATTTATCACTCATGATATATAAGAAGAATTGACCATAATATAATTTAACACCTAAACTTCTTAAAAATTCAAGTCGACGTAACACAAAGTTTGAACACAAATTTAATTACAATAGTTAGAACAAGGAGTTCCAAGGCTGACTTACCAATAAGAAGATCTCACAAAATTTTTAAAGTGGAAAGATGCAGTATTCATGTAGTCTATAAAGATGAAACAAAGGTAAACCACATGGATTATCGAACAAACTCAAATCGAGATACATACTGAGTGATTCATAAAGAATGAAGAATCTTATCATACACAAGGAAGCCAAAGGATAATATAATATCTTGGCACCCAAGGTGATGGAGTTGCAAGTATTCTCAGCTCGTGAGGTTTGAAGATCAATTTCAAAACTAAATGGAAGTTGCATTAGATGTTTCCCCATTACTGTACAGCCCCAAAAGGGATAAAAGTATCCATTGAACCAACATAAGGAATAAAGGAAGCATTACACCGACACAAGGAAAGTATTAACAGATAGAACACATGAAGCCAAGGAAAACAATGGATTATAATACTCCAAAAATTATTTGAACGCATTTATAGGAGTCCAAAGTAAAATCAAAGCACTTATAAACAAAATAAACTAAAATCAATAGGCCAATCCCCTCGAGGAACCAACGGCTCAAAAGGTGAGCTTGTGGATGACATGCAAAGAAAATAAAACATAGTATCATATTTATAGAAAAAAAACATCAAGGCATAGTCGCACCCTCACAACAGTTCAAGCTCATACAACTAAGATAGATAGTGATTAAAGTCAAGGAATCTCAAGTGAAAGTATATCAAAACTAGTCTCTTTCATTTTAAAGCTTGATTCTTAATAAGGGAGTTGACATAGACAGATAACTAAACAAGGCAATTGATCATTTCAATAGTTATCGATTTAAGTCATTTAATTAATCTACACAAAACAATATAAAAGATGACAACCATAACATGACATGATGAAAAATGAATAATATGACAAAATGAACAACAACAAGAAATATAGGTAACAAAATGATACTCGTTCTTTCCAGAACAATGGCTCATGATAGAAGACTAGCACTATCTCCCTTCAACGAATTCCATTGGGCCTTGGAACACTCAGACCTAATGAAGGAGGTGGAGTCAATGCCTATACCTGAAAGATGCATCAAACTGCATGGTCAATGATAACAATATATATAATAGAAGACACATCGTGAAGACAAATCACAATGTAGCAGGGAACTCACAGATGAGTACATTGTGAACTCACAGATGAGTCCTGCTACCCTGTTTCCTTCACCAAATTGACATAAAACATAAAATCTAACATCAATTACATCATAGTACCATCATTAACATTCAAGAACAACATATACCATCATAATTATATCATCTCACAAAAGTAAATATAGGATCATAAAGTAAAGTGTATCATTAACTGATTTTCACAACTGATCATGTAATCCATGACATAATGTGTCAAAGTAACATAGTCTCAAAAGAATCTAATGACTATTAGCAACTCAAAACAACTAAAATAGAAATGTCATTTGGAGGATCACTACATCCTCCCTCCCTAGGGTGAGGCTTACTCCTGGAAGCCTGCGAATAGATAGGGATATAATTCCCTCATGTGTGCTGTAGCCTCCCAAGTAGCTGAAGCCTCTTCACTATGGTCCCATTGGAATCTCACCTGATCAATGTCTTGACCATTGAGGGTGAGTCTCCTTTGTTGTAGAATGCCCACGAGCTCCAAAGACAACTATGAGTCCTTGAATTGAAAATAATTCCAATCGAGTACATGTGAAACATCAAGGCAATAGGGTCTAAGAATAGATACATGAAATACATCATGGATGCATGACAAGCTAGGTGGTAAGGCAAGTTCATAATATACAAGACTGATCCTCTACAAAATCTTGAATGGCTCAATGAATTGAGGTGCGAGCTTGGAGTCTTTTCCATAACAGATCAGACTCTTCCATGAACACACTAGAAGAAACACTCTATCAACAACATAAAATTGGCAATCAACATGATGAGAATCTGTGTACTTCTTCTGTCTATCATGTGCTGCTACCAAATTATCTCTGATACGATCAACCCGCTACTCCATATCTTGTAGCATATCAATTCCAAGAAGCACTCTATCATCATGTCTATCCCAACTCAATAGAGTCCAGCATGGACACCCATACAATGCCTAAAAAGGAGGCATACCCATGAAACTATGATACCCATTATTATAAGCGAACTCCACCAAGTAGATATATTCCTCCCATCACATCTACTGATCCATGACATACATCCTAAGAATATCCTCAAGAACCTGATTAACCCTCTCAATCTTCCTGTCAGTCTCGGGATGATAAGCTGAACTAAAGTTCAATTGTGTACCTAAAGCATGCTGAAGAGATGTTCATAAAGCTGATGTGAAAACATGATCTCTATTGGATATGATTCTACATGGGATTCCATGCAAATGAACACTGTCCTTAATGAAGATCTTTGCCACAAATGAGGCACTATATGATGAATGAACCAGAGAGAAATGAGACACCTTAGCCGACCTGTCGATAATAACCATGATGGAATCATATCGATGAGATGAAATAGGAAACCCAACAATAAAATCAACCGATATGATGTCCCACTTCCACTCTGGAACAAGGTGCTCCAAGGCTGTAATAAACCTGCAGGATGCTAGTGCTTGACCTTAACCCTTTGGAATTCAAGAAATCTCACAACAAATTTGGAAATGTCATGCTTCATCCTAGGTGAAAACTACAACTATCAAAGATCGGAATGCATCTTCTTGACACTAGGATGAGTTGTGTATGATCCGCGATATGCCTTTGACAATATCAAGATGCGAAGACCATCTACAAGTGACACATAGATACGACCCAAATGTCACAAAAAACCATTAGACTTAAGCCTATAACTTGCAAACCTACCCTCCGAGGGTCTATCTGAATCCAACTGTGTATTTAGCTCTTGATACAATCTATCTATAGGAAGTGTTTCTACAATCTAAATCCTCAAATCAATTCCTAGAGTCACAACAAAAATCTCATGTCTGCACTAGGTAAGAGCATCCGCTACCAAATTCTCTTTTCCCTAAATAAATTTCACCTCAAAATCATATTGACACAAGAACTCCATCCACCATATCTACCTAGCATTAAGATTACACTGACTAAAATTTACTACAGACTACGGTGATCACTGTGAAGCTCAAAGCGATGTCATAACAAAAAATGTCTCCAATGAACCAAAGCATGAATGACTGCACCTAATTCTAGATCATGATTGGGGTAGTTTAGTTGATGATCCTTGATCTTGTGAGACTCATAGGCAATCACATGACCTTTGTGCATTAAAATGCCTCCTAGACCCTCCAAGGACTCATAAGTACAAACTACAAAGTCCTTTGTAGGATCAAGAATAGCTAATACAGGTGCACTCATCAAATTTTCCTTAAGTTTTTGAAAGGCCAATTGACACTAATCTGACCAAATGAATTTCTTCCCCTTCCTCTAAAGAGAAGTAATAGGATGAGAAATCTTGGAGAACCCTTCGAAAAAATTCCTGTAATACCCTACTAGACCCATAAAATTGAAAACCTCTGACACATTGGTAGGCACGGGCCAATCCATAATGGCTTGGATCTTTGAAGGATCCACTTCAATACCCTCTCCAGAGATAACATGATCGAGGTATTTCACTTCAGTTTGGAAGAAATCACACTTCGATAAATTTGCAAACAACTGGTTCTCCCTCAAGCACTACAATACCTGTCTAATGTGCTCCTTGTGCTCCTTGATATTCCTTGAATAAATCAAAATTTAATCACAAAACACAAGGAAAAAACAATCCAGGTACATGCGAAATACATCTTTCATCAGGCTCATGAAAATGGACAATGCATAATTTGTTAGCCTGAATGGTACCACAGTGAGTTTATAGTGCCCATAACAAGTTCAAAATGCAGTCTTATGTACACATCTCCTTTAAAAATGTGCAACTGATGGTATCCCAATTTTAGATTAATCTTAGAGAACACATTTTTTCTCTCTTAATCTAGTAAAAAAGGTCATCGATTCTAGGGAAAGGATATCAATTCTTAACCGTCACCTTATTAAATTGATGATAGTCAATGCATAACCTAAGGGATATGTATTTATTCTTCATGAAGATGATAGGTGCTCCCCAAGGAGAGACACTCAGACGAATGAAAATCTTATCCAAGATCTCCTCTTACTTCAAATGAATCTCTTCTAGTTCCTCTGTAGTCATTCTGTATGGAGCCCTAGATATAGGCTCAACTTTAGGAACTAGATGAATTCTGAAATCAATATCTCATTTCAGAAACATACTCAAAATATCACTAGGAAACACATTCACAAATTCCTCGATAATAGGGTAGTCATCAAGAGATACTTCTCGACTGTACCCTACCTCCAAGTCACTAATAGTAGCTGCAAACAGCTGACAAACCTATCGTATACACCACCTTAACTGCATAGTGGATATAATCTGCAAGGAAATGGGTCTCTGCGCATCAACAATCTCAATCTCCACACCAAATTCATCCAAAAAACTTACTATCTTCCATCAACAGTCTATCACAACACAATGAGATTCTGGCCAATCCATTTCTAGATCAATGCCATACGATCCAAAGTGTGTAACTCAAATATCTACTGAGGTAGATAATGATCCAATCCTAAGTCCACAATCATGAATGATGGATTCAACTACTACCTTAGCCCCAAAAGACAATTCTACTTGCCACCTAATGCCTTGCTTAACCACCACTAGTCCACATTGCTCAATAATGGAAGGAGAGATAAATGAATCAAATGCTCTAGAATCAAATAGAATAGAAACAATAACACCTTGTAACTAACTTGAAGACTCAACCATAGTATTCTGGTGATTTGTCTGCTGATTTTCCACCATAGCAAGAACTCTATGAGAATGACCTGCATAGCCAACCATCATCTCTAAAGTTTGTTAGGGTTAGAAGGCAGATATCTGATAAGTTAAATGCAGATTTGAACAATAAAATGGAGTAACACATAGAAGACAACACAAAGAATTTACCGTGGTTCACCCGGTTTGGGCTACATCCACAAAACCGTAGCCATCTAATGCTTTTATTATCGAGTGCAAAACATATTACAATATCACGAATAATGCCATACACACAACTCATCATCCCATCCTCTTATAACAAGCTTTTAGAAGCTTCCAGAAAATTAGGGTTTACAAAGTTGGCTTTTTTTCTTTTTTGATGACAAAATGAAAAACAGTGAAAACAATTTTTTCTCGGGGGCTACCACTCCCAAACCCTCGCCCAAACCCCCACCTAGGGCCCGACCCAGCCCCGGACCCCGACAACGATACATGAAGAGTGTACAGTACTAAAAATTGTACAATATAGCATGATCAATTGCCACATACAAACAATCTCCCACTTGGAGACTAATCAGGCTCCATACCAATACAATCTCCCACTTAGAGACTAATCTTGGATGACATCGCTGCACTTACAACTCCCACTGGAAATAAGCACCTTGGACCCTACTACTCTGTTATACTTGAATTCAACCTTGAAGGCCAACCGAAGCTGAAGAGGACCTCGGCTTCTCCCTTTTCACTTCCTTTGTAAACATATCCATTGGATTGTCATTTTTATGTATCTTTTCTAGCTTTACCTATCCATCCTCCAATACTGACTGAATGAAATGATATCTCAGTTGTATGTGTTTGGTTTTAGAGTGCAAGGTGGAATTCTTTGCAAGATGTATAACACTCTGGCTGTCTGTAAACAAGCGATTTTCAGCCTATTTTTTTCCCAACTCATCCATGAAGACTTGTAGCCATATAATCTCCTTTGCTGACTCTATGGTGGATAAAGAAACCACCTTTTGCAACCGAGAAATCCAACTCACTACTGTCCCACCAATTGTAAATACATAACCTGTGGTACTCCACCTGGTATCTATATCCTCTGCAAAATCTGAGTCAACATAGCCTTTTAAATCTCTATTAGAGCCCCCAAAACATAAACATATATGGGATGTACCTCTCAAGTACCTAAGAATCCATTTTATCGCATTCCAATGCTGAACTCCAGGATGACTCATATACCTGCTAACAACTCCTACAATATGTGTAATATCTAGTCTTGTGCATACCATGGCATACATTAAACTGCCAACATCTAAAGCATATGGTACCTTGGACATTTTTTCTTCCTCCTCTTGTGTCTTTTGACACATATCCTTAGTCAATTTTACATGACTGGGTAAAGGTGTACTGAAAACTTTTGCATTCTCCATATGAAATCTCTGCATCACCTTTTCAACATAATCAACCTGAGATAATTTCTTTTTCCTATTTTTCCTATCTCTTGTAATCTTCATACCAAGGATTTGTTTTCTTGCCCCCAAATCCTTCATAGTTAATGAATTTGCTAACTATTTGTTTAACTCCTTTATGTTATCTATGTTAGACCCCACTACAAGCATATCGTCAACATATAAACATAAAACAATGTAGCTATCTTCACCTAACATCTTAAAATAAACACAATGGTCTGAATTAAACTTGTTGTAGTCTTTCTCAACCATAAAACTATCAAATTTAAGATACCATTTTCGAGGTGCTTGCTTCAAGCCATATAAACTTTTCTTCAATCTACACACTAGTTTCTCCTTACCTTTGACCTCAAATCCTTGTGGCTGTTCCATATATATTTCCTCTTCCAAATCACCATGCAAAAAGGTAGTTTTAACATCAAGTTGTTCTAAATGAAAATATTCAACAACCACAATACTTAAAAAAATACGAATAGAAGTCATTTTAAGAACTGGAGAAAATATTTCAGCAAAAGCAATACCCTTTTTTTATGTAAATCCCTTTACAAATAATCTGGATTTAGATATTTTCTTACATTCATCCCCCTCTTGCACCCTATATACCCATTTTTTTGGTAAAGCCTTTTTTCATGCAAGCAACTTGCATAATTCCCAAGTCTGATTTTCCAACAAGGATTCCATTTCTTCTTCCATTCCATGCTCCTAGTGAACCTTGGTATCCACCTGCATAGCTTCATGATAACATTTTGGTTCACCAACATTAGTTAATAAAATAGAATACAAAGAGGGAGAAAATCTTTTTTGGAGGTGTAAAGTGAGAAACTCTTAATTCCAAACATCTAAAATTCCTTAAATAAATTCATTTATATTCCATAAAATATCGTAACTCCATTCATTAAAATTTGTTTAATAAAAAATATTCACAAATATTGACTTAAAGTCTACAAAAAGATTCATAATACTTTCAATTAATTTCATAAACGTGTCTTCTTACATGACATTGATAATACAAAATCATTGTAAATTTTTTTTACAATTCGAGACTTAGGCATTTTGTCGCCTTACCTTCTATAGTAATCATACAAGAATGGAATATAATAGATATATCAAGAAATATTCATTTGATCTTCAATCCAATTGCTTATCTTCAAACATGAAGATGAGAACAAGGTTCATTTTTTTATGTACATGGAAATTTGGCCAGGTATATGAACTTTCTTCTAAATTTGATAAAAAGAATAGTAATATGTTTTCATTTGATAAAATATATGAATAAACGAAAAATGGTTAAATTAAACATACTAAGATTGTGAATTTGGTAAATAATGTTTGCATTGAATCTACCTGTCAATCTTTTTTTGCCATGTGTCCCCTAAATCTAGCAATGGATATTTATTTTTTTGTTACTTCCTGTGCATATGCATGTATCATGAACAACATAATCTGATCCCTATCCCCTAGTCTCCTGTTGTTCTTTCATGCCTGTGCACTTCACCATTCTCCTTTCCTCTTGTTTCTTCACCCTTCCTCTAGTCTCTCCTCTCCCTCACTTTCTGTCACACATCCTCTCTCCTTGCACTCACATATGATGGAGGGAAAATTTCTGTTCTCTAATCCCTCCTCCCTTCTGGCCGCATCCTCCTTACTTCCACAGGGGTATGGGAGATAGTGCCAATCTCTTCCTAAAACTCCCTCCTCCTTCTTTTAGCCTGTGTGCATCACCAGTTCTCCCTTCTCAATCCTGCATGATGGAGAGAGATTTTTGTTCTCTCTTTTCTCTCCTTCTATTCTTCTTGGCCACTCCTCCTTTCCACTTGTGCATGAGGAATCTGAAATCTTGATCCTCAATTCTCTCTCCCTAACTCACAGTTCACTACTATTTTCTTCTTCCTCATGTGTAAAACATAATTTTCTTCCTCTATTTCATGCATAAGGTGAAGCTATCATGAAAAATTTGATCCACAATATGTGCTTTGATCTCTAGGAATGGTGGCCATAACTCAAAGTTTTCTCCTTGATTTCATGCAAAAAATGATTGAGAGGAAATCGTTTACCAATTTTTTACTAGTGTTAACATTTCAATTCAAATTTAAAACGTATTGCATTTTCTAATTTCCATTAAATAACTAAATTTAATATATATATATATATATCTATCTATTTAAACATATCTTTCTACTTTCATTTAAATCAATTTTTCCACATAACAACATAATATACTCAAATTCAGGAACTCTTCGTAAATAATCAATCTTTCCATCTCAAAACAAACATATTCCTTTTTAGATATATTTGAGCAATCGGATAAACTTATTTAAAAAAATTCTGAATAATAATCATCACGAAAATACATTAATAATAACTAAGTCATGTGTGATATTCCACCATCCTTATTAACATCTAATGGCTAAAACAACTCTCCCTGATCAATGTTCTCACCTTCATTCTCGCTCACCTATTCTTGTGCTCACTTGCACTCAAATTTTCATCAGCAATGACAAATCCCGAATTTCACAATAATGAATTTCAAATCATTTCATTTGCATTTAAATTTCAATTTCAATTTCAATAAAATCTCATGATTAATAATTGCAACTAAATTAATGATAAAATCAGTACATGATAGGAGGTCTAGTTATCCTTGAAGATTGCCTAACATTCATTGGAGTTTGTGGCATTTCTTATTGATGTTGTTGTAGAGCATGAGGAACCACTGGAAATTTTTTGTTTGTAATATCATCCAACACTACATAATCCCTTTTTGTCTTCTAATGCTGCTATAATAGATCTTTTTGCAACACTTTCTCATTGAATATGACATCCCTGTTTCTCAAAATTTTCTTATTTTAAAAATCCCAAAGCCTATAACCAAATTCATTAATGCCATATCCAAAAAATATACATTTATTTGATTTTGCATCAAGCTTGCTTCTATTTTCAGAATCTACATGTGCAAATGTTTCACAACCAAAGGTTTAGAGAAAAGAATAATTCACCTTCTTACCTATCCATGCTTCCTCTAGAATACCACAACCCAAAGGATTAGATGAAACTCTATTAATTAAATAAACAAAATTTTTTATAGCCTCTAACCACATGTTTAAAGGCAGCCCAACATGCAATCTCATTGTTCGTGCACGCTCCATTATTGTTTTGTTCATGCGCTCAACCACTCCATTTTCTTGTGGAGTCCTTGGAACTATTTTCTGCCTATGAATACCCTTAGAGGAACAATAATATTCAAAATATTTATTGCAATACTCACCACCATTATTAGATCTGATACATTTTAGTTTTTTACCTGTCTCATTCTCAACCAAGCTTCTCCAATTTTTAAAAGTTTCAAATACATCAGATTTTTGACTAAGGAAATAAATCCATACCTTCCTAGTTGCATCATCAATGAATGTAACATAATACTGAGAGCCACCAAGAGAAGATACCTGAGCTGGTCCCCATACATCCATATGCACAAGCTCCAATTTCTCATTTTTCTGTTGTTTCCCATGTTTGAGAAAACTAACTCTCTTTTCTTTCCCATAAACACAACTTTCACAGAAATCCATATTAACACATTTTAGACTTGGTAAAAAATTATTTGAATAAAGTAATTTCATACCTTTTGTACTCATATGACCAAGTCTATTATGCCATAGTGTTGATTCAGAATCCACAACAACTATCTGATTTTCTACTTGTTGAACTGCAACAATTGTTCCTGAACATTGATTTTTATCTACAATAGCTAAAGTAGAAGGAACAGTATGGCCTGTACAAAGATATAAGGTGCCTACTTTCACACCTTTTTCTACCACTAAGGCACCTGTTGTAACATTCCAATTTTTATCACTAAATGTAACAACACAACCTTCATCATCTAGTTGCCCTGTAGAAATTAAATTTCTTCTTAACTTTGGAACATGCCTTACCTCATGTAGTAGCCAATGATTCCCATTATACAACTTAATTTTGATTCTTCCCTTTCCAACAGTTTGACTGGGTTCATTATCTCCCAAATAAACCAGCCCAAAATCCCCTTGGACATAATCAAGAAAATAATTTCTATGGGGTGTAGGATGAAATGAACCCCCTGAATTTAACACCCAAGAATCATCAATATTGTCAAGAGAAAGAATGAAAGAATCCTCATCACATTTATTACTTACCACATTTTCCTCTTTATTTCCTTCCTTTTTGTCTCCCTTATTTTTTCGAGATGATCAATCTTTCTTTAAATGACTTGGCTTACCAGATTACTGACAATCCCTCTTGTCTTTAGATTGGGACCTTCTGTCCCTTCATTTTCCTCATGACTTCCCATGACTTCCAAAATTGTTTCCTCTCTCCTTTCTTCTACCCCTACTTTCTTCATTCAAAACACTGTCTGATGTGGATGTTCCACCTGAGCTTTTTCTATGAATTTCCTCGCTCAAAATAACACCAACAACATCATCAAAATTCAATGTATTCGAACCAGAAACATAGTTGCTAACAACCATTACCAAGATATTCCAACTTTTAGGCCAAGAACACAGAATCAAGAGATCCCCAACTTCTTCATCAAAGTTTACTTTTACAGAAGTCAATTGACTAGTAACTGTATTAAAGTCATTTAAATGATTAGTAACCGATCCACCTTCTACCATTTTCATATTAAATAAATGCTTCATAAGAAATACCTTATTCAAAGCGGGAGGATTTTCATATAACTTCGCTAGGGTTTCCATCAACTCTTGAGTTGTCTTTTCTATTATAATATTGAATGCCACCAATTGTGCCAGGCATAAACAAATACTTCCAAGTGCCTTTATGTCCAAAATATCCTAGTCCTCATCCAAAATTATTCTGGGTTTCTTTGTTTTCCCTTCCAATGGCCGCCATAAATAATTCTGATAGAGGTAGTCCTCCATCTGCATCTTCCATAACTGTTAGTTTTTCCCATTGAAATTCTCAAACTTCAACTTAGCCTCGTCTGCCATTGCTCCCACTTAGCTATGAGACTTTCTTGCAGACGATAATAGAAACAAATCCGCTCTAATACCACTTTTTAGGGTTAGAAGGCAAATATCTAATAGGTTAAATGCAGATTTGAACAATAAAATAGAGTAATAAAATTCAAATAGAAGACAACACAATGAATTTAATGTGGTTCACCCAATCTGGGCTACATCCAAAAAACTGCAACCATCCAATGATTTTCTAACACACCATGATATAAATATGTAACTCAATAACACCACTGAACATGCATGGAAAGTCTTTCATGAAAAAACACATTTCCATACCATGGAATTCAAATATCAAAAATAATATCACATAAAGACATAGCGTGCATGGCTCATGTTTCTACATTTGAAACAATACAAGAACATCCATAATTCGCTATCCATGATTTCAAAACAAAACTAATATTTTAATCCGCTGGAAGATGATAACCTAAACACCATATTTCATTACATAAAGTAAGAATAGACTCTAAAAAAAAGATATCATTTGACCAATTCACAAGGTCTAATCTATTTTCTTTTCATACACAAATATAATTTAGTAACATTCTTATCAAGAATAAAATATATAACATACATCATTTCATAATCATTCCAAATTATGTTAAAGGAAAATCAATAAGAAAGATTACCCTTAACACTCTAATTTTAACATTGTTCAAATATTTGATCTTTTAAAATAAAAACTAATAGTTTTTACATTCTAATAATAATAATAATCACAAAAAATAGTAAAGTACTTATATATTTAAGAATACAAAAAGATTATACATTTGATGTAATACAATGTCAATTTATTTACATTCTAACTTTCTCAATACAAAATGAATATTAACTTCATTTGAAATGACATTAAACACGTATATTTATTTCAATAAAAGAAATCATAATAAGAATAAAATTTAAATGTACTCTTTCTTAGATATAGCAAAAATAACTTTTAATAAAAGTAGAATACATAGAGAAACTTTATCCTAATAATAATTACAACCGACCCTATGCAAATAAGGATCATAACAATAATAATTTCTCACTCATGATATATAAGAATAATTGACCATAATACAAGTTAACAGCTAAAATTTTTAAGAAGTCAAGTTGAAGTAACACAAAGACTGAACACAAATTTAATTACAATAGTTAGAACAAGAATTTCCATGGTCGACTTACTAACAAGAAGATTAAAAACAGTTTACAGTGGAAAGATGCAGTATGCATGCAGTCTATAAAGATGAAACAAAGGTAAATCAAATGCATTATCGAAAAAACTCAGATCAACATTCATACTAAGGGATTCATAAAGAATGAAGAATCTTATCGTACACAAGGAAGTCAAAGGATAATATAATATCTTGGAACCCAAGGCGACAGAGTTGTAGGTATTCTCAGCTCATGAGGTTTGAAGATCAATGTCAAAACTAAATGGAAGCTGCATCGGATGCTTCCTCATTACCGCACAGTCCCAAAAGGGATACAACCATCCACTGAACCATCACAAGGAATAAAGGAAGCATTACACTGATACAAGGAAAATATTAACATGCATAACATATGAAGCCAAGGAAAAAAACTGATTAGAATGCTCCAACACTTATATCAACGCATCGACAGGATTCCAAAGTAATCTCCAGGTACTTATAAACAAAAGAAACTAAAATCAATAGCCCAATTCCCTCAAGGAACCAGCGGTTTAGAAGGTGAGTTTTTAGATGACATGCAAATAAAATAAAACATAGTATCATATTTATAGAAAAAGAAACATCAAGGCATAGTCACTCCCTCAAAACAGTTCTAATTCATATAGTTGAGACAGATAGTGATTAAAGTCAAGGAATCTCAAGATAAATTATGTCAAAAATAGTCTCTTTCATTTTAAAGATTGATTCTTAATAAGGGAGTCGACATAGACAGATAAAAAATTGACTCGTGCGTGACATCAAGACAACAAAAGACTAAGGTAAAATAGGTTTACATGAAGAATTCCACTGCTTCCATTGCATAGGGTTAATAGCAATATGACCATTAAAAAAATAGCGACAATAGTATGTATGATATTAGAATGAGAACAAACTAGAAAATCAATAGACAACAATGTTAACATGAAAACACAGTTGCATGTGGATATGGAAAGACACAGATTCGACATAATAGCCCTTTGATTAGATACAAAACTAAAGAAATGGTATCGACTTAGAATTTACGCCATGGAAGATAAGGAAATTGAAGGAAATAGCAGAGATTATATTTCATACACACAAAAATTAACACAGAACAACCATTAATTGTTAGTGTTTCTTAGATCAGATGTAACAGAGATTACTTAAAATATTGCAACACATAAGATAATAAACATAACAAGATACCCTGGAAAAACCCTCCTCTTGAGGGAGAAAAACCCAGCAAATAATCCTCTTATATAATATAGAACAAGAGTAGAAATCTGCTTACAACTCAGGCCCAACAATGGCCAATAATAGATACAATGAAGTTGCACCTCTCCTAGATGCAAAAGATCCAAATGAATATGTTCTTCCTTGAAATCGGACTACTGCTACAAAAGTGCGAACTCCTTCTCTAGATGCGAATATGCTTGAATGAACTTGAATGATAAATGACAAGGAGTGACCTTGTATATATACAATTGAGGCACGTCCTCAATTAGGTTGGCTCCCTTGGAAGAATATATAAATATATTAAATACAATGTAGGTCGGCCCAATGTATAAACAAAACATGTGAACCACTATAGGGTCGGCCCCTTTATGTTTATCACACATTAACAATATAAATTAAATAGCTGGCAGGCTATCATTTAATTTATGCTTTCTCCTTGAAGTGTGTGCGCTAGAAGTGAAGCCCTAAGCTGCTTATAACATCAATACTCCCTCTCAGCTAGTGATGATACTTTCAGCTGCACAAGACACATCATCTCAATGTGAAAAAAAATAGGATATCACCTCATCATGATATCAACCATCATGGCTACCTCCATAGATGGTATGTGCAAGTGCTCATCACTTAATGTGATGTTGTCACCTCAATGTGACTTTCACCATGGGTCCTCTAGAGGGTGAAACACAAGTACAAGTAAGTCATCACGGATTCCCTCATGTGATTCTGTCATGGAGTCACACACATGACATCCACCATTGCTCTCCCAGAGGGTGGAAACAAGGGATTTCACCTCAAATCTCAAAGATAAATGCATTATCAAAGGCTTGCACCTCAAATCTCTCTCAATAGAGAAATGCATTATCAAGGGCTTACACCTCAAATCTCTCTCAATAGAGAAATGCATTATCAAGGGATTTCACCTTGAACTTCTCTCAAAGAAGAACTCATTAAACAAAGGAACACTGATACTGAGACTCCCTCTCAGCTAGGACTTCATTCTCCACCATATCAAGCTTGTCTCGAAGGTACACAAACATTATCCCAAAAAATGCTTGATGAGAATGACTGCCATTTGCTCATCAGTGCTGATATACCTCAACTAAATATCTTTCCTCAATACCATATCTCTGATATAGTGGTATGTTTAGTTTTGTCATGAAACACATGGAAAGACAAAAATCTTCTCAAAGCTTTGATTAACACAAAGGATGATAGTTGGCTTCAACGATTGTTCAACCAATCCTGCAAGGAGATTTTGAAGCCACACTACTTCTCGAGCTGCCACAAAAGACTACCTCCTGCTATAATAGGATATCATCCCAGACATCAACTAAGACAACATCCAAGGCAACACAACCATCTTCTTTAGGTTCATTAGGCTCCCTCTGAATCTTCAATCACTTGCATCAACCACTTGACCAAGATTGCCTGCAACGCTTGCTTTAGAGAAATGGTTTCCAATGCACACCTCTGTAGAGATTCAGGGTTGTCCTCTTCAACCGCATCCCAGATCACTCTATTCTAAATAGGTTTGTAGAGCTACCAATCCAGGTTGACTTGAACAATTTAGAACCGAATTGCTGAAGAGGTACTTCAACAATTTAACATCCGGCCTTGCAACATTGTAACCCTTACTTGTTCTCAATGAGTCATAGAACTCCCTCTTAAGGTTAATTCTTCCTCTTCGAAAAAGATGTCTTCAGCTAATCACTTAGCCTCATAGCTACAGGTAGAGTCTCCATCCTTCAACCTATAGGATGCATCAAACTCTTCTTGAAAGCAATCTCTTACGCTTCTTGATTTATCCTGAAATCATTAACAAGAGATTACTAATAGTTCATGGAACTCAACTATCTCAAATAGACATACCATAACTAGGAGCATACATGATTGACTATCTCAATAGCATGAATTAGTAGCTATAGAACAATTCATGAACATTATTCAACCATGCAATACTTCAAAATCTCCTGAGTAATAGATAATTAATTCATCAATCATGACATGAATTTCTTTCAATTTCTCAGAAGAGCTAATCTCAAAAGACAATCTTCATAATTTAGCATGATACAACTTGCAATGAATAAATCTAAAGAATCTTATCACAAAGATCACTATTTACTGGTCACACATAATCCTAAATAAATAGTATCAGATTTGCACAACTGAATTTTAGCCTAGAATGGTAATCAAAACAAAGAATACTTATCTCTTAAATATTCTGAAGGGTGGACACGGTATGATACGTTGCTCTTGCGCTCAGATCAGTACACAACCTTCATGACTTGAACACGGGCCCATGACTAGAGTAGAAATTCAGTAGAATCATTTTGGGGAGAGATCTCAATCACATCCGCAAATGAAGCATGCTGATTAGGCCTGGTAGAACAATCCTTCGCATAGTGACCAAATTTGTCACATCTAAAGCATTGAACATGATAGAGGTCCCACTTCTTCTTGAATGCAGGAGCACCATCTGACCCATTATCTCTATTCCTCTTGAAGAATCCTTTCTTCCAAACTTTTCCTTTCTTCTATGAATGAGAGGTGATAACATGTAAATCTTCGTTCTTTGAACTTTGACCAATGCCTCTAGCTGCCAACCTCGACTCCTCTTGAATGCAGTCTGCCCTTAATCGATGAAACTTTGGAAGTTTCAATCTCTCACTAATTCCTTGAATGTAAGACTCAGGTATGTGCAGGATCATGATGGGCCAAAAAGTTGCGATATGTAAGCCATATGATGACCCATGTGGCTGATGACCTTTTTTTTACCCAAAATTGATGAAATGAAAAGGGTTTTTAGAGGAGATTCTCAGCTTTCCACCAATATAAATTATACTTTACTTTGAATTTAATAAATAATTATTATTGATTTTCTATTAGAATTACGAATAAAGTCCTAATTGATAGGCTGATTGAAAAAATCTATAACTTTCAAATAGTATCAAATTTTTTGAATCTGAAACATGTGTCACATTCTATGCTTTGCATAGTATAGGATTAAAAATTAAAAAAATGAATTTCATGAATGTTTGACCAAGTTAAGGTAGTTAGACAGACGCGTTTTTATATTTTTTAAAAGTTGTAATAAAAAATTCATAATTAATTATTCACTTGGAAAAATATTATAAAAAAATATGCATCACATCAGGACATGAGTCCTCTACTTATATCTAAAATCTTATAAAAAAATATTATCATTTTATTGTGGTTAGGGTGGTCAGACATACACCCACTTCTTATTTTTACCCTGAAATTTAAATACTATTGCATTGAAATTTTAAATTTTCACCAAATAGATTATTTAAAAAAAATAAAGGTCTAGTAGTTTAGAAACTACATACAATTTTCTACAAATTCTATTTTTACAATTTTTTGAAATAATATAGATAACTTATTCAAATGTTTACGTCAAGTTGTCTAACTCTGATTTTCTGTCTTTTTATTGCCACTTAAGGGCCTTATTTTTCCATGATGATCCTACAGATACCCACTCCCAAGATGAAGAAAGACCATTAAGAACCAACATGGTCAAATCCTTGTCATCAAAAATATGACCAATGGTAGAGAGTTGATCTCTCAATTCGGAAATCTTCATGAAGTAGGTGATGACAAACTCTCCTTCTGCCATCTTAATGTGAAGTAGTTGTTGCTTCAAGGTTAGGGCACGACTGGTGTTGTTGATTTCGTACATATCTTCCAATATTTTGAACATCTCCCTTGCAGTATCCAACTTGAAGACAATCGAAACAATATGATCTTTGATAGAATCAACCAACACTTTCTTTGCCCTAGTATCTTTCTTCTTCCACTGCAACTTTTCTTCTTCCTCCTCAGGTTTGCGAACTTTTGTTTTCACAAACTCAGCCAAATCATTCTCTTCCAATGTGAGCATGATCCTGAACCTCCATGCTGTGTAGTTAGAAACTCCTTCGAGTCTATCCTTGATTTTTCAGACCATTCACCATCTTGATCTTTAAAACAAGTAGAAAGGATAGACTGAAAAAGATTAAGGTAAGTGCTTGCAAAATAAATCTGATCACAATCTTTTTCAAACCCGCTCTGATACCATGTTAGTGTTTCTTAGATCAGATCATATAATAGAAATTACTTAAAATATTGCAACACATAAGATAATAAACACAACAAGATACCCTAGGAAAACCCTCCTCTTGAGGGAGAAAAACCCAGCAAATAATCCTCTTATATAATATAGAACAAGAGCAGAAATCTGCTTACAACTCAAGTCCAGCAATGACCAATAATAGATACAATGAAGTTGCACCTCTCCTAGATGCAAAATACTGCTGCTACAAAAGTACGAACTCCTTATCTAGATGTGAATATGCTTGAATGAACTTGAATGATAAATGACAAGGAGTGACCTTGTATATATACAATTGAGGCACATCCTCAATTAGGTTGGCTCCCTTGGAAGAATATATAAATATATTAAATACAATGTAGGTCGGCCCAATGTATAAACAAAACATGTGAACCACTATAGGGTCGGCCCCTTTATGTTTATCACACATTAACAATATAAATTAAATAGCTGGCAGACTATCATTTAATTTATGCTTTCTCCTCGAAGTGTGTGCACTAAAAGTGAATCCCTTTAAGCTGCTTATAACATCAACATTAACCACCTTTGCTACTTTAGAGAATAAATAAATATATTATATTCACTATATCAGATTACAAAATATATCCCCGTATTTAAAATATTTCGACCCAAGATGAAATAAATACTAACATTAAAATTCATAAAGATGCTAGCATAAAAATGTTCTAAACATAGTCAAATCGATTTTAAATATTGTCCTTATACATAAAAAAAAAACGTATGAAGTTAATTATCCGTCCTTTGACTTAATAGTCTGCTAGCACATATTCCACTAACCGTCACCACCAAGAAGAGTCAAAAAGTCAAATAGACATCTACCATGCTATCGTAGCGGTTTTCAAAGAGACTGCGGTGATGGAGGTAACCGTGCACACAACAAGGAAAGATCCATCGCGCTACCACTGTGGTTAAAAAATAGATCGTGGTGGCCGCGGTAACTGTGTTACCGTGTTGGAAGAAGAAATAGCTCACGGTATGGTGGTAGAAACTACACTACCACGGAGAGGGAAAGGAAGGAACATGGTATGGTGGTAGTCACCGCGCTACCATGAGTGCATGAACTTGAGGCCGCAGTATCATGGTAACACCACACAACCGCGAGCAGTGAGCAAGGGAGCTGCGGCATCGCGATGGACACCTCGTTACCGTGAGCTGATGATGAAGTTGGTGCAGTATTGTGGTAAGTGTTGGCGAAGACTGTCGAGGTTGACCAAACCATTGACGTGTGAGTTGAGCAAATTTCCAACACTCCCCCTTGAGCACAACTCATGCCAGTTTTAATTCCTAGTCGTTCTCTTTGGAAGTGAAACTCTCTGTGCTCAGTGCCTTTGTAAATATGTCTGCAACTTGATCTTCTAACCTGCAAAAAACTAAGGAAATCTCCCCTCCATTAATCAGCTCCCTGATAAAGTTAAACCTTGTGTCTATATGCTTGCTCTGCTTATGAAATACAAGATTTTTGGAAAGGGAAATTGCAGAATTGTTGTCTCAAAATATTATTGTAGGTTCAACCTGTGCATTTTGAATCTCTTTCTGAACTCGCCTCATCCATACTACTTGGTAAGTTGCACTTATGGCTGCAACATACTTAGCTTCAGCTGTAGATAATGTAATGATTGGCTAGTTGTTTGAATCCCATGCAACTACACCACTGCCAAAGTGAAAAACATAACCAGAGGTGCTTTTTCTGTCATCAACACTTCCAACACAGTCACTATCAGTAAACCTTGTTAATTTAAAATCATCTGTTCTAGAATACTAAAGACCATAGTTCTTGGTTCCATTGATGTATCTTAAAATTCTTTTTCTAGCTTTCCAGTGATTCTCCTTTGGTGTTTCCATGAATCTAGAAATCAAACTGACTGCATACATGACGTCAGACCTTGTGGCTGTCAAATACTTTAAGCTCCCTACTAGCGGTTTGTATAAAGTTGGATTAACATCTGAGCCTTTGTCTTCTCTACTCAATTTTAGTCCAGTCACCATTGGAGTAGGTGTTGACTTACAATTTGACATATTTAAAACATCCTTTGCATATTTAGACTGTGAGATAAAAATACCATGTTTATTCTAAGTTACTTCAATTCCCAGAAAATACTTCATCAGTCCCATGTCTGTCATCTCAAACTCCTTCATCATTGAATCTCTTTAAAACATCCTTTGCATATTTAGACTGTGAGATAAAAATACCATCTTTATTCTATGTTACTTCAATACCCAAAAAATACTTCATCAGTCCCATGTCTGTCATCTCAAAATCCTTCATCATTGCTGCTTTGAACATTTCAATTGACAGATTTCCAATTAAGATCAAATCATCAACATACAGGCATATGATCATAATTTTACCTTCATCATTCACTTTAGTATACAGTATTGGTTCACTGTCACATCTAGTAAATCCATTATTTGTGAAATAATTGTCAATTCTATTATACCAAGCTCTTGGGGCTTGTTTCAAACCATACAATGCCTTCTTCATTTTGTAAAATTTGTCTTCTTGTCCTGATATCTCATATCCTGGTGGCTATTCAATGTAAACTTCCTCTTCTAGATAGCCATTGAGGAATGCTGATTTAACAACCATTTGGTGAACTAGCCAACTATTTTGTGTTGCTAAGGCCAATATCATTCTGACTGTGTCCAAATGTGCAACTAGTACAAAAGTTTCATTGTAATCTATTCCATGTTGTTGAGCATAACCCTTTACCACCAATCTTGCTTTGTGCTTCTGCACTTCTCCATTTGCATTCAATCTTGTCTTATAAATCCATTTAACACCTATGACATCTTTGTCTTCTAGAAGACTTTGCAATTTCGATGTCTGATTGTTTTCTATTGAATCTATCTCATCATCCATTGTTGTTAACCATTTTTCTTCCTTGATTGCATCTTCATAATGAATTGGATCTTCAACTTGTGAGTAAAATGCAAAAAGTGTAAGCTGTTGTGAATTGTTCTCGCCTTCATTATTATAAATATCATAAATTATGCTTCTGATTTTCTGCCTTCTCATGCTTGCTAAAGTTGGGTTTGATAGATCACTTGAACCTGTAGAATGTGAACATGAAGGTCCTGCGCCAGAAATTCTTGTTGTGGTTGGTGTCTATAGTCCTCTTGTTGGTGCTCTTGTATTACTTGCTAGTGCTAGTTATTGACCACTTGCTTGAGGTTGAATAGGAATAGCAGGTACATTAGCTGGAACTATATTTTCATTCTCATCTTGAGGGATATTGACTGTAACATTGATTGTATTCTCTTTGCTTCCATCACATGCTTCATCTTCAACAAATTGGACATCCCTTCTAATTATTACTTTCTTGGTTGATGGATTAAACATTTTGTATGCTTTGGATTCTTCACTATATCCAACAAAAATGCATTTCTCTCCTTTGTTGTCAAGTTTTCTTCTCAACTGTTCAAGAACATATGCATATGAAACACATCCAAAAACTCTCATATGAGACACACTGTTCTTTTTACTAGACCATGCTTCCTCAAGGATAATATTCATCACACTTTTTGTTGGGCATCTGTTCATGATATATGCTGCACAAGTTACAACTTCAGCCCAAAATTCATTTGTTAAGTGCTTGGATTTTAACATACTTCTAGCCATCTCCATTATGGTTTTGTTTTTCCTTTCAGCTACACCGTTCTGTTGAGGTGTGTATCTTGTTGTGAACTGTTTGTGTATTGCGTGTTCTTTGCAGAAATTTAAGAATTCTCTTGATATGTATTCTCCTCCTCTATCTGTTCTCAACAGTTTGATGAAATAACCACTCTATTTTTCAGCTAAAGATTTAAATTGACAAAAGTAATCAAACACCTCACTTTTTAGTTTCAAAAAATACACCCATGTCTTCATTGAATAATCATCTATAAAAGTCAAAAAATATAAAATACCATCTATTGAAGGTGTCTGCATTGAACCACATAAATCTGAATGAACTCTTTCCAATGGGGATTTTGCTCTAGTGGATTTCCCTACTGGGAAAGACTCTCTATGTTGCTTTCCAAGTATGCAACCTTCACAAAATCTCTCTGGTTTTTGAATTAATGGAATTACCTTTACCATGTTCTTCCTATGAAGTAAATTCAAACCTTCAAAATTTAAATGACCGAATCTTAAGTGCCAAAGCCAGTTTTCATCCTTTACCTCTGCCTGAAAGACAGTCTGAATAGAAGTTGATACCTCTTGTGCTTGTGCAAAGTTTGTACTCAAAGTTGGCTATATTCTCAAAGGAAACATTCTATTATTTGTCATATGAATTTTTGCAATCAACTGGCCACTTGGGTATTTGTCTAAAATAGTGCATAACCCATTTTTGAAAGACACTCTATAACCCTTTTGAATTAACGGTCCTACACTCATCAAATTGTGTTTAAGACCAAGCATAAAATAAACATCAAAAATATATTTTTTCTCCCCCTACTTGGTTAGAATATTAACATTCCCCTTTCCTTTAATTGACACTTTGTTGTCATTACCTAGGGTGACATCTGACTTAATATTCTCATCTAGACTTGTGAATAGATCTAAATTCCCTGTCATATGATTACTACAACCTCAATATAAAAACCAAACTTCTTTCTCACTAGCTTGAGCTACATTACAGGCTAAAAAAATTATGCTCTTATTAGGTCTATTGTCTTGATTTTCTCTTGAAAAGTTTACATTTTGTCTACTCATTTCATACTGTTTCTTTCTACACTCATTCATGTAATGGCCAAATTTTTTATAGTAATGGTATTGAACCTAAGATTTATCATACCTTTGTCCTTGAGGAAAGTTTTGAGATGGATTTTGGCTGCTGCCTCTTCCACTTGAACTTGACTGGTTATTTCTTCCACCTCTGTTAAAACCTCTTCCTCTTGCTTTGAAATTTGATCTACCTCTGCCTCTTCCTTGGTTAATTTAAGCTTGTGACTTGAATGCATGCTCCAATGACATATTTGTTGTTCTGGCGAGTTTGTGCTCATGAGAAATTAGTGAAGTGTATAACTCATCAACTGAATACTGTGTGAGATCCCTTGTCTCTTCTATTGTGACTGCAATTGACTCAAATCTTGTGGGTAAGCTTCTTAAAATATTTTCTATAACTTTGACATCTTCTAGCATCTATCCATGTGTTCTCATCTAGTTTACTAGTCCCATTATTTGTGTAAAATATGAATTTACAAACTCATTTTCTTTTATAAACAGAGTCTCAAACTCTCTTCTCAGTATTTGCAACTTTGTAGTTTTGACTTTGTCCATTCCTTGATATGCTATTTGTAATATGTCCCATGCTTGCTTAGACTTGGTAGTGGCTGATATTCTGGGAAAAATACTTTCATATACACCTTGTAGAATGAAGAAGTGAGCCTTTGAATCCTTCAAAAAAATATTTCTCTACTTGTGTCAAGGCATTATATGCTACTACATCTGCCTGTTCTAGAAACCCATTCTCTACATACACCCATAAATCTTGTGAACAAAACAATTCTCTCATCTTTATTGACCAGTAGTCATAATTCTTTCTATTCAACTGTGGAATTTGGGGATTACTCAAGATTGTGCTTGCTGCCATCATTTACAGACTCTATATAACTAACCTTAGGCTCTGATACCACGTGAAGGAAATAGCAGAGATAATATCTCATACACACAAAAATTAACACAAAACAACCATTAACCACCTTTGCTACTTCAGAGCAAAAATAAATATATTATATTCACTATATCAGATTACAAAATATATCCCTGTATTTAAAAGATTTCGGCCCAAGATGAAATAAATACTAACATTAAGAGTCATAAAGATGCCGGCAGAAGAATGTCCTAAACATAGTCAAATCGATTTTAAATATTGTCCTTATACATAAAAAAAAATAGACGTATGAAGTTAACTATCCATCCTTTGACTTAACAGTCTGCCAGCATATATTCCACTAACCATCGCTGCCAAGAAGAATCAAAAATTCAAACCGACATCTACCGTGCTACCGTAGTAGTTTTCGAAGAGACCATGGTGATGGCGGTAACCGCACGCATAGGAAGGAAAGATCCACTACGCTACCATTGTGGTTAAAAAATAGACCACGGTAATGGCATTACCACAGTGTAGGAAGAAACGTCTCGCGGTATGGCGGTAGACACCATGCTACCAAAGAGAGGGAAAGGAAGGCTCGCGGTATGGTGATAGTCACCGCACTACCACAAGTGCATGAACTTGAGGCTGCAGTATCATGGTAACACCGCACAACCGCGAGCAGTGAGCAAGGGATCCATGGTATCACGGTGGACACCATGTTACTGTGAGCTGATGATGAATTTGGTGCGGTATGGTGGTAAGTGGTGGAAAAGATTGCCAGTGTTGACTAAACCGTTGACGCGTGAGTTGAGCGAATTTCCAACAGAAATGAGGGAATAAAAAAAACACTAAAACCCAAGCACAACAAATATGAATCTGGTCTAAAGGTATTCCATAGCAAATTATCAATACAGATGACTGAATCAGATCTTCAGAAAAAGCATAAAATCTACAATAAAATTCAAGTATTCCAAGCTAGTTTTCATTAGATCATCCAATTACTAATGGTTTCAATTTCCTATTGTTGTCCAAGTTTCAATACAATATTTCATAGCATCTCATAAACAAATCACAACAAGCAACTTTGCATGTTTTCAATTAAAAACCAACATGAATTTAAAAGAAGAAAACCTGCTAATCTTTTTCCCGAATTCAAGCAACGACGAAACCAACTTTCACAACACGAACAAAAAACCTCCAATTGATAATTTATTTCCAACTTTACCAACCAAACATAGATGAATGCAGAGAGAAACTTCCTCTCATGAAAAGGAATAATTTATTTTTCAAAAAACCAATTGTCATGAGTAATTAATCCTTTTTCCTTATGTTATATTATTCATTTTAGATTATAATGCAATCAGTCACTTAACTCACTATTTGCATGCAATTTATCCATCAGTTCAACGTTTCAAACATAATGATCAAAACAATATATTTTGCAACTTTAAATTACAACTAATAGGTAAACTTTGCGAGTTTTGAAAATATCAATATTGTGCATTCATATCAATTTCAACTAATTATTCTTCCACAGATTATATATTTTAATCATTCTTAGTATATATTATTTCTTCAAATATTTTAAAATAACCTTTCAAATTAAACATAATTATTCATAACCTTAAATTAAACAAGGAAATTGATCATTTCAATACTATCTATTTAAATCATTTAATTAATCTATGTAAAACAATATAAAACATGACAACCATAACATGACATGACAAAAAAAATAACATGACAAACTGAACAACAACCAGACAAATAGGTAACAAAATGATACTCACTCTTTCCAGAATGATGGCTCATGGTAGAGGACTAACACTATCTCCCTTCAACAAATTCCATTGGGCCTTGGCACGCTCAGACCTAACGAAGCATGTGGAGTCCATGCTTGTGCTTGAAATCTACATCAAATTGCATGGTCAACCATAATAGCATATATAATAGAAGACACACCATGAAGAAGAATCAAAACATAGCAGGGCACTCATACATGAGTATTGCTACCCTGTCTCCTTCACCGAACTGACATAACACACAACATCTAACATCAATTACATCATAGTACTTGTAGACATGGAAAATATACAATTCGATCCGACACACTGGATTCTTATTTACTAACACCCTTTCATCCTGCATCATCTCCTTTTCTAGTCATTTAATCGAATAATCTGTATTTGATTAAATTCATAATTGTTCATCTCTTACTTAAATAAATCAACTTTATCTAATTAAGTCATCATCTCCTGTTAATTAAATAAATAAATTTTATTTAATTATTTATGTAATACACCTTTTAATTAAATAAATCCTTTTATTGAATAATCCCTAAAGTCATCTCATTTAAATTAAATAAATCTTTATTTGGTTTAAATCCAACATCATTCCTCTTTAATTAAATAAATTATATCTTTATTTAATTTAGTCTTTAATCATTTTCCTCTCATTTTGATTTAAATCAATCTTAAAATCTAAGTCAAAATGGTCAAATCACCTAATCTCTCATTCAATTGATCAAATCTTGATTAATTTAATCTCAATCACTAAAATCCTCTAGAGAATGCAACTTGCACAGTAAATCAATTAATTTGATTTATTTAATTGCCTATTTTCTCTCAACATTGAATACAGGAGGAATATTCCCTCAAATTTGATTTCAAAATACAAGTGGGTTTGTCCTTCCAACAAATCATTCACTCCTCTTACATGTCCTTGTGCATTGAGCCAAGTGGTGTTAACTCCATTTCCCTTCCCTCTAAACATGTCACATTCAAATTTCAAATTTGAATCTCATAGCATTTATTATGCACATTGACCAAAATGTGCTCTGTAATGCCCCGCCATGCAACCCTAGAGGAAGTTTCAATTCACAATAAAAGTGTACTAATTTTTTTTTTAATTAGAGTGAATTAACCATACATGTTCATCTATAATTGACAACATCCCCTAAGGTTACATAACCGAGATTACTTAAATCCCCATTAACATACATCATTATAATTCATTGCATTAAACAACTCAAGTAATAAACATTCATTCTACATAAATAAATAACAAAATAAGAAGATAACATCCATAATATATATCCATTACATGAATAATTGATTACAACACTCATTTACAGAATGAGTCATAAATACATAAGAGTTACAATTACATACATCCACCTCATAAATACAAGAGGGGTAAAACCAATTAATTACATTTTGAAATACAACATTGCAAGAAATGAAAACAAGATCTGCGAGTTGTCCAATTGGATGTCTCGCCTCCAAAAAATGAAGATCAAGGGGGACCCAATGGTTTATGGTGCATGTTCCACCCAACCAAGTGGTACCCGAAGGCCCACCCCCCATGCTAGGAGATAGTAACAAAGTAACATGGACAAAGAAATACAACCACTATCCAAAGGAAGACTCATACTGACACATACTGACTCAACCAAACACATGCACAATACAAGTACAACTCTCACATCACTGACATAGGTCACATTGCTTCTAGAAATAAAATAGATCAAGTATGTTCAGAGAACCATACACATAAAACAATAAAAAATTGTTGTCCTAGACAGAGTGTCATTGCATAGTAGTCATGAGATCTCCTCTAGGCATTCTTCATAGGCTTCAATAATCCTGGTGACCTCAATCGAACCCCGACCCTCATGCTCACTCATGCGGCATCAAATACCTCTCGTAAGGACAAGATAGATGACCACGCCATTTTAGGCCTTCTCACTCATCCCAAGTCTAAACGAGCCCTTGTGTCTATGAGTGAGGATAAATTATCTTGATTAGTGTGAAAGACATCCTAATCATCTAAGTACATTAATTTAGTTATCACTTACTTAAACTACTTCTAGAGGTTACCCGGTCTTACCTCTTTGGGCCTCGGCCCCTAATGGAAGCCACTCTTCTATTTGACAACATACACCCAAACAATCCACCAAGGGGATCACAAGTGCATACAACCTAGGTATCATAACCACTCCATCACAAGGAAAAAACAAATAATAGTACCCACCCCAAACATCTTGGAGGCAACAAGACACGTAGTCCACTCCTTTCACAGGAGGTACAAAAACATCCCCTTTCGTGGAAACCGGGTAAAAACTGAAAAGACACCATGCACTACTCAAAGAAAAAACAACTGGTTGACATAAAGATTCGACAACCCTCATCCTCTATGATATTATGGAAGACTTACAAATTTTGGACTAACACTTAATCCCATATCCCACAATGCAACTTGATGACATAGCTACAAAACCATTCAGGTTATAATTGAAATCTAATATTTGGATTTCTTAAACCCATACTCATTCAATAGGTAACATTGACAAAATCAAAGGCATGATAACATGGTTAGCTCAAATACTCATAAAACCCCTTTTTCCCCAATCACGAATATTAGGATAAGATATAACAACAAGCAATGGCAAGGGAGTACGCTATTTTTGGATATATTAAATCTATTTTCCTATTTACCACTTGCAAAAATTAAAATAATATCATTCTAAATTTTCATTAAAACAATAAATCCCTTTATTAAAATAAATACTTTTCACAACCTTATATAACTACGCACATTAATCGTATCAGTTTAAATTGCTGTCAGAGAACCTTGCATCCAATTACATGTCAAACCAAAATATTAAAATACTAATATTTAAATATATAAGCAACATACTTTATATATTTAAATACATATATTTTATATTTAAACAATACAAACTATATTTAAAAATTGAATCTACATTAATCATTAAATATAAAAACTCAGATTTACTAAAAATTACAAGACTGTATTATTAACTAAATTTGTAAAAAGTTCACAATCAATCATTAACTTTCCCAATATATGTATAAAATTACCTTTATATTAAATATTATATTTTAATATTTAATATACAAAAAGTATACATCATATTTAGATAAAATACACTGTATATATAAAAAAAAAGTAATAAATAAAATTATAAATAAAAACACAGATTATGAAAAAGTGAAATCTTAAACAATATAAATTAGTGACAGGGACCAGACGGTACATTGTCCATTAGACAGTACCGCCGGTACCCCTGCACTGTCATACGCCGATACCCTTGCCTGTCGCCGATTGTACATTGTACAATGATTGACGTACTTTGGGGAGGCTGCACTCCCCATGGATAGTGCATCCCCCCATACGGTAGGTGTACTACCCATGGCCAGTGCGTCCTTCCCATGGGGATGTGTGGGCGGTGGGAGTTGACCTCCCCACCAACCACTGCCTTAACAATATTTTTTTTACAATAAAAAAAAATATAACATTACCACATATGGATAAAAGAAATCCGGATTTCCTAGAAAATAAATTCGTAAATATTTTCAACGAATTTTCTTCAAAATTTGTGTCTCAGACACACCGTACAGACGATATTTTTTCCAAAAAGAAAAATAATTTAAATCAATGACCATAAAAATAAATATACATATTTATATATTATGTATATAGATATATGTATTTACCAGAATATATATATATATATATATTATATATATATAAATATATATTTACACAAAATAAAATCACTGGTAAAATTGAGAAAATAATAAAAAAACCAATAACAAGAAATCAATTAAATTTTTCAAGAATACCTTCCTAAATTCAAGAGGTTTTAAAATTAATTTCTTTTAAACCATTCCTTCAAATTTGCAAATAATATAAAAGAAGGAAAATTAAACAGATCTTGATTTTTCCATTGAAGTTTTTCTACAGAGCATTTGTTTTTAAGAACAAATCTGATTATTTTCTAATAGGTAAAAACTTCATACAACAACCTAAATGTTTGAAACACAATCTAAGGTTTAAATTAAACAATGTTTCAACAATTTCCCCATTTACTGAATTAAAACCTACAGTAAATTAAGCAATCTTCCCTAAATTTTAGATTAATTTAAACCTAGATTCTATTAACAAATCCTAATTCAACAATAAATTCTTAAACAATATTTATTGTATTAACCAAAGCAAGAACCAGAAAAAAAACATAGATCAAAATCTGGAATTCGAAGCTACAGGAAAGAATGAATTTCTTATGCAAGCCTCCTCCAAAGATTTCCTGAATTTTATTCAATCATGCAATAAACCCAAGCAATCAACCAATCTAAAAACTCAAACAATGTAATAGATTTTGCTCAAATCAATTCTCTGTGCAATTTCTTTTCCCAAAAATTCTTCATTGCCTTCAAGAAATTTTTTTCCCTTCCAAGATCTTCTCCCAGAATGAATTTTTAACCAAAACTCCTCTTCTTAATTATACATGCAATCCCCTCCAATCAAAATATCTTAGAAAACCAAATCTAATCCCTTGCATGCAATATTGACAATTACAATATTAACCTAATTCCATTTTAAAAAACACACTTTGAATTTAAAATGCCATTTTGAATATCTTTCAATTTTTGCTTTTATTTAATTTAATCCAAGATTGAACTTAGTTAATTAATTTGATTATTTAATAACTAAATTCAACCCTTTTGAGATTAAATTTAATTAATTAAATAATTTAAATTTAATTAAATTAAATTCTATTAATAACTTTAAATATAACATCTAAGCATAATTTTAATTTAATATAAAATAATCATCACTTTTAACCAATGCAATTATTCTAAAAATTGATTTAATAAACAAATACCTTTCAAAATAAAATAACATTAAAATAAGGTACACCATGACTCAACAAACGAAATTGATGACACACTGAGGCTAGGGCGTAGACTTGACACATGTTACCTAGCTACTATCTCCCATTCAACTTAACCGTTGGATCGACATGCTCAAACCTGTGAAACCAAGTGGAGTCGATGTCATGTACCTACAACTTGAAACCAGGTCAAAAATATCATATAATATAACTAGCATATAATACACATCGTGAAGAAGAAATCACGGATTCACAAGGTGCTCGTAAGCGAGTGATGAGAAACTGTCCTCTTCACCAATACAGTCATCAAAGACCGACATTAGCATCATAATCAATAATCTCATAATAAAAGCTCATGTTAACTCTACTAACATCAGTAAACCATTAAAGCATGTGAAACAATAATCAAATAAACCACATCACGTCACATAAAATAGTTTTTCGCTCTATAAATAGCGCTCAATAACACACACAAGATAAAGTATCAGAATATCCACAAACCTAAATCAAAGCAAAACAAGGACACATTGTCCAGTCCATAAAGAAAAATAGAGGGGTGTTATATGCTCATTCCTCCTCCAATCACATGTGGACAAGTGGCCTCTTCTCATTGGTTGGTCTTTTATCCCACATTCATCCAAATCCCTCTTTCTTCCAATTTGGAAATCTATAAATGAGAGATTCTTCCTCTCATTCTAACATCCACAATTTGAGTAAAATTACTATACTCAACATCATCCTCATCCACACGTAGGGAAAAGTTACTCTCTTCACATGGAGAGCTAATTTTCTCCATTTTATAGCTAGGTTATGCCAAATTTCCATCAAGAAGCTTCAATCATCACCAAATCATTATCAAGCTTACAAAGGAGTTGGGAAAGGGATAATTTCAACACATGATTTGGCACCAAATCCACCATGGGATCAAGATTTTGTATGCTTAATTAGGATTTCATTCATATTTACATGTTTTGTTCTTCATTTTCCTATTTTAAGTATTTGTAAATAGATTTCACAGGGAATTATTTGTTTTTATCTTGTAAATGAACCTAACTATTTGTTTGTTTGTTGTGTTTGTGCAGGTATAGGATTGGGGTTCACAGTACCATCATTAAAATTCAAGAACAAAATATACCATCATAATTATATCATCTTACAAAAGTAAATAGGGGATCATAAAATAAAGTGTATGATCAACTAAGTTTCAAAACTGATCATGTAATCCATGACATAATGCATCAAAGTAACATAGTCTCAAAAGCATCTAACGACTATCAACAACTCAAAAGAACTAAAATAGAAATGTCATTTGGAGGGTCACTAGATCCTACCCCCCTTAGGGTAAGGCTTACTCTTGTAAGCTTGCAAATAGATAGGGATATAATTCCCTCATTCATGCTACATCCTCCCAAGTAGTTGAAGCCTTGTCACTAAGGCCCCATTGGACCCTCACCTGATCAACATCTCGACCCTTGAGGGTGAGTATCCTACATTGTAGAATTACCACGAGCTCTAAAGCTAGTTTCTCGTCCTCGACCTATAAAGCATTCCAATTGAGTACATGGGAAATGAATCAAGGCATGATCTTAGAGACTTTTTCGTAACATATCAGATTCTTCAATGAACACACTTGAAGAAACACTCTATCACTAATAGAAAACTTATGATCAACATGATGAGCATGTTTGTACTTCTTCTATCTATCTTGTGCTGCTACCAAGTTCTCTCTAATATGATCAACCTACTACTCCATATCCTATAGAATATCAGGTCCAAGAAGCACTCTACCCTCAAGTCTATCCAAAATCAACGGAGTCTGTCATGGGTATCCATACAATGCCTGAAAAGGAGGCATACCTATGGAACTATGATACCCATTATTATAAGCGAACTCCACCAAGTAGAGATATTCTTCCCATCATGACTGTTGATCCATGTCATACATCTTGAGAATATCCTCAAGAACCTGAGTAACCCTCTTAGTCTGCCTGTTAGTCTTAGGATGATAAGTTGAACAAAATTTCAATTGTGTACCTAAAGCATGTTGAAAAGATGTCCATAAAGCTGATGTGAAAATAGGATCTCTATCCGATATGATTTTGTAGGGGATTCCATGCAAATGAAAAATGTCCTCCATGAAGATCTTTTCCATAGAAGAGGCATTATATGACTAATGAACCAAAGATAAATGAGCCACCTTAGTTAACCTATCGATAGTAACCATGATGACATCATGTCAATGAGATGCCATAGGCAAGCCAACAATAAAATCAATGGATATGATTTCCTACTTCCACTTTGGAACATGGTGAGGCTATAATAAACCTACGGGATTTTGGTGCTTGGCCTTAACCCTCTAGCACTCAAGACATCTCGCAACAAAATCAACAATGTCACGCTTCATCCTAGGCCAAAATTACAACTATCGAAGATCCGCATGCATCTTATTGACACCAGGAAGAGCTGAGTATGGTGCTCGATGTGCCTCTGACAATATCAAGGTATAAAGACCATCTAGAAGTGACATATAGATACGACCCAAATTTTGCAACAAACCATCACACTCAAGTGTATAACCTACAAATCTACCTTCCAAGGGTCTATCTTAATCCATCTTTGCATTCACCTCTTGATACAATCTATTTGTAGGAAGTGCTACTACAATCTAACTCCTCAAATCAACTCCTAGTGTCATGGAAAAAATCTCATGTATATGCCGGCTAAGAGCATCCATTACCACATTCTCTTTTCCCTGAATAAATTTCACCTCAAAATCATATTCACACAAGAACTCCATCCACCTTCTCTACCCAACATTAAGATTAGGCTGAGTAAAAATGTACTATAGACTACGGTGATCACTGTGAAGCTCAAAGTGAGGTCCCAACAAAAAATGTCTCCAATGAACCAAAGCATGAATGACTGCACCTAACTCTAGATTGTGAGTGGGGTATTTCATTTCATGATCCTTGAGCTTGTGAGACTCATAAGAAATCACACAACCTTCTTGCATCAAAATGACTCTTAGACCCTCCAAGGATGCATCAGTACAAACTACAAAGTCCTTCGTAGGATCAAGAACATCTAATATAGGCCCACTCGTCAAATTTTTCTTGAGTGTATGGAAGGCCAACTGACACCGATCTGACCAAATAAATTTCTTCCCCTTCCTCTAAAGAGAAGTAATAGGATGAGAAATCCTAGAGAACCCTTCGATAAACTGCCTCTAATACCCTGCTAGACCCATAAAACTGTGAACCTCCGACATATTGGTAGGCATGGGCCAATCTATAATGGCTTGGATCTTCAAGGATCCACTTTAAAAACCTCTCTAGAGATAACATGAACGAGGTATTTCATCTAAGTTTGGAAGAACTCACACTTTGATAAATTTGCAAACAACTAGTTCTCCCTCAAGTACTGCAATACCTATCTCGTGTGCTCCTCGTGCTCCTTCATATTCCAAGAATAAATCGAAATGTCTTTGATAAAGACAAGGACAAAATGATCCAGGTATGTACAAAAGACACCATTCATCAGGCTCATGAAAATGGATGGTACATTCGTGAACCCAAACAATACCATGGTGAGTTCATAGTGACCGTAACAAGTTTAAAATGTAGTCTTATGTATATCTTCTTGAGAAATGTGTAGCTGAAGGTATCTCGATTTCAAATCAATCTTAGAGAACACATTTTCTCCATTAATCTAGTAAAAAAGGTAATCGATTATAAGAAAAGTATATTGATTCTTAACCGTCACCTTATTCAATTGATGGTAGTCAATGCATAACCTAAGGGATCCATCTTTATTCTTCACGAAGATGACAGGTGCTCCCTAAGGAGAGACACTTAGATGAATTAAAAATTTAGCCAAGAGATCCTCCAATTGCAAATGAAGCTCTTCTAGTTCTAGGGTAGTCATTTTGTAAGGAGCCTTAGATATAGGGTCAGCTCCAAGAACCAGATCAATTCTTAAATCAATATCTTGTTTTGGTGGCATACCCAGAATATCACTAGGAAACACATCCACAAATTCTCTGATAATAGGGTAGTCATCAAGAGATACCTTTTGAATATCCCCTACCTCCAAGTCACTAACTGTAGCTACAAACAACTAACAAACCTATCACATACACCTCCTTAATTGCATAACAGATATAATTCACAAGGAGATGGGTCTCTACACACCGACAATCTCAATCTCAATCTTCTCACCACAATCATCTAAACAAATTATTGTCTTCCATCAACAATCTATCACAACATAATGATATTTTAGCCAATCCATTCCTAGAAATATGTCATACAATCCAAGGGGTGTAACTTGAAGATCTATTTCGGTAGATAACGATCCAATCCTAAATCCACAATCACAAACGAGGGATTCAACTGCTACCTTATTATTATATGACAGATAATTTTGATGATTTGCTGCACAACCACCACCATGGCCTCGTCCACAACCTCTACTATGATATCGCCTAGGTGGCATGATTCTACACAAGTCCAATGTCAACTGTTAGTTTAAAGACACAAGAATAAAAGAAAGAACATACACATAGAAATTATAACATCTAGGTGAACCTAGTAGGCTCACTAGAACTAGAGTACCCAGTGTTAGAACCTTCGCTCTGATACCAAGATGTAATACCCCATCATGGAACCCAGGGAATGACACGTCACTAATGCTAAACAACTGAATATATATATATATTTTTTACATTTAATAACATGTGAGCATCAACCTAACATGATCGTTCTCAAGTTCCACAACTACGATACTAAAGTAAAACAATAAGTAAATTTCATCAAAAACCATGACAAGATACATGTGAATAAATTATAACAAGATTCCATTAACAGGTAAAAGTACCAATACAAGTTCATTTACAACAAACGAGATTGTGAAAAATATCGATATATCACAAGTAGTAACACAATGAAACCTCATGTAACATTATGAGTGATTAAAATAGAGAATATGAATAAGAATAGTTGATGAACAAGTCCACGGGCACGTCCAACAATCAACTCTGTGAACAATGTGCATCCATGAATCCTATCAAGAACAAACTCATCTTGAACAATATTACCTATGGGGGACCCAATGGAAGAAATGGCATGTTCCTCCCAACTGTGTGGAACTCAAAAGCACACCTCCGTGCTAGGAGTTAGTAACAAGTCCTCAAGTGAAACAGACATATAGAAGAGATAACATACAACACATGATTGAAATACATGCCATCAAAATCATATGACAACTGACATACTCCCAGAGGTAATAGTATAATCGCATATGACTCTACACAAGAGGCCCAACAAGTGTACAAGGACAGGAGTGAACCATCAAACAAACATAACAGGTTACCCTGGATAGTCTTCATAGGTTACCGACCCTCTACCAGAGTTACCCTGACAACCTCTAATGAATTTCGACCCCTATATAAACTTATGTGTCATTGAAACACTTTTTGAAAAGACAAAGTGTTTGATTAGCCATTATAGACCATATCAACCTACTTTAACCTATGCAAGCGTTAAAGTACAAGGTGAGGAAAATATTATCTAAGTGGTTAAATATTAACTATCCAACTCCCCTAAAACTTAGTTTAGTTATCACTGTATTAAACACTTCCAAGAGGTTAACCATGCAACCACTTTCGGGTTTGGCCCCTAACGGAAGCCACTTCTCCTAGTTACAAATTCACAAACTGACAAGACAATTAAGCCAACATGCATGCAAGAGAGAACTTCATCCTCATAGAACCAAAATAGTTAGAAACACACCATGATATAAATAAAACTTAATAACACCACTCAACATGCATGGTAAGTCTTTCATGAACAAACACATTTCCATACCATGGAATTCAAATATCCAACATAATATCACATAAAGACATAATGTGCATGGCTCATGTTTCTACATTTGAAACAATACAAGAACATCCATAATTCACTATCCATGATTTCAAAACAAAACTAATATTTTAAGCCTCTGGAAGATGATAACCTAAACACCATATTTCATTACATAAAGCAAGAATAGACTCTAAAAAAAAAATCATTTGACCAATTCCCAAGGTGTAATCTATTTTCTTTTCATACATATATATGATTTAGTAACATTCTTATCAAGAATCAAATATATAAAATACATCATTTCACAACCATTCAAAATTATGCTAAAAGAAAATTAATAAGAAAGATTACCCTTAACACTCTAATTTTAACATTGTACAAATAATTGATCTCTTAAATAAAAATTAACAGTTTTTCCATTCTAATAATAATAATCACAAAAAATGGTAAAGTACTTATATATTTAAGAATACAAAAAGATTATACATTTGACATAATAGAATGTCAATTTATTTACATTATAACTTGCTCAATACAACATGTCTTCTAACTTCACTTGAAATGAAATTATACAAGTATATTCTTTTTAATAAAAGAACTCATAATAAGAATAAAATTTAAATACTCTTTCTTAGATATACCGAAACTAACTTTTAATAAAAGCAGAATACATAGATAAACTTTATCCTAATAATAATTACAACCGACCCTATGCAAATAAAGATCATAACCATAATAATTTCTCACTCATGATATATAAGAAGAATTGACCATAATATAATTTAACACCTAATTTAAAAAAAAAGTCAAGTCGGCATAACGCAAAGACTCAACACAATTTTAATTACAACAGTTAGAACAAGGAGTTCCAAGGTCGAATTACTAACAAGAAAATTGCAAACAGTTTACAGTGGAAAGATGCAGTATGCATGCAGTCTATAAAGATGAAACAAAAGTAAATCGCATGCATTATCGAACAAAATCAGATCGGCGTACATACTGAGGGATTCATAAAGGGTGAAGAATCTTATCCTACGCAAGGAAGCCAAAGGATAATATGATATCTTGGCACCTAAGGTGATAGAGTTGCAGGTATTCTCAGCTCGTGAGGTTTGAAGATCAATGCCAAAACTAAATGGAAGCTACATCAGATGTTTCCCCATTACCGCACAGTCCCAAAAGGGATACAACCATCCAATGAACCAACACATGGAATAAAGGATGCATTACATTGACACAAGGAAAGTATTAACAGGTGAAACACAGGAAGTCAAGGAAAACAACATATTATAATGCTCCAAAACTTTTATCAATGCATCTACAGGAGTCCAAAGTAATCTCTAGGCACTTATAAACAAAAGAAACTAAAATCAATATCCCAATCCCCTCAAGGAATCGATGACTCAGAAGGTAAGCTTGCGGATGCCATGCAAAGAAAATAAAATATAGTATCATATTTATAGAAAAAGAAACATCAACGCATAGTCACACCCTCACAAAAGTTTGAGTTCATACAACTGAGACAGATAGCAAATAAATTCAAGGAATCTCAAGCGAAAGTATGTCAAAACTAGTCTATTTCATTTTAAAACTCGATTCTTCATAAGGAGTCGATTAAAAAAGATTAGAAATTGACTCATGCGCGACATCAAGACAACAAAAGACTAAGGTAAAATAGGTTTACTTGAATAATTCCTCCGCTTCCATACCACAGGGTTAATACCAACATGACCATTAAAAAAACGACAGTAGTATGTATGATATTAGAATGACAACGAACCGGAAAAGAAATAGACAACAATTTTAACATGAAAAAATGGTTGCATGTAGATAGGGAAACACATAGATTCGACAAAATAGCCCTTCGATTCCATACAAAACTAAAGAAATTGCACCGACTTAGAATTTACGCCATGGCGGATAAGGAAACAAGGGAATACAAACCAAATAGTAAAACCCAAGCACAAAATATATGAATCAGGTCTAAAGGTATTTCATATCAAATTATCAACACATATGACTGAATCAAAACTTCAGAAAAAGCATAAAATCTACGATAAAATTCAAGTATTTCAAGCTAGTTTTCATCAGATCATCCATTACTAATGGTTTCATTTTCCTATTGTTGTGCAGGTTTCAATACAAGATTTCGCATCATCTCATAAACAAATCACAACAAGAAACTTTTCATGTTTTCAATTAAAAACCAAAATGAATTTAAAAGAAGAAAACCTCGTAATCTTTTTCTCAAATTCGAGCAACGACGAAACCAACTTTCACAACATGAACAAAGCACCTCCATTAACGATACAAAGTTACCACAATCTATAATGTTTGGCTAAGTGATTTTTGGATTTGATTATGTGTGAATGAATGCAGAGAGAAACTTCCTCTCGTGAAAAGGAATAATTTCTTTCTCAAAAAACCAATTGTCGTGAGAAATTAATCCTTTTTCCTTATGTTATATTATTTATTTTAGATTACAATACAATATTACACTTAACTCACTCTTTACATGCAATTTATCCAACAGTTCAGCTTTTCAAAAATAATGATCAAAACAAGATATTTTGGAACTTTAAATCACAACTACTAGTTAGACTTTGCCAATTTTGAAAACATCAATATTGTGCATTCATATCAATTTAAAATAATTATTCTTCCACAAATTATATATTTTAATTCCTCAAATATTTTAAAATAACCTTTCAAATTAAACATAATCATTCACAACCTTAAATTAAACAAGGCAATTGATCATTTCAATACTATATATTTAAATTATTTAATTAATCTACACAAAACAATATAAAACATGAAAAACCATAACATGATGTGATGAACAATGAATAACACAACAAAATGAACAACAACAAGACAAATAGGTAACAAAATGATATTCATTCTTTCTAGAATGATGGCTCATGATAGAGGACTAGCACTATCTCCCTTCAACGAATTTCATTGGTCTTTGGCACACTCAGACCTAACGAAGCAGGTGGAGTTGATGTCTGAACGTAAAAGCTGCATCAAACTGCATGGTCAACCATAACATCATATACAATAGAAGACACACGATGAAGAAGAATCACAACATAGAAGGGCACTCACAAATGAGTACTACTACCCTGTTTCCTTCACTGAACTGACATAAAACATAACATCTAACATCAATTACATCATAGTACCATCATTAAAATTCAAGAACAACATATACCATCATAATTATATCATCTTACGAAAGTAAATAGAGGATCATAAAGTAAAGTGTATCATCAACTGAGTTTCACAACTGATCATGTAATCCATGACATAATGCATCAAAGTAACATAGTCTCAAAATAATTTGACGACTATCAGCAAATCAAAACAACTGAAATAGTAATGTCATCTAGAGGGTCACTACAATATTATAAAAAATATGACTAGGAAAATCAGGATATAATATATATATAAGGCGAAAAAGTATCAATAGTGGGATTGGAATGGGCGTACATGAATTCTAGGAAAACCATCATTTCATTTTTAAGGTGTGTTGATCCTTCTAGACTACAAGGAATTGACAAATTCTCTTAGGAGAGCTAATAACAAAAAGTACCTAACTTTGACATAGTGATTCTTAGGATCTATTCCCCTAAGAAAGTTTACACCTATAGGTGGATGCTAGGTCTAAATATAATAGAATATCTTGATTTACATCAATTATAAATTATTTGACCATTGTGAAAATGGATACATTCTTATAAAATACCTCTTTTATGTATTTAGTGTAAGGGTGTCAAGAGTGTTTTTTAGAGTTTATTTTTCACCATTATGTCTCATCAAAATGTACCTATGTAAATCCAATGTCATGGCTAACACTACCAACATACATGTTGGATGATGGTGTAATTCCCATCTATTCAACAAAAATATATATTTTAGTGTATAATATTATTCTAAATATAAACTAACTAATAATTTATCATGATATATTAGAAGTTTTCCTCTTACTTAGATGAGACCATAAAAATTATTAATGGAATGATCAATCTCATACTAAAATTCGAGGTTATACCTTAAAATATCTAATAAATACACATTTTTTATTCAATTATTCAATTAAATATTAATTTACATATTAAAATTTGAACTATGAAATATAAAAAATATATATTATCAATTCATATCAAAATACCTTTATGTGATCATGAAATGAATTGTGTATTGGTTCATAAATGCTCACCATATTATCTAATTCACCACCATGTACTACTTGATCATCTTGTAAGCTTCAAAGATATGTACAATAGCAATACCTAGGAGGTGGCATCCTCTACACCTTGTGTATCATGACCTCCTCTACATCATAAATGATAAAAATATATAGCAAGTGAGAGGTCACACCATAAAAGCTATACGGTCTTGCTAAATTATTGTTCATTAACATAAAAGACAAGTACATCTATGTGTCATGTTGTATAAGGGTGTCTATGAAGTTAATAATCATATGGAGAGTCTCCACCTCCATAGTTTCCTTAATGAATAATGATATCATCACATGATGTATAAATATTTATGCTAGTAGACTTAATTTATAGTTTGATTCTTAATAAGGTCCCAATCTATCTTGGGGAAAGACTCTAGCTCTACTCAAAAATTCCATTTTCATGCCCAAACTTACACTTGGACATAACAAACAAAAATAAACATATGATTTTAAAAAAGTCAATCAATCAAAATAGTAACAAGTATCAAAATTAATGTTAAGATCTTTTAAAAATTTTAAAAATGATATGTAATAGTATCAACTAATACAATAATCAAAATAATAAGATTGTACTAAGAGAATTACACTTTCACTAAAACTACAAGTTTAGAAATTGCTTCATTTCTCTTGTAATTTAATCAAAACTAATTTAAGACTATTATATTTGAATTTTTTAAAATGTTAATTCTTTTTAAACCTAAATAAATTCTTTAAAAAAAATCATATCAAAATTATACTTTCTCAATAATTTATCCACATTAATCAATCAATTTTCACATTTAATCATCTCACAACTAGAATAAAGTGATGAAATTGAATAAAATCCTATTATCTTAAATTCATAAGACAAATCAACAAATTACAATTATAAAAAAATTCCACAAAAACTTCTAATAAATTTTCTCTTTTTAATCATTCCACTTAAATTGTTTTTTATACAAATTATAGAATTATTTTTTAAAAGAAAAATTAAAGTAAAATCTAAGGCCATAGCTTTCTCGTAATCTCTTTTCTAAATTTAGTTACTAACCTCAAATCATAATTAAATGCAAATAGGTACACTATAATAACACATATTAAATTTAAATTAAGATTAAAAAATGGAAAATGAAATATTTGATTTAAGAAGTTAAGGAATACAAAAAGACAAAAGATAAGCATATATTTAATTTCACTTTTTTATATTTTATTTATTTTCTTTCTAAATAAGTTTAACAATAATAATTTAGAGATATTATTCTTATAAATTGACAAGTTGTTTAGAAAAATATGTCATACAAATTCACATAAATATTTAATGGATTCCATAGTTTTACACAAGGATTTTACTCCTTTATCCAAAATGAAAGAAATTTGTAATAGAAAAAACAATATATATATTTTTAAGAGATAATAATGGAAATAAATATATATTCTATTTATTGATTTCTAGAAAAATTCATTCTAAAAATAAGTTTATTTTCAAAAGAAATAAAATCCATAAATTATTATGATGTCAAGGCGAAAGAGATTAAAAATGTATATTTTATTACTCTATTACCAAAAATTAAAAGATTGTACAAAATTAATTAATTAATTAATTTTATAATTATATAATTTCAAAGTTTTAAAGAACCATTTTTATTAATATTTCGAAACAAAATAAATAAGAGAGGGCCCATAGGAAGTGGTGCATCTAATAGGAAGGATCCCACAATCCCTTTAAAAATGGCTATTTGGCCCTTAAACAATTCTTGATGTATTTTTAAAATATTTTCATATTAATTTATTTGTCAATATTTTAATCTTAGTTTATAAATATATTTAATTAATATTTATATATAGTACACATTTTTAGTATTATTTGTTATAGATATATGTATATATTAATAAATATTTATAAATGTAAATTTTAAAATTTTAAATCAACGTTTATATATCCAATTAATTAATATTAGAGAATATATTTATCTATTTATTGTTACATAATTATATTGTAAAATTTACATCATTATGAAATGTACCTAGTTATAACTATGTTTTCAATTTTGTACAAGATATAATCAAATAAATCTACAAAATAATATTCTTACCTTCCATATTTATTCCTTTCTATATTGCAATACCAATAATGACATAAATCGAAACAAGCAATTTGTAAAAATTGATTCAATATCTAGATATTTGCATCTCAAATTATTCTACCTAAATATAAAATATTTTCTTTCTTTCCAAAAATGTAGAAGAACCCAACAAACTATTAGCTATATTAACAATACACAATATTTCCTAAAATGAAATCTAAGGTGACAAAAAATTTAACTATGATTACAATCACATCCCCTCCAACAAGATTTTTTCAATAGCCATATTAGATTCGAAGAGAGTTTCAAGATCAAGTATTATCTCCTTCCATACACTAATGCCTTTACAAAAAACTTCAATTAGTTCTTAAATATATACACTTTTTTAGCCATGCCAATGAAGTTTTGGTCACCTCCCAATCATAGGGATTGATCACAAGCCCATCCTTGTGAGGAGGTTCTCAAATAATTTGAGTGTACCAAAAAAATACAACTATACACTAACACCACACAAATTCCCAAGGCTAGTACAAAACATATGATTCTTGAATAGAAATCAAAGAAAAACAAAGAGATGAAAGTACACTCTCTACAAAGAAAAATTAAATAGTAAAATTTCCAATATCAATTGATTAATTAAATCACATTTCTCCACAACCAAATTTCAACCAACATTGGACTTCCAAAATGAAAACATGTAAGACACTCTTACTAATTTGTATGATTTTTCTATCTTTTGAATATACATGAGGCACACAAGTAGTATACTCAAAATTATAAAAATAAATAAATACAATTGTATACAATCCCAAGTACTAGTATTGAACAATAATAAAACTACATCTATTTCTTCAATTACTTACAATAAAACTAAGAATTTCCTACCCTTAAAATATTCCTAGAATATAAAGGTACTCACTTACATCGAGGATCCTTCAAGACCTCCTCTCCAATATTTCCTCGTACAAAATATAAATCTCCCAATACTTTAAAATAAATTTTCCACCTATCACATTTCATTCAAATCTATTTTTTTTTCAATAATTCAAAGAGAATATTTCTAAAAACAAGTCCAAAATATCCCCTTTGAAATCCTACGAAAGGTTTCAATAATAAGGAGATCTAGAGGACTCTTCCTCTTTCCAAAAGGTGGTGACTCCTCTTCTCAAAGAAGACAATAATTGTTGTACTAATCCCATCACCTCTTCCTTATGAACTTGGAAAAATTTCAAACAATACCAAAACGTAAATTTTATGAAATTAAAATACCCAACTCATAGGTTATTGGCTTAAGGGATCAATTTTTTTTTAAACATTAATAAAAAATACTATTAAACCCAATTAAAACAACAAATAAATTGAAATTAACATTTATATATAATTTTCACAAAATAGACCTTAGTACCCTCATAGACCTAGGTCAAGGTATCACTAGTATCTCTAAACAAAGTCATTCTTGATCACCTTTAAATATTTTCATTGGTAATTCAATTAACCTACATACTTGAAATAAATGTCAATATATTCACATGATAGTCAAAGCAATAATAATAATTTTTTTGAAATAAATAATTAAAAATATTCATAGAAATGATTTAAATCTAATATTTACTTATTATTACACATTTCTTATGATAATTTGATAAATCAATTACACTCATATTGGTATGATGAGAAATCTATCTTAGAATGATAATTAGTTTAACAATAATGTTATAAAAATTAGTGAATATAACCATAATACTAAAAATCTACCTAGCCAATAACATATTACTAAAGTCTAATTGCTATGAGAAATCCATAATCATAAATTACTCTAAATAATCATATTAATATATCATTGTAATTATAATTTGAATCATAATGTTATAACTCATGAGTAATCATGTCAAAAAAATCTATCAAGTGTGATAGAAATTACTATAAAATAGTAGGCCTCACATTCTCATCCCTAATATTAGACTTTCTCCCATAAGTCCTCAAGAAGGGAGTATAGAGCAACCCACCATTATACCAATGTGTCAAAACGATAAGACCAATATGATTCCTTAACTCAACTTGTAAAGAGAAAATTAATCCAAATAGCCATTTAAAAAATAATTATAGATTAGATAGTAATTTTCCCTCAAAGATCAACCATTCATCTAAGAGCAATAATTATACACTACACAATTTCTTATATCCCAATAATAAGACAAGGGTACCAAGTCACTAGTATTTACATTACAAAGGAAACACATAGAGTAAGGACACATCAATGCATGCTAAAACCACAAAGTCTATTTTTTATTACCTACCATATTAACATGTTCTCTAATTATCACTAACTGTTAAGAATGTATCAACTAAATCTAAGAATTTATTAAAGATCTATTCAACTCATTGTATCCTTAAAAATCAAAATATTAATAGCCATAGTAAGCATTCAATTATTCTTTTTCTATCATTTTTCAAATATTTATTTAACAAAGAAACATACCAATTCACTTATCTCAACATATATATAACATATAATTGATTCGACGTAAAAAAATAACAAGGCTCACATAATGATATTTTTATTAGGTTGAATAGAATTAAACACATCTAAGTAACCATATATCAATATGGAAGATAGTTTTAAGGCCCTCCCCAAGGAACTTGGTAGGATAATTGTAATTTTTTGTGGTTCCTTGAATTACATTTCAAAATTTTGAGTTCTCGTTGGATATATGTAGGCTAGTGTTTCATGTTTTATTCATTAGGTTCACCCACGGGCTAAAACTCTCTTAAAACCCTCATAGTGTTTAAAACTTAGTCTTTTTCTTATAATCGATCATTGATTATCGAGTCTGTTTCTTCGTTAAGTCATGACTTAATCCATTTGCATCATTTGTTAACTGGCCCCTTTGTCCTAGTGTTACCAATCATGACCTATTCAAAATATTTGGTTAAATTCTTAAGTACCATGGGTCTTGGAATATTAATACATTATCTCTAATTTTGGCATCCTAGGTTTGAGATAAATTAAGTTTAAGTCTTATTACCTAGTGAATGACCCCATCATAAGTCCAAAATTTGAGCATGTGCATGAAAAATATCTTTAAAAAGGCTTGAATGGGACCCACATTATAGGTGTTCAATATTGACTGGCTCCCCACCATCCCACATAAATAAAAAATTCACAAAAAGAAATTTGTGGGATAGCGGGTGGATGCCACATGTCCAACTTCCAAAGTGGACCCTGTAGGCTAATGAAAGGAGTTGATGGTGGTCTAAATATCGTATTATTTAAGTAGATCCATATGGATTTATCCCATTTTTTTCTACCATCCTACAAGGTTTGTTCCGAAGGATCTATAGTGCTTGTGGGATTGCAGGAGGCTGACAAGTAGCAACATCCTAATCATTCAAAGGAATATTTTCTAGTGTGAATGGGGATGTTTCCTAATTAGATATTAGTGAGTACCTATTCACATCATTAATAATTTTACTTAGGATTTAGTTTCCTAGTTGGAATTCTAGAAACTATTATTTAATGAGACCATATCTCATTAATAAGCATGTAGCTATCTAAGAATTTAATACTTCTCTCATGCATTTATAATTAAATGCATCAAGAATTTAATTTTTGTAACTAAGGTAGTTATCCAACCTCATCTCACCTTTCCTATATAAGAAAGGATCTTGTACATTTGTAAATCATCTCATTATCTTAGAGATTCTACCTCAATTCATCATAGATCATCATTTGATCAATTTGTCTTCTTGCTCATGCTACAACAGTTTCTTATTCATGTGGATGGTATTCTTCATGGTTGATCCTTTGAAGTATACGTAATTTATCTTGTCTTATTTTTCATATTTCCAACATGGTATCAAAGCATAATCCATAGGAGATCCATCTCACATTGGGAAGTTGAGCTGAGGAGACTATTGAAGGATGAAGGGTTTTCATGAAGGGCTAGTTGTTCTCATCTAGGAGACAATTGATTTTTGATGCACTTTGGATTAGATTTGACCCTATCGTTGTGTTTATAAGGTTTGAAAACCTAAGGATCACCTACCCATTCATCAAAATTTGACTTTATCATCTAAAAGCCATCAAAGGTTTTTTGCAATGATATTAATGGGCATAGGTATGGATTGTACAAGTGTTGGAGAAAGAAATCTCCCCCTCGTTGCAGAAGAAAAAATCCATCCCCTGATTGATAATCATCATATTTGCAATTTAAAAAAAAAAATCAATTTGGGCTATAGTTGATATAGTTTGGAAAAAAAATTATTCAAGGTCTATATATTTCATTGTTGGCATGATTAAAATTTATTGTGGCATGATTTATTATTCTACAAGTTTTATTTTTAAAAAGGTGGTTGAATAAATAATCTATAGTTGGCATTATTCTATTTTTAATTGCTGACAGGCAATAATAAAAATTATTTCCTAGTTATTTATTTAAATTTGTAGCTTATTTATTTATTTGGGTTTGAATCAGAAGGCATATTTTTTATATTTGGTGGTAAATTTATATCTTTGGATTAATTTATTTGGCGGACAAGATTTAATCAATTGGCAAGCTTTATCAAGCCTATTTATTTTCTCTAGCAAAATCTTTGTTTGTGGTTGGGTATATGCATGATCATGATGGGCCAAAAAATGGTGATATGTAAGTGATATGATGGCCCATGTGGCCGATGACTTTATTTCTACCCAAAATTGATGAAAAAAAAGGTTTTTAAAGGAGATTCTTAGCTTTCCACCAATATAAATTATCCTTTACTTTAAAATTAATAAATAATTATTATTAATTCTCTATTAGAATTACGACGAAATCCCTGATTGGTAGGTTGATTAAAAAACATCTATAGCTTTCACATGGTATCACATTTTTTGAATCTAAAATATCTGTCACATTCTATGTTTTGCATAATATAGGATTAAAAAAGAAAGCTATAGATGTTTTTCAATCAGCCTATAATCAAATTATAAAAATATATAAAAATATTATCATTTTATTGTGGTTAGGGTGGTCAGACAAACACCTACTTCTTATTTTTTCCCTGAAATATAAATACTATTGCGTTGAAATTTAAAATTTTCACCAAATAGATTTTTTATTTTTTCAAATAAACCTAGTAGTTTAGAAACTACATTATATTTTCTACAAATTTTATTCTCACATATTTTTGAAATAATATAGATAAACTGTTCATAATTTTACGTCAAGTTTCGTAACTCTGATTTTATGAATTTTTATTTCCACTTATAGGCCTATTTTTTCCATGATGATCCTGCACATACCCGGTTTGCATTGGACAACTTTAATTCATCTTAAAGGGTTGTATTCTCTAGATGTATTTTGTATTTATTTCTTCGTTGTCGAGGCTTTGATTTCAAATTCTACAACTAAGATTCATATTGTGGTCCTTTGTATGCCAATCACCAACAAACATGCCGGCCTTGCATTAATTTTTTCCCCTTTGAAGATTTTTTTAGCATTGAATGAGCTTTATTCACTAGTGTCAACCCACTGTTATACAAGCGCCAAAATTTATTGTTGTTTTAGCCCGTGAGAAAAAATTTTCCCACCAAATTTCTCCCTCTATTCACTATTTTCTGGATTCTGTCCACCCTTCATACCTATCAGTGACCTCATGAACACATAAGGCTTTAAGCCATTTACCGCTGGTGGTTGTATTATCAACAGAGCGCTCCATCGGATTGGAGTGACATTGCCTCAACACCGCTTGACCATTGCTTCGCCAAAGTCACCCCTTGCCCAATGTCATCATTTTTTTTCCAATGCTTAGCCTATGGTCCTATTGTAGACCAGAGGCTTTTTTTTTACCCAAGGGCTTGATTTTTTCACCTATTTAGCTTGCACCCCTCAACAGGGATTTTTTTTTCAACAGAGCATAATTTTTCATCAGGATATCAGATTTTCGCAAATAAGATATCAATGAAAATCTAGTTTTGTGTACTTTGTAGTTATATAAAGTATTTAAAAAAAATAAATTGAGTACGAATTATCACAACCTAAAGTTATGGCTTCCTTTTGGACTCTTGAGCTTGTATTTTTTCACCATTTTGTCAGATTTTGGAGATTCTAGCAACATTGCAAAGGTGATTCAAAGTTCTATCATTTTTTTGATCCACTTTTTCCAAATTCAGACCTAGGTATATTCTATCAAGTTTTTGCAATTTGTGGAATTTTCTTGATATCTTGGACATACTGTAATATGGAGAAGCTTTGTTTGCATTGGAGGCTTTATTTTCACTAGCACATCAGATTTGAGAGTTTCTATTTGATAGTGAGGGTCAATGCCTTTGTAATACTAGAGATATATCGTAGTTCATTATGGGCTTTGCATATTATCCTTTTTTTATTATGTTGCAAAAGGGAAATTATAAACAATGGAGAGATGGAACCATAAACCATCTCTAATGGCTTTAGTTGTTGCCACATTTTTATGGTTTTGTTCCCCATCCAAGCTAAGGTATGGAAAAAAAATCTTGGAGTTGCAACAGATATAATGTCTTAGAGCTCATTGTAATGCATGTTGATGATGATGTTTTGAAAACTACTGATCATTGTGATTGTCCTCATATTCTTTGGACTAATATTTGGGTGGTTAAATAAGATTCTAGATTGGACTAAGGTTGGTTTAATACAAGGGCAAGTGATAGATTTTATATAGATCTTTTCTTTATCTGATAATTGTCAATGTTGTAGGTTAGCTAAAAAATTCATCTTCAGAGGAAGAATTTCCCCTAGAAGGAGCATCAAAGGAACATAATCATAAGAGATTAAAGTTGGAATAGATCCCACTCACAATGAAGTATAAGTTTTAGGGAAAACCAATACCATCCAATTTTGGCTTTGAGGTGAAGAATATTGTAGATACATTGGTTGGACACTTAGATTTGGATGAATTTAGGAAATAAACTTTCTCACAAGATGCCACTCCAAGAGCCAGAATTATTGCTAAGTTTGGACTAGCACATGTAGCCTCACTCCCCATCTCTATACAATGCCTTGAGTTCATCCTAACTATTGCACAGACTTATAACCCAACTCAAAGGTAGCACATCGATGCAAAAGGAAATATAATTATTGATTTAAATCCTCCTATGATTAGGCTGGTTTTTTATCCCCCTCCTCAACCTAATCCTAAGATCATGTCAGAAGATGAAGCACTTGCACACTGGACACAAGATGAGGAGGGATATAAGGCATTGATGAATAAGAGGTGGTTGAAAACAAAAAAGAAGTCTATAAATAAATTGCCACCCAAGTTTAAGAGAATCTTGATACTCCACCATTTCCTCATTGTCATGATTAAAAATTTCATGTGCCTCTTAATTCCTTAGATAGGATACCCTATGATGATATTGATATGCAAGAGCTTATAGATTTGGAATGCTTTGAATCTTTAGATGAGGATGTCAAGGGTTCTACAAATGATTATTCTCCATTAGAGATAATTGATGTACCTTCACCTTTAGTGATTCCTTATCTAGAGTCATTGATCTGGGATTCCATCATTCCTATTCAACATGACATTCAGTTTTCTAGATTTGGAGTCATAGGATGGATTTCTTTTAGGTATTTCATACTTGACTACTTCTATAGGTTTGGTGGACATTCTTGAGGGGATATCTCTCCTCTATGAAAATTTTACTGTGGAGGTTTTTCTTGAGTCTCTATATTCCATTGTTTTGACCTTGATTGGGGATCTTGATCTTGGTGAGAATACCTTGGAGGCACTTGATTCCTTCTAAGAGATTTCATATATGAGGATTCTTCCCTCCCATTTAATTATGGAGTTGGAGTTTCTTCAATATCTACCATTAGATTTGCTTCTTCCTAGAGGGAGACATGTGGTTTGTCATCGCTGGACACTCTTTTTGCTTCAAACTTATTTTAGTGGGTTTGAAGACACTTCGTTCAGGGGGAAATCTAGTCTCCATCTATTCCTTCAATGTAGGGAGCATTGTATTATCTTTGGATCTTGTTCAACATCAGTTTCCATATAGTACTAGTTTTTCACCTTCTTCGTTGATTGAGAATGTACCTACTTTGATTATGACATCTTCATCTTCCTTGGGCAATGAGACACATGAGAATTTTTGCAAAAACATCATCATACATATTAGTCCTTCCTTCCTTTAATTCCTATTCTAAATGGGAATCATCCTTGCATTTGCACTTGGTTTTGTTTCTTATAAAAGGGAGACAAGTTGTTTCTCGACATTGGATAATGTTTTGTCTTCAGATGCTTACCATTTTTGCAAGTGATTACATATTATGGGGGGGCTACATAGTCTCTCTATTTCCCTCTTATGGGAGGGATATTGATTATATAGTATTCTTGTGATGGATATAGCTCTTATGAGGTATTGATGTTGAGATATCCATACATCACTTCCATTACTTGTACATGAACCACCAAAATTGTATCTCGAGACCTAGGGAAAAAGGATTCCCCTTCCTAGGATCTTAGGGTTTTTCACCCTAGGGCACTTGGTGAGAGAATTACACTATTTCCCTAGGTGGATACATGGGTTTTGGCGGTCGCATTCAAAGGGGGAAGGATGATTGATGAAGGTTGTGATAATTGTGTGATGTGTGGATAGAACTAAAAGTAAAATGATACTAATCTCAATGTATGCAATGCAAACAAAACAAAACTAAGCTAATGCAAAACTACTCTAAAATGACCTAAATGTGTAGATTCTGGAAAATAATAGAGGAGGATAGAAGGTGTGCACCCAGAAAAGTGATGTTGTCGAGGAATTATCTTGGGAGCCTCTGAAAATGTATGCAAATAGAAGGACACTTATGCCAAGTGGGACAACCTAGTTCTCCAATCGAGAAACTTTTCCAAAATAGGTTTCAGAGAAATGGGTGCCCAAAAATATAGAAATAATTTTCCAGGCCTACCATAAGGAAAAGGCCTTCAATAGGGGAGATCTAGTCCTCTTGTAGCTTTCTGAGGAATTAGGGCTTGATTTTTTGGGTCCTGATTGATGTTTCACTTTTCTGCAGCAATCCGTGATAGAAACTCCCAAAAGTGACTTGTAGCTTGTCTTCTTGCTCCTTCTAGCGTTTGAGGCTTGGATGCAACTTGAGGAGAATTTTTTTACTTCTTGCAACACTTTTTACTTCACCAAATCTGCATCAAAACCTGCAATCACATGCAAAGACCAAGAAAGTATTGGGGTTAGGATATAGGGGTTTACCTAAGTCAAATCCCTTTGTAGGTGATTAAACCCAAATGAGATGAAAGAAAAGGAATGTAAGATTGAATTATAAACTAATGGAGATGGCTTGAAAACCCTAATGCTTTCTTGCTTACTTTTGAAGTCTTGGATGCTTGAGCAATTGAGAAGAGAGATGTAAAAATGAGCTTGGGAGAGACAAAAATGAGGATGAAAACCATTATTTATACATGTGAAACCTAATTTTCCTGAAATGCAACCTGATAGACCGACTCTAGGGTTTAGGAGGCAAGATTCCTGTTGATATTTATTTTAAATTTGAATTTTATGCCTAAAGGGACTAGGTCACCGAAAGTGGTGACCTAGTCCACTTGGGAAAATTTTAGTGGTGGTCAAGAATTAATTTATGTTCAATGAATTTAATCAGCTTTGCCTCTTGCAACACACTTAGGTTAGGACTAGAGATACATTAAAAGGGTAAATTAGCATAAAAAAGGGGTTAATATAGGGGTGATAAGCTTAGATAAATGTGAAAATGCATCACAACACTTTGTATTAAGGCCTAGGAAGGTGTAAGAATGTATTATGTAGGTGAATTATGTTGAAAGGGTCTTGAAAAGTGAGGAAATGTGTTAAAAAACTTCACAACACCTTAGTAAAACACAGTTAGGTTATTGTTGAATTGTAAGTTTACAAGACTGAATCAAGGTAAACAAGGCCAAAATCCAATGGAAAAGGCCAAAATGAGTGAAAAAGTGCCAAGTTATACACTTTCTGGCGACACATTTAACCCCTACTATAGTGAGAGTATGGACATACTTTAGACTCACACTAAAGTAGCTGAGTCATGCATGTTGAGTGACATATAATGCACTCATGTTAGGGTGATCCCACAATAATGGGTTAAACTTTTTGTCCAAACTTGACATTGAAATCAACCTTTTTCACTAAATCTTCACTTTCGTATGCCTATAGAAGCTAAACCATTAATAAAATTTGAAGATGAAGCAAACTAGTGATTTATGATATTTTGTGTTGAGAATATAATTATATTTTAAAAAAAAATTAAAAAAAAATTGTAAATTATTTTATGTAGTTTTTATTAACTTATTTTTTTTACTAAACATCATTTTCAAAAACTGATGCTTACTTTCAGCAAAATAAATATTTTTATAGAAAGCATACAATTATAATTTTTTAAATACAATTTTTTCACACCATTATCTAGTGGATGGATATTTTTTCATAATTGTTTGTTGCATATATATTTTTTAAATAATTTTCTAATTCAGAGTAATTATAATTTGGATATATTATACTTTCAGCTGCATAATTTTTTTTTGTATTCATTTGAATCAACTTATTCTTTTTTGTTGGAATAAGGACATCAATAGCTAGTGTACATGAATTTAAAGATTTTTTTTCTCTCTTTTCCTATTTTTTTGTATGTGTGAAATAAAGACCTTGATGTTCATTGAAAAACCTACATTCACAAGAAATAAAAAATAAAGATAATAATAAAATTAAATATATTTAAAATTATACTTTTTGGGAAGCTTATAAGGTCTACATGTTTACATAAAAATAATTTTAAATAAATTAATTTGATCCCCTAAAAGGTAAATAAAAAGTGATTTTTTATGAGCATTTTGATAGGTGTAGAGGAGACTCCATTATAGGTATGGTATAGAACTAGCGGCTTTCTGTCCGAGGGGATTTGATATAAGTGGGGTTGATCAAACCCTCTTCAATTAAAACCCTTAAAATGGAACCTTTTTAAGGCTTAACTCATTATATTTTCTAAAAATATATGATTTCAACAAAAATCAGGATGTTCCAAAAAGTGTAACTCATTATTGTGGCAGCACTCGTTAGTAAGGTGAGATGACTCATGATGAAGAGTGATGATCAAGACCCTAAGATCAAGATCCCATGGAAAACTAAACATAAATATAACAGATGACACAAGGGGTGATGTGAAAAAGGTCATATAAATCTTCAATGGTTTGTCCATCTAGTTGTGGATCAGATCTAGGATGTTTGTTTGAAAGGAAAGGGTGTACTCAGTTTGAGATGGCGAGACTTTCAGTTTTCCACCAGGTGAGAATGCCAAAAGGTGGTGAGATACATACACATGGTTGGTATGCACTCACACAAAAATGGTGGCTATGGGGAAAGTCTTGCCACTAGTTGGGCTTATCGCTCATTCATACCAAAGTTATACCTCCTGATAACTTTGATAAGGTGCCACAAAAGACAGGGGTGCGGTTCATGAGAAAAGAAAAGCCTTGGATGTTTAGAACCCATGAAAAAGTGCAAGATGGCACCATAGTCATGCAAGTTGTGTTATGCAAGGTGGCCATGTATGCACAAATGCAAAAGTGAAACATGCGAAATGCAAAAGTAAAAAGTAAAAGAATGAAAATTGAAAGTGTTCAAAGGAGTCTTGTTTAGTTCATGTGAGGTCTTTGACTTAAGGAACATTGTGTGTAATGTCTCCAAGAGAGGACCAATCAAAGGATAGAAGATTCACAACTTAGGGGATGTAGTGCATCATATCATTCCACTAAGAGGAATATAATATGCTAAGAAAAGTCACACTTATGAAGGAAATTACAATGAATGTCATCCACAAAGTGAGAAACGCATCATGTGAAGTGAAAAGGTTACAATAGGAAGCATAGGCAAAGAAAAAGAAAATGAAAATGTAAGAAGTAAAATATAATAGTGCCAATGTATGCCCCCACTTTAAATGGATTGTTACAAACCTCTTTGTGAGCAATTGCTTTAAAGTAGAGAAAGGAAAAATGAAAAAGGGACATGAGAGCCTACTTGAAAAACCCAAAGTCAAGCGATAGGTATCTAAGAAAGGATACATCATGAGAAAAAAAGAAGAAATCAAGAGAAAAAAAGGAAGGGGATATGCCCTCAAAATGAAAAACACCAAACACATAAGGGATCTATGGATTTGGGGCCAGTATGTTCATTGCTGCAATGTTTGTTTTAGAGAGCGTGGAACTATCATCATTCCCCCAAATACATAGACCTAGAAGAAGGCCACAAAGAGAGAAAAAGAAAAATGAAAAAGAAGATTCATTTTGGGTCAACATGGAAGAGACATAAGATATCCCGATGCTTTTCATTGTCCCCAAAAAGGACCATAGAAAGCAAAAGAAAAAGAAAAAAGTTAAAGAGCCTTAGTTTTGAGTCAACATGAAGGAGACATTGCGGTCTCAATGCCTTGCATTATCCTCAAATGAATGAAAAAAGACAAAATAAAAGAGTTTCATTTGGGTCAACATGAAGGAGACATTGTGGTCTCAATGCCTTGCATCATTCCCAAATGAAGGGTAAAAAAGGAAAAGAGGCTCATTTGGATCAACATGATGGAGAAATTGTGGTCTCAATGTTTTGAGTCATCCCTAAATGAAAAGAAAAAAGGAAAAAAAGAGGAAAAGACGGTCATTTGAGTCAACATGAAGGAGAAATTGCAGTCTCAATGTCTTGCATCATCCCCAGATAAAAGGCCAAAAGGAAAAAAATAGGAAAAGAGGGTCATTTGGGTCAATATGAAGGAGAAATTGTGGTCTCAATGCCTTGCATCATCCCCAAATGAAAGTGAAAAAGGAAAAGGAAAAGAAAAAAGTGAAAAGCGAAAAATGAAAAGGCATGCATGATACATAGAAGAAGGGAGATACATATAGAAGAATGTCACAAAGAGTGAGAAAACATCAAACAAAATAGGGAATACATGATACATAAACAAACACAAGACTAGTAAGGCAAGCATAAGTCAACCATGAAGCAAGGAATCGACCTCCCCATCTGGGTGGCGAAAAGTGGGAGGTGGAAAATGAAGCTAAGGGATAAAGACAATTGCATTACTAGGACAAGGCTAGCAACCTCTTGCCCCCACTAAGTGCAAGGTTGAAGGGTGTTGAGATAGGTGATGAGAGGGGTGATGTAATATTGAGAAGGGCATGTTATACCACTACATGGATGGGTACATGATAGTGTAATAGGGGTTAATAGGGTAGCACTCAGAACTAATGAAGTGGTACTTACTCAATATCTCTCATAGATGGTGACATTCATCACTTCTATGGCTAAGAACATGATGATAAGCACAATGTGGTGCATTGGAATCTTTAGGATGGATGACTAAATTATTATGATGAGATAAGGTGATGAGGCCTTCATTTAAGAGAATGTATAATTGTCTCTCAAATTTTGGTGGTGGATGGAGAGGAAACTTAAGTTTTTGCAATTTATACCTCTTGCATCAGCTAGACTCACCAAATCCAAAGGATGGGATGGGAAAAAGAGTTCCTAAAATGACCAAAGGTTTAGCATGGTTGGTAGGAGGAGATGTTGGATTTTTTTTAGGAAGGAGAACATCCAAGTCGGGAGGGGTATCAAAGATTACCGTTCCATCGTTACGGAGCTTAAATTACTCTCTAGGATGTACCCAAGGATGAGAGTGATTGTGATAACCGATGCCTATATGGTGTTCATCAGGTTGGAATTGGTCATAGTATTTGTGAATCTCATGTTTATTTATAATATCACCACCTTGTTTGATTAAAATGGTAAACCCTTTTCCATAAGTTTGTTGCAAGTTAATGGGAGGGTGGGTGATTGGGTTATGGTAAAAGGGTTGAGGAGGGGCTAGTTGAGAGGGACTAGGCTCACCTTGGGTAGGTAGCTGAGCTCCATTATGAACTTCGAGATGAAGATAAGAAAATGATTCAAGAGGTGATATATTAGGCATCACAATTTGATTCATAGATGGGTAAAAAGAAGCATTGGCTTCAAGGTTGTCAAGGCATTTATTAAGGAACTTGTACTTTCTAGCATCATTATCTCCAATGATGTCTACTTTCGTAGGAGGACATTCATTTGGAGTTGGTTGAGAAAGAGAGGTTTCAAGGTCATTAGGGTCAATGACAAAGCTAAAACTTGACATGTCCATTAAGGATTTGAAGGAGGTCCATAACTTCTTGAAAGATATGGCAATGATGAGGGTTAAGTAATGACAGTAAATGGATCAAAATAACAGATTTGGAAATGATAACAAATGAACAATTACAAAAGCTAGAAATATAGACAAGGTGTTGAAAATGACAAAAATTGTGGTGCAAATTGTGCAAGGGGACTAGGTTGCCCAGTGTGGCGACTTAGTCCTAGTAGTGTTGTTTTTGAAAAAAATGTGTAATTTTAGCTAATTTTTATGGTTTTTTTTATATTTAAATGCAAAAAAAACTTGGAAATGCAATTTTATTTTTTGTGTTTTCTTGCTAAAAATGCAATGCAATGTACAATTCTATCATGAATTTTCACTGAATGCACATTTTTTTTACTAACCCTAGGATGCAAACAATGCAAGATTTCAATGCAATGCAATCTATCTCTACGATGAAATACAAAAAATAGAAAGCTAGCTAATGGTCTATGGTTGGGTTCACCAAAATGAACCACCAAAAATGTATCTCTAGGCCTAGGGAAAAAGGATTCTCCTTTCTAGGATCTTAGGGTTTTTCATCCTAAGAGCACTTAGTGAGAGGGTTGCACTATTGCCCTAGGAGGATACAAGGGGTTTTTGGCAGTTGCATTCAAAGGGGAAGGATGATTGATGAAGGTTGTGATAAGGGTGTAATGTGTGGCTATAACTGAATGAAAAATGATACTAATCTAAATGTATGCAATGCAAATAAAAAAAAACTAAGCTAATGCAAAACTACTCTAAAATGACCTAAATGTGTATATTCTGGAAAATAATAGAGGAGGATAAAAGATGTGCACCCGAAAAAGTGATGTTGCAGATGAATGCTCTTGGGAGCTTCTAGAAAATGTTTGAAAATATCAGGACACTTATGCTAAGTGGGGCGACACAGTCCTCCAACTAGGAAAATTTTCCACAATAGGTTCCAAGGAAATGGGTGCCCAAAAATAAAGAAACCCTTTTTCGGGCCTGGCATAAGGACAAGGTCACCAATAGGGGTGACCTAGTCCTCTTGTAGATTTTCAAGGAATTAGGGCTTGCTTCTGTGGGTCCTGATTGATGTTTCCCTTTTTTGTAGCAATCCGTGATAAAAACTCCCAAAAGTGACCTGTAGGTTGTCTTCTTCCTCCTTCTAGGGTTTGAGGCTTGGATGTGACTTGAGGATAATTTTGGTACTTCTTGCAACACTTTGTACTTCACCAAATCTACATCAAAACCTACAATCACATGTAAAGACCAAGAAAGTATTGGGTTTAGGAAATAAGGGTTTTACTAAGTCAAACCCTTTTGTAGGTGATTGAACCCAAATGAGATGAAAGCAAATGAATGTAAGATTGAATGATAAACTTATTGGAAATTCTTACCAGACCTTTGTTGTTGATGGTCTGTAAAATGAAGGATTAGCTCCAATGGAGATGTCTTGAAAACCCTAATGATTGCTTGCTTGCTTGTGAAGTGTTGGATGCTTCAACACTTGAGAAGAGAGATGCAAAAATGAGCTTGGGAGAGAGAAAAATGAGGATGAAAGCCTTTATTTGTACATGTGAAACCCTAATTTTCCTAAAATGCAACTTGATAGGCTGACCTTAGGGTTTAGGAGGCAAGATTATCATTGATTTTTATTTTAAATTTAAATTTTATGCCTAAAGGGACTAGGTCGCCCAAAGTGGCGACCTAGTCCACTTGGGAAAATTTTAGTGGTAGTCAGGAATTAATTTATGTTTAATGAAGTAAATTAATTTTGCCTCCCGAAACACACTTAGGTCGGGACTAGAGATACATTAAAGGGGTAAATTAGCATAGAAAAAGGGTTAATTTAGGGGTGATATGCCTAGATATATGTGAAAACACATCACAAGAGTTTACAACACTTTGTCTTAAGGCTTAGGAAGGTGTAAGAATGAATTATTTAGGTGAATTATGTTGAAAGGGTCTTAGAAAAGTGAGGGCGTGTGTTACAAAACTTCACAGCACCTTAGTAAAATATCATTATATTATTGTTGAATTGCAAGCTTACACGGATTAATCAAGGTAGACAAGGCCAAAATGAGTGAAAAGGTGCCAATTTATACACTTTTTGGCGACATAGTACATATTAGCGATAGATTTTGCATTATATCTCTTTTTTGGTGAGTAGTTTTGTCCCATGAGGTTTTCTTCGTTTCTCTATTTTTGAGAGATTTTTTTTCTATTTTCATTTGTAAATGGGTACCTAACATGGCCTAGTAGCTGGGACCCATCATATTACATCTTTTGCATCATAACTACACTCCTAAGTTGCACTTATGGGGGTGTTCGTGTGAATGGGGATATTTCCTGACTAGATATTAGTGAGGACCTATTCACATAGTTAATATGTTTACTTAGGATTTAGTTTCCTACATGGAAATTCTAGAAACTAGTATTAATGGGACCATATCTCATTAATAAACATGCAGTTATCTAGGTATTTAATATTTCTCTCATGCATTTATAATTATGCATTAGGCACTAAGGTGGTTATCCAACCTCCTCTCACATTTCCTATATAAGCAAGGATCTTGTACATTTATAAATCATCTCATTATCTCATATATTTTATCTTAATTCATCATAGATCATCATTTGATCAATTTGTCTTCTTTCTCATGTTGCAACACTTTCTTATTCATGTGGATGGTATTATTCGTGGTTGATCCTTTGAAGTATGTGTAGCTTCATTTGGGTTATTGTTCATATTTCCAACACTATTGTGGCTAATGAAATATTTCATTGAATATTTAAGGCAGGATACAAAAGATTAAAGTGTGTGTAGCTAAGTACAAATGGATTTTCCTAGTAAAGTGGTGCTAGAGATATTATGATCCTGACTGTTTAAATTATAGGGGATTAAACATATGCTAAAATTTTCTTAAGTATGGGGTGATACCACAATACTGGTTTACAATTTTTGGCCAAACTTAACACTAAACTTCGGGCTCTACAAGACCCCAAAGGGTGATCCCACAATGTGTTACTTAAAAATAACTAAAAAATCTCAAATACACATTGCATGAAAATATATAAATTCCCCATCGACACTGAATAAATGAAATCCTTCAAGAAATTAGCAATTCCTTCAAAGATCTAACCCCAATTAGTAGGGAATAACAAATACAACAAAGATAGGTCGATATGAAAAGTATTTTGAATAAATTTTCTAAGATTAAATGCCAAATATGTGAGGAATACTATCACTATCTCAATATCAATGTCATATCGAGAGCATAGAGTCAACTAAGAAAGAATTGAACTATAAGGAGAATTTCATCTTAAACAAGCGAGATCTATATGAATTGCATTATAATTCATGCATAAATACTAGAAATATATTACTACTTATAAATCTAGCTACCAACACGCATGAAATTACATGATAACCAGAGCATTTAATTGGTCCTTTGAACTACAGCCACAATTATTGCATAATTCATAGTAAAGAACAATTAAAATTGACAAAAATAGTCTTTGACCACTAATTCATTAATAATTCATGTCATGTATCACAATTGGAGAGAAAATAGACTCAAAAGATGGTTACATTCAACTCTAACATGCTCAAGAACCTCATAATTGATGAAACTCTCCTATCTGACTCTAAAATTTAAAACATGGACTCAATGTTTACTCTCTCCATACTACAATTTTTCACTCTTAAATCTTGCATTCAAAAAAAGACCTTGTATATCGGCCCAAAATTCTCTTTTATAGAATAAGGGAGAAAAATAATCTTCAAGCCAGAATGTACACATGTCCAGATTTGATTGGACCAATATTACACACATTCCCTTCTACAATTATATTTTTATTTTGCAATTGGAGGGAATGCACATAAGAATTTTTTTTTTTTTTCAATTGTTGCAGAAGAGAAAAGCCGCCTTCCAAAAGGAAAATTGTTGGAAAAAAAATCATCTTTAACCATTCTAGCACTTTATCCACCTTAGCAACAATCCACATCAGACATCTGCATGTTGATATGGGAGAATATGTGTGTACTCAATTGTAACTTTTGAGGCTAGAACTGTATTATACTTGACCAAGTCATACTCTCCACCATAATGCTCATATTCCAAACCCATTTTTGAATACCATTTTCCACAATTCAAATTCTGCTTCAGATGGCCACTTGAAAGAAATAACTCGATCAATCGTATCCCTATATGGTGCATATTTCACCATCACTGAAGTAGCCTCCTTATCAAAATCTTCTAAGAAACTAATAACAAAAGATAGTTTCTCAAGTGTATCATTTAGCATACTAATATCAACATTTATGCATATCTCACTTGTTTGGGCCATCATGATATCATTCATTTCATCCTTCCAAGCTTGCAAATGCTTTACCTCATCATAGTTATGCTGGATTTTTGGTAATGGCATAAGGTCTACTCCATCATATTTGGCCTTTAGTTCCTTGATCTTCATTTCCATAGGAGCAACATATCCCTAGAACTTTTGCTCCACAGTTTCCTTAACAAATTGATGAGTCAACATAACCTTGGGATAATTATCATAATGATTCTTTTCTCCAACTGCCATGAACTTCATCTGCTAAGATCTAGGACTCCATCTATCCAGCAGTGCGGTGGCCAAGTCCTTATCCCTTGAGAACACTTTGATTACTTGCAACATTAAAACATAATTTGCATGGACACTATTTAAGTTTCCTTGGAAATTTTTAATTAAGTGTCTCAATACAGTATCCACAGTTATTTCATTGCTTTTCAACATTGATTCTTGAATATGTTATAACATTTCTTTATACTTGTCAACCTGATGGATTAATTTTTCTCTTGAAAGTCCCCCTCTTAGGTTGTTTTCCCTTTCAATTGTGATAGGAACCTGTCCCATATTATATGGAACGATTGATAAGGACGGTTCTTATGAGGGAAGTTGAGATTGTTCAATTGATAGATCAAGAACATTATGGTTAGATCTAGCCTATTCCTGAGACTTCCACACCTCCATTTCCTGTTTCAATAATGCAAGCTCAATTTCTAACTCTAAAACCCTCTGTTGACTCTTATTATATTCAATAATGAGGTCATTATATTGGCCCCTTAGAGTATCTTTGTCCTTTGTTAAATCCTTAATAGTTTCCCTGGTGAACTTGGCAACATTCATTGCCATATCTACTGCCTCTAATGAAAGGGTATCAAGAACTCTTCTTACAACCAGGTGACCACTGAAATCAGATGCCTCTGCAACTATTAGCTTCCTAGACCTAGTAGATAATGACCAAATTGCTAAGGAATCCCACTCTTCACTAAAGGTTGATCCTTTAATTTCCAATGTAGCTTCTTCCTCGATTAGAAGAAGTAGCCTATTGGCCCTTCTTACTATTTCAAATACCACATCATCAATGATATCCCATTCAGGGAGTAACAATACTCCACTCTTTTGTATGAATGCTCTACCTTCCTCTGGTGTCATCTCATTGAAATTTTCCTTCATTTGTACCATGAAGTTGGATTTAATAAATTTCTCTGGAAGCTTCGGATGTAGATTCCTTTCTTGAGCTACCTTTTCGACATATACTGAAACATGTGCTCTCCACAAAAAATCTTTAAAAGCATATGTTTTAATAAAGGAATCATCCCTCATGAAATCGTTGCAAGATTCCATCCTTAGGTCATCAGTATTGGTTATCCCTATTATTTCATCCTTTCCTAGGCTTGGAGCAACCACTATAGAACTTGATGTAACACTTTGTGGAAAATGTGGCATACCTTGTTGCATGTCCTCAGGGGTCACCATGATCTCTTCTTCATCCGAATTAGGATATTCACTCACTTTTTCCTTTTCAACCCTCTTCCTCTTAGGTGATGGTCATTGTGTTGGAGAAGAAGCCCTTGGGGGAGAGTCTAGATCAACAATGTCATGCAAAAGTTTCCTTGAAGATGACAACACTCGTCTCTTAGAAGATATTGTCTCATGCTTCTCTTCAACTACCATTCCCTTCTTTTTGGAATGTACCCTAACCTTTTTTGGAGGTTGATAGGTAGGTCTTTTCTTTGCTCTCACTTTAGGATATTTTTCAATAGCTTGTGAATTTCCTTTAGCTTCAACAACCTGTTCAGCCTTTAAGACCCCCACCATGCTCTCAAAATTGTCAATAGCATATATGGCCCTATTTAACTCACCACTAAAATTTGGAATGGGATTGTCTGTAGGGTTCTTTTATATCTTCTTCTTCATCATCTTAGTAAAATCTATATATTTTTATTTTCTTTCCTCCCGCACCTACAAATCAAGAATTTTTTCTAATAATATCCTTAGGAAAATAGAAATTATGAACAACAATTCCAGTGTTGTGCTTTGCCTTCATTTGAAAAATGAAACCCTCGGGATCATGGTTCCTAGGGTGCACATTTTTCAACCAATAAGGCTTAAGTAATTTCCACAAATCTTTCCATCCTCCTTTTTCCATCACAAAGTCAAAAAATCTTGTGTACTCAGGAAAGAAAGATCCTTTCTTATGATTTGCTGGAAAGTGTGAATCTTGAGCAGATCCTAGCTGTCTCATGATCTCCAAGAATCTAATCCTTAAAGGCACATCCCTTGGAAAAAAAAATGAGTTGACATTATTTCCATATACCCTGAAAATGGTTGTATTATAACAAGGAGTCAAATTTAACTTGAGTCTACTTTCTATTGGCCTTAAGAAATCATGAATTTCCTTTGGAATTGTAGGTGGGTCATAGAGCAAAGATCTTCTCAATTTTGACCATTATGGAAGGCCACATAATCAAATTCACGATCATCTCTATCCAAAAATCTTGTCTAGTACTGGATAGGCATGTCAATATCATCTTCCTTCTTTTTCAATTCCATGTTATGCTCGAAGACTTTCTCTCCCTTGTACAAAAACATATGCATCAATAGAGAATTCCACCTAAAACCAACTAGGGTTTTTCCTTATTTAAGAGCCACCAAATTCCTACGCATTTTATCTACCAGATAAGTAGAAAAATCATATACCACATTGAACCTTGGATGTTGAAGATTCAAAACCATGTACATGTGATCAATAGACAAAGTAGTCTTTAAAATGATACCAAGAACCTAACACAAGGAACAAACCATCTTCCTAAAATAATTGCAAAAGTAGTTTATAGGAAAAGGCTCTGGATCTTTTTTTCCAATCACTATCTACTTCTTACTCTTTCCAACTCCTGTAGGTGCTAAATGAGGGATTAACAAGGAGGTCCTAAACAAGCCCCTAGTATTCTTATACTCCTCTCTTAAGTCTTGAAGGTCAATAGGCACCATGTCCTTATTCTACTCGTCCAAATAAAAAAAACTTACAATCTCTTCTCTCGTCATCTTAACCATTTCCATACCAACATATGCCCTAAAAACTCTAGTTACAGGGTCATACCTCACTACAACATCCTTTAACAAATCCACATCCAGATATACATTGGGGACCACCAGCTTGCCTAGATCCAATCTCCAAGGGTTGCACATATGAGCATACAAATTCCTATTCCCAAACCAATTTGAGAACAATTTCCATCTTTTATGCGGCACCTCATCATCTAAAATTTCCCATTTTTTATCAGTTAACCTTTCCAAAACTAGAGGCCCATAAAAAAAAGCCTTTCCCTCAAGTTTTTTGTTAGTAGAGGGTTTTAATAAGTCTATGAAATCCTAGAAAAATGACCTAGTAGAGTTTTCAGAACTAGAACTCTGGGCTTTGGGTGCCATTTTCACAAGATAGATTACAATTCGAGCTAGGGGTTGAAGTACCAAAAAATTTATGGGGTGTAGCCTCTAGCCTATATCCTTGAAACATAGTAATTTCATAATTTAAAATTCTTCAACAACTATTTGGGAAAGCTTTAAAATAATTTTAAATAAAATGAACATGTGCAATCTTTTAAAACAAAAAAAAACACAATTTACACTTGTCCTTAAGAAATCACAAGATTTTTGAAAGACAAAGAACGTGGTTTATGCATTACATACGATTTTTATTGGAGATAATTTTAATGGTAGTGATGTTGGACTTACAAGAAAATAGTTCGTGTTGCTTGGTACCTGGAAATTATTCTTCAATATGGGACTATGCATGAAAAATAGCAATTCAAGGAACTTTTAGCATTAAATTTGGTGGCACAGTTTGAACTCCACAATTTCTATTCAATCGTGTGAGAAACAATGGCTATCATACAAAAATAACTCATTTTGAATACTAGTCATTGATCTCAATCCATGCAGGCAAGAAAAAGTGACTCAGATCAAGTCAATTTTGTGTGAAAATGCCACGTTCCTCCACCCAATCTCAGGCGAATGAAATTTTATGTACAATACACCACGTCAACATGCATGAGTACCAACTTGATCATTTCATACTCGGCACTGATGTCCATGTGTCAATATTTCACACACCCCATAGCATTATTAAAACTAGTTTTTTAATTGTGTGAGGTTAGCGAGGAACAATCACGATACATCATTACATGAAAGTTGTTGATTCAAAAATATTCATTAATCATTGGGTGAACAAGGATTGGACCCCATGATTATAGGTGACAGATGGCCCAAAATATTGGAAACCTCAGAGAATTGTTGTGATTTCATCATAAATCCTTGTGAGGCCAATGGGAAACGATCATGATTCAACCCATAGATCTGATAGTCAGAAAACCTGCACATGCCACAATTTTTATTCATAAAAAGGGGGAATGACTAGGCGTATGGGGAAATGACCCTTTAGGCATAAATTTTGATGCAAGTCTAAAGTTATAGTCATTAGTCATTTTATTGACATGAAATTAAGCAAAAATTTAAACACAATCCCAATGCATGGAAATTGACATGCCAGGTCAAAGGAGCGAGTAGCATGAACGACTAAAAGGGCTCAGATCATGACTTATGCAACTGGTAACCTAGGACATTAGGTCAATGCAGAATTAGAAAATTTAGGCCAAAGTGAAACAAAAGACAAAAATCCAAGGTTTTAATGGCTAAAACCCTAAACCCCAAGGTAAACTAGTGATGCCAAGCACCAAGGAAACAATAACTCCACTAGTGGCTCTGAATGGGGATGTATGCACCCTGTGGGCATAGCAGGGAACCAAAATATTTAGAGAATAGACCAGACACAAAGAGAACCAAAACTGGGAACTTGTCAAGACAAGACAAGCAGACACAATAAAAGAAAACACACCGCACCTATATATAGTAATTAAAATACTGTACACTATACATGGATAAGAACTATTTTAGGAGAAATAGGACTTCAAGAACTGTTCATGTACTGGTAGTTCTAGAATCTTACCCAGAAGGAATTGCAAGAAGTATGAATCTTCCCCATGTATGCCAACAATTATATATGGGCCTAATCATAAGGGATCAAACTTTCCATGTTTGCCTTTATCTTCCAATCTTGCATTCCACAACTAAACCATTGCTCCAATTTTAAATTTTCTCTCGATTGCCCTTTTTTCATAAAGATGCTTCTCTTGAAGCTATAGCTTCTCATTCCTTTTATGAGCCTCTCATCGAGTCTCATCCAGTTGGTTCAACTCTTGCATCCTATGTTAAATTTCATCACACACATCATCATCGTATTATTGAACAAATCTATACATCTTTAGTAGGTTATTTTGTGGTATGTGTGCCTCTGCTCGATAGACTAAATTAAATGGTGAATATACAATTGCCTTTTTGATATCTTTTATGTTAGCCCACAACACTAGCCACAACTTTGAATCCTAGGCCTTCTTATTTTTCTCAATCACCCGCTTGATAATCTTCATCAAGATTTTGTTGCTAGACTCAACTTGTCCATTCCCTTTAGGGTGATAAGGAGAAGAGTATAAGGCAATTATGCCATATTTATTGCAGAAATTAACAAAATCCTCATACCTAAAACACATTGCATTATCTGAAATAATTTTCTCAAGTACCCCAAACCTGCTCAAGATGTTATTCATTAAAAAAAATGAATACCTTACTTGCAGCCTTTCTGGTTGGGATTGCCTCAACCCATTTGGTAAAGTAATTAGTTGCCACCAGTATCCATGCATGCCCGCCATAAGATTTTTCAGATATCTCTCGTATGAAATCAATGCCCCATTGTTGGAAAGGAGCTTGAGTAGATACAGGTCTCAATGGAAAATTCCCAGAGAATTTCAGCTTCCCAACAAACCTTTGATAGGTATCACATTTATTAACATATGTATGGGCGTCTTTGAATAAATTAGGCCACGAGAAACCAGATCTCAAGATTTTATGAGTAGTTTTCTTGGCCATGTAGTGACCTCCACAAGCTCCTTTGTCCATCTCCAATAGTAAATCTTCAACCTGATCAACATCCACACATCTAATTATGACACCTTCAGGACTCCTCCACTAAATCTCACCATCAATGATGACATACTTGACTACTTGTAATTTTAGATTGCTTTTCTCATTGAGTGGCATGCTTTCAAGACACTGCAACATAAGCAAAAAAAGTTTCTCCAATCAAGTAAGGCTTGATTTCTTTACAACTTTGACTAGGGCATACGCTTGTTTCTCTATTACATCATACTTCAACTCTACAACTTGCAATGATTTACTAAAAAAGGCACTTGGTTGTTCAAATCCATCATCATTCTTCTGCAACAAAACCCTTGCTATGGTGTGAAAAAAAGCAAATGTGAATAGTTGTTAAGGCTTTGAATAATCATATTTTTTGGTATTCAATGGAATCCCATATTCAATAACCCTAACATTTTTTTTTTCTAAATGAAAACAGTGGTCCTCCTCCTTTTCATTGTGAGTAGTAAGATCATCTTGATAAATTGCAAGAAAAAGATCAATTAATTCTGCAAAGGCTATATCTATAACACTTTGGAAAGTTGTACCTGCATTCATTAAACCAAATGATATTCTCACATAAACATATGTTCCCGAAGGGGTAGTGAATGTAGTCTTGTATTGTTCAAACTCCTTGACCATCACCTGATTATAGATGGAGAACCCATCCATCATGGACAACAATTCACACCTTGTGACCTTTTGCAACATAAATTCCATGTTGGGCAATGGGTAATTGTCCTTTAAGGAAGCAACATTTAGGTTCCTGAAATCAACACATAATCGAATGCCACCATTTTTCTTCCTTATAGGCACAAAATTTGAAACCTAGGATGAGAGGCCAATGGGCTTAATGATTCCCACATCTCTCAACTTGGCAAGCTCCTCCTACATCTTAGGTTGCAGGGTTGGGTTGATTGACCTCTATTTTTGTTGGAATGGCTTCATATCTGGCTTTAATGGAATTTCATGTTGGAATAAATCTTCCCTATATTCCTTAAGGTCATCATATGACCAAGCAAAAACATGCCTATACTTCCTGAGTAAAACAATTAGAAAATTTATAACATGAGGCTTCATCATCTTACCAATATAGACCTTTTTAGGGGAGTTTTTAGTTCCTAAATTTATCTCCTCTAAATCCTCCTTATGGGAAGGTGCCTTCTTAGCACTTGACCTATTAGGGCCATCAAAAAATCTTTCGAGTGCAACCAATACCATGGGAATAGTGTTTTTTTGGAATTGAATTACATCATTCCCAAAGAGGGTATCTTTCCCATCAATTGCCACCATAAAAGAGCCAAAATCAATTTCTTGGCTCTTGTATTTATCAATGCCATGCAAAAAACTTAATATATCAGTATCATCATAAAATACCTAACAATTATAGATATTATCTGGCACTGTAGGCCTAGTCTGCACCTCTATTTGTGAAATGTCATCAAATGCCACCTCATCAAGCTTAACAACTATATTTTCCAACAAGTCAGCCCTGGTATTCTGCTCCCTCTCTACCCAATCTATGCAAAATAAATTGAATGCCTCAACAGTGTCCTAGATTGCATTGCTATATTGTTTGAGTCTCTTATCCTTAGCTACAAAACATGATCTAATCTAGGAGACAACCAATTCAGAGTTCCCTAGAACCCTTAATGACTTGATACCATGCCATGAATCCAACTTTAAACCAAGCAAAAGGGCCTCATACTTTGTAACATTGTTTGTATAGGAAAATTGCAGTAGAAAGGAATACTTGAAATTTTTACCTAGAAGGGACGTCAAAATAATGCTTTCTCCTAAAATTTCTCTAGAACATGCTCCATCAAAATAAATTGTCCACGTGTCCTTATTTGATGATACATTTAACACTTCCCTATCAATGGGTGCAAGTTGTACTTCATCTCCTGATATGTCCTCTTAAACACAAAAGTTCTCTAGGCTAGTCTTGACAAATTTTATCATGTTAGGTTCTTGTGGTTCTTCCATATTCTCAATCATGTGGGGAACTCTCTTCTCCTTGATAATTTTAGCATCATTCTAATCAATGGAGAAGATAGTGTAGACATACTAAATTAACATTACTAATTAAACATCGCATTCAATCATTCTTTCCTTTTAATTAATTAAATCAAATTAATTAATTAAACCTCCTAAAGTCTTGATTTAATTAAATCTAATTAAATCGCTCATATTCATTTCCTCTCATTTGATTTAAAATAAATAAAAAAATTTAAATCAAATGTCATATCACCTAAACTCCTATTAGATTAATCAAATCATGATTAGTTTAATCCTAATTACATGAATCCTCTAGATTCATCCACTTTGCACAATAAATAATTTAAATTTATTTATTAAAGCACATATTTTCCCTCACAAGGGCATATTCCTTGGGAATATTCCCTCATTAACTCTCATATTTGATTTTTTGGACAGAGAATTCCCCCCAAAAAACCCTCAACCATAATCATTTATTGCCATTTTCAAAATTGATTGGGCACATTGGCCAAAGCTTGCACAAGCTTAGGCCAATCCCATGGTGAAAAGTGTCTCTCTCCTATTGGATGGGATTTAGTCCCACATTTCCTAATCTTGGCTTCTCCTCTCTCAACTTCTCCTATAAATGCAATTCATTTTCTCTCATTTTGATCATCTACAATCTACAATCCACATTTGAAGGCATTTCCATTATAGGAAACTTGAGTTCATGAGTATCTCATTGTATATCATCTCATCATTTTGACAATCTTTCTTATCAAGGGTTGGGAAAGGGCTCTTTCACATATTCAAGGAGCACCAATCCACCATAGAATAGATACATTTCATGTCTTCTTTACATGTTTTATTTGGTTTTGTCATTTGATTTTTAAGAATGTCATGTTATTGTATGAGGATGTGAGAATCATGCTAACCATTTACAAATTTTGATGTCCACAAAATGGTGCTAGAAGGAGGGCAGGGAGTATTAACTTTTACAGTAGATCTGTTTTAGATCTTAGGAAATTCCTCAATTCCACATGGATGCAAGTTGTCTAGATTAAAAAAAAAAAGAAAAAAAAAAAAGAGTTCACTAATCTAGGATTGTGGTTTATATTTCATGAATCTTGTGCATTATTCTCTTGTCTGTTATGAAACCGATATTGTTATCAAGAAATGAAAGGAGAGGTCAAAATGGCATTAGAGGCCGTTTCCATTTTCTCCACAATTAATTTACTATGAGTGCTTCAATTGCAAAGTTAGTCATAGTTTCTGTTAAAATAAATAAAAAAATTGCATGGAGATTAAGTTTATTATATATAGGAAATCATATAACTAATCATTGACAATGGCGACCATCGTTTCATCATTAGGATTGTGCACAAGGTGTTTAGATGGCAACTGTTGAAAAGATAACGTGTTGTTTTTATAGATGCTCATTACCAAATAAGATGGAAAGTGAAGTGCATTGTTTATAGTTGTGCTATTGTCCATACCTATGCTTTAGTGCGAACGAAAAGGGAAGTAAGAATTCCAATCATTGCACTCAAATCCTTTTTGTTGAGTTTTGTTTATATTCACACACTGTCATTATACAAGCATACACAAAATAATGAATTAGTAGACTATAATGTTCTTTTTTTGTGTTGTGATGTGTATGCTGAACTTTAAATATTCTTCAATAACTGTCATATTTTGTTGGTAACTAAAATGAATGAAGGTGAATTACATTAGGAACGACTTTAACTTCTCGTTAAGCTACAGGTTTTGGTGATTTATAAGAAAATTTGTAGCTGACACATGTTTGAGTTTATCCGGCCAGTAGATATCCTTGTTATTATGCATACATTCATGTATTATTCCAACTAGTTCTACAGTTACATTTTCCATTTCCTTCACATCATAGTTAAATTCATTCAATACATCTAATAACCATCTGGTAATGTTCATTATTTTATGAAAAAAATAGATTTCAAAAAATTGCACGTTGCGTATGTTTGCCTTTGCTGAGATATAGTTTATTTACCTCTGAATGCTTTCACGATTCCTCTATCAGCTTTTCCTTTTGGAAAAAATTCATATAAAGAGATCAAGTCACAATCTGAACAGGCCTTGTTATAGCTTTATTCTCTATACTATTTCTTACGGGTCTGGAGGTCAGTATGTTTGAAGTAGATTTCTTTGAATTTGAAGACCATCGCCTGGCTGCATTTACCTTTGCTGAGATATAGTTTATTTCTCTCTGAATATGTGCATGGTTCCTTTATCAGTTCTTCCTTTTGGAACAAATTCATCTTATATCCCACTAGAAAAAATATCAATTGCATGAAATGCCTTGTCCAAATAAAAGTTAAAAGGGTAAGCATCCCAGACTTTACTCACGGAGGAAAAAGTCTGCTTTCTGTTGAGAATTCAATATAAGCTTTACCATCTTGTGATCATGCTAGATAGGAAAAATCAAATATTTTCCATAGTTTACCATGCTTGATTGAGCAAATCTGGGAAACGACACTTAATCCTCTACTTGGAGATGGAGAAATACGCCCCTCCTCTTCCTCCCATGAAATACACCATTCCTTCACACATGACTATCCCGACTGCAATAAAGTATCTGGTAAACGCAAGTCCACTGCTGGAATGAGTTCCACGAATATTGCAACATCCTCGACCAACACTATAAATCATTCTATGTGTAGCATCCAAATACATGCGTGGAAATCCTCCAATTGTTTTTGGCAAAGGTTGAAGTACACGTTTGTGTAAAAGGAAGAGTCTAGGTAGTTGAATGTAAATGAAACTAGTAAGATGAGTCTGATCTGTTTCTCAAGTAATCATGTTGTGCCTATGTATGTGTTCTATGAAGTATTATTGTGTACCTTCTGAAGCCTGACATGATACGTTCCAGATAGTCTTGCCATTAATTTTGACATAAATTTCAGTCTAATGCAATCGCTTTGTAGATCCACCTTTGGTGACTGGCTAGTACAGGTGCCACCCTAATAGAACTGGCATGGTTGGTGATGGGACATGGCCAGTGCTGCAACTTTATGATTGAGTGGTGTATTTACAACTTCATTTTATTCTTGTGTAAACCTGTATTCTTTTTTTTACCTACAATCCTCGTTTTGTTGTACTTTTTATAATCACTTCATTATAATCGTGACCTAATCTTGATTTTATTCATAGATTTAGCTGTAAACGCTTGCCTCCATTAAACATAGAGGCTGTACCACATTAAAGAGACCAACTTACTGTGGGGATGTGAATAGAATAATGCAGCCATGGGAGTAACTGTGTAGGACCAAACGCTAATAAGACTCAACCAATCTTATCAGTTGTGATAGATCAGTATACATGGGGAGTTAATTTCAGATTGTACTCATTGGAATCTAGTTTTATTTAAATATCAATTGATGCATTTAAAAAGTAGTGTATTGGTAACTCTTGTAGGTAAGATCACTGATATATGACATAGTGGTATTTATTTCAAATTTTGATTGAGAATGATCTCTATTGAAGGTGACAATGATGGATAAGTGTTTCATGATATTTATCTTTGAAGTATTCACAATATTGAAATAAAAAATTATCACTTCATAAGATTTATTTGAAGAACAATTTTTTGACTTTAGTCATGTAACATGGTTTTAATAAAACAAATAATGCTAGATTTGGAGCATAAAAGATTGCAGTATTACATTTTTAAGGTCCTAACTTTATACTATTTACAAGTTGGCATCCAAATTGGGCATTGAACTTAAATAAAAGCAAGAAAATTTGAGAGGGTGAATTGGACATTCAACTTGAAAGAGAATTTTTAAATGCTAATTGCATTTGTCTAGAGCATCCAATTGTTCTTCTTGTTTTCTCTTTTACACCAACTAGATAAACTAGGTTTAAAAGTAATCAGTGATTGATTTTTTTTCAAAATTCGTTAAAATTTGAACCTTAGAAACTCTTACTAGAATTTCAATTTGGTTTAAAATTGAACAAACAACTTCACACTTGGTTTTGGTGTTTTCAAATGAACTCATCATTGTTTTGAGGAGCAAAAGGATCTTGTGCCTTCATTGTCTTGTGATTTTTTGGAATTTGTGTCACTTGAATGTTTAAGAAATTCTCTTGTGCCATTTGGTGATCTTGAGAATCAAGGGCATTCTTTTGACATTAGTTGTTTAAAGTCACCCACACATTTCATTTGGGTTCTAAAAATGAACAAAACTTGTCTAGTGTGAGAAAAATGCATTGCGAGTGTTCTCTGTTTGTTCACACAAACAAAGATGATCGAACTACGAATGCACTTAATCGCTATTGTGTACCTTTAGAGGGCTTTCCTTGGTGGAAAAAAGTACTCACCCCAAGGGAGTTACTCAAACTGGTAATGAGCTAAATGCTAAGCTATTCCCAACTAGTATACAAATTTGAATGGTGAGGAAATTTCATCATTACAGGAGCTCCTACGGACAAGTAGGTGATACTCTTTATATGGGTTGCTCTTTCCTCTTGTGTGGCCTCCTGAATGGGTACCATGATTACAAACCAAATTTGTAGAAGGCCAAAACCTTATCTATTTTTTTGGTGCAAGAGGTCATGTCCTCTAAAGCTGCCCCACGTTATACATGCGGTTTTGTTGTAGAAATGGAAAGTATGCCATGGGAGATTGATGGGTACTAATGCTTGGCTGACCCGAGAAGTGTGTGCCATGGAGGGGAGCCAGTGTGGTCAAGAATTTAGCCATTCACACAAAATATGCGCAACTAGATTCGTCCAAGTGGGAACCCAACAGAATATTGTCTCATCATCCTAGGGTTGTAAAGTGCTTGGAAGTGGAAAACACATTGCTTGGTTCTTAAAAACATTTGAAAACAAACTTTCACAAGACCTTCAAATTTCAAACCCCTTTTAGGAAACAAATACCTTTGATGAATTTAAGCACTCTTGCTTTCCCTAGGGATCATATCCTTAGAGGTTTCTAAGTGCTTGGATTCTATCATCATTTGTTTTCAATAAGGTTAAACATAGGAGACTTTTGCCCTATTTTCCTTGATTTCCACATAATGGACTTTGTGGGATGAAAATGAAAGTGGGACATTAGACATACATTTTGAAAGATAATCAAGCAAGTTCTTTTGGTAAAAAGAATACACTAAGACAAGATAAAAGAAAAATTGGATTACACATGTGTTTTCTAACATGATTTCCCGCAAGATAAAAATCCCAAAACCAAAGTTCAAGAAGGTTAGTCTAAAAGCTCGTGAGTAGCATCTTGAGAGAATTTTAAAATTTAGGGAAATATTGGTTTACAACTTTTACAAAAAAGCTTCAAGAAACAATCCTGAGTTGTATGCATTCTATTATCAACAAAAGCCCAAAATTTTTGAATGGTTTAATTTCCTCCCATAGGAAATATAGCTTGTTCTTCAACGCCGAGGTCTTGTAAGAAGAAGTGTTATCTAGGTCAAGTCTAGGATCAAATTCAATCACTTTCATCCATCTCTCAACCATAAAAATAATTCAAAAATCACCTCACCAAAAACATTTGGAAACTTTGTAAACATCTTTTATGCTAAAATTTTAGGCAAAATCAAAACCACTTTGTTTGACTTAACACACCTATTCAAACCATCATCTTATACACTAGTTTTCTCTAGGATAACACAACTTCCTAGGGTTTACGAGTCCATCTTGTTTGGCTTAACAAACTTAGCCAAATTATCAAATCATCACCTCATTTGACTTGACACACTTAGTCAAACTACCATCTTGTAGGAGTTCACTCTTGGATAACACAACTTCCTAGAGTTTTACGATTACATTTATCACTCTTGTTTGAATTAACACATTCAGTCAAACTATCAATCCAATCATGATAAATCAAAGTCCTAAATTTTTTGGCATTTCTTTCAAAGTTTCTTTAAGATTTCCATTCATATGTATCACTCAACTTTCATTTATCTCATCCTCGTCATCGCTTTGATCCTTCAGTTATCCTAGTTTTTCGCTTCTTTGAACCTAAGGTTTAGACTGATCTAAAGAATTAGAGGTTCATCTCTTACATTCTTGAAAATTGATCTTCATTTTATGGTTCTAACTCGATCTCAACACAAGAGGGACATGGAATATAAACTTGATCCATCCATCATGAGTAATCCGATTCAACCAAACTATCCAAGTCTTGCAATACCAATTGATTATCAAAACTCACATTTATGCAATTCAAACATGGCATCATTATCTCCTCCAAACTTCCAAGATACGAATGTGAGTATGCCCAATCTAAAATTTGGAACACCTTTCCCAATGATAGATTTAAATCCAAGTCCAAATTTGCATATCTATCAGCCAGTCAGTCAATGCATGAGTTTTCCAAACAACATTATCCCACCAAATCCATACATGCCAAATACAAGTTTGTTGAAAATGAACATTTCTAGTCCACACTTGGTGAAATTTGGGATAGATATGCTTGCGAATCCCACTAATGTTGTTCCAAATATTAGCAGTATATTGGAAACTCCATATGTTGATTCAAGTCAAGGTAACACCATGCAAAATCAAAGTTACCTAAATCTAGGCAATATGATTCCCAACCAGAAAAATTTTCAATTTCAATTTACCATGCCGAATTCAAACATCACACCAAATCAGGGCATTATCCAGAATCAACTTGTCCACAATCCCAAGAAAGCACCACAAGGATGTATTCCAAAGATATTTGCTAAAAAAAAGTCAACCATATGAAGAATGTCAAAGTCAAATCTTGCGAAACAAAATTTCTAAACTCAAAATTCTCATCAATTCGCAACAACAGGTGGCAACCATCCAAGAAATCCCAACAATCAACACCATCCCCAACCCACCACCACCACCACAAAAATACAACATGGAAAATTCATTCTCCGTCATGTTGCAAACCACTCAAGAGGCTTCCCACAAAAAGGTGCTCCAAAACAAACAAGCTGCACAAGTTGTGCAAGCCACACATGCCACTTAGATGGCACAAGCAATCCAACAAGCACACACTCAAGCATGAGTGCAATTCCAAGCTCAACAAGCACAAGCGCAAGAACAATACCAAGCTCAATTGCAAGCACAATAAGAAGCGTATCAACAAGCCTTGCAAGACTACCAATTATAATAGAAATACGACCAACAACAAGTGTTGTTTGTGCAAAAAACACAAGAACAGGACCAACAATAGGCGTTGTTGGCTCAATAGAAAACATAGGCATTACTCTTTCAACAAAACTTGCAAAAAATTCCCACAACAATTGTTGAAATAAAAAATCAAGATCAATCTATCAATAAGCACCTTGAAGATGTTTCCACCTCAATCAACGATCAAATCAACACACATCAAAAGACACTTTTCAATCATGATCAAAACTCGCCAACAATGCCCAACAATGATCCAATTCAAGAAATTTCAACATCACTTGGTCTTTTGGTTGAAGACATTGACAATCTCTCCACCATAACGGCTAAGGACAATGATCAAAATCAATCTATCAATGAGCACATTGAAGATGTTTCTACCCCATCTGATGATCAACTCAACATACATCAAGAGCCACTTTTTAATGATCTATTTCAAGTAGTTTTGGAATCATTTGATCCCATTGGCATGATATCTCAAGAACTTATTCCGAAGCATGATCAACATCTTCCATCAAAGTCTAGCAATGGCCCTTCCAGTGACATATTGACATCCCTCGACCTCATGATTACAGATAGTGAAAGAATCCTCAAAGATCAAAAGTATATTGGGCCACTTTCCATGCCTAAGAACTATGTCCAAGAACCCACTATAAGCAATACATTGTTTGAAATTAAGCCATGTCAAGAACGTGATCCAAAGCATGTTGGAAATAGTTCTAAAAATTGAGAATTCGTATCTCCAAGATACTACAATGATCTAATGGGCACTCTTTTATCTATACAAGATGTCACAAATGATGATCATATCCATATAGCACATATACCTCCATTTACCCATGAGATGCTTTCATTGGATGGACATGTAAATGATCTTCATTCAGAACAAGAGTCTCCTACTCTTAACATTTGTACATATTATCAAGATATAGAGAAATCTAGAGACCTAGTAGAAACAAATCATGAAGAAGGCTTCTACAGAAGTTGTGAACCAAAAAAATCATGTGAAAGCATATCAAGAATGAATCACGAGGAAGAATTTCACAATGAATTATCAACACTTCTTGACAAAGCATCACAATCTTATATCTTAGAAGATCAAGCCAAAGGTATCAATCAAGAAGTCATCCCACATGTGGAGGATCCTATCACTTATAAAATTGGATCACTCACTTTTTTAAGGGAAAGCTATTTTATCAATGAAGAAGTCGTCACTTTTGAAGATATACCACAAAGCAGAAAGGGATTAGCACCTTATTTCCAAGGTAAATAATATCCTCTTGCAAATAAGTTTTTTTAGTAGATGAATTATTAGGGCAAAGGATTAGGCCTACATGAACAATGTATCCTAGAACTAGTGCAAATTTTTGGTAATCCTAAACATCAAGGCCTTGGTTATTCAACAATCAAGTGATAGAAAAATATCAGTGATACCTCCACAATACTGGGGGCAACTTCATCTTGAGAAAATGTCAACATAGGGAGCATGAAGAATCCTTATGATGAAACCAATGCCAATACTATGACCCGCCACACCATGAATCATCATCCACCCATCACCCCATCCACAAATTGGGACCAATGTCAAAATAAAGACTTGAATTGAAGCATGAAGGATGCTACCAAGGAAAATGAAGCTAAGAAGCATGAAAGAAAAATCAAATACATATGGATACCGAATAATACAAAGAAAGACCATCCCTATCAAACTCCATTAGTCAAAGAAACTATGGGGAAAAATAAAAAGGGGGCAGGTATCCATCAAATAAGTCCACAAATGAAAAATTAGACTTCTCAAGCAATGTACAAAGTGTATCGAGTAGTTGGTCCTAATTCCATGCACACTTCCATATCCACTCATCTTTGCTCATCTTCCCAAGTTTGGAGAGTCAAAGGTTTCAAACTATCAACCCATCCATATTTTATTCCTAGAAACACTCCATCCAAACCTCTATGCATGATATCCAATTCTTACATTGACCATGTGTTGGCAATGACCCTTCATCATAAGGATCCAGAAGGTGCACTCTATTGCGATATGCATAGAGAGACAGAGTTAACTCTGGTATCAGCAAAGCAGATCAGGAATCTCAAAAGTTGAATTCAAGTGCATGTATCTTGGCAAAGCAACTTCTTCAAGTAGGATACCGATGGCATATTAGGATAGAAACATCAACATCAGCAGTACTAGGTGGTTTAGCATTAGCTTAAAATCTCTCAAAAAATACAAAAAAATTAGAAAAAGGATTGAAAATAGTAAAGAAAAAAAATTGTCCTCTAGCAAAAACCGCTTCGCTGGTGCTTTGGACAAGTACCATGATGAAAACCTGGAAAACATGCATCATGTGCAGAATCAAGCATCTACATGCGTCAGTTCAGAAGAAAGAATATTAACGCATCCATAATAAAGCCAACATTCCAGCCATATCATTTGTTCATCCATGAACCATTTATTAGATCCATGTTTATCCATCTGCATCCATACTCCAAGTTATCTCAATCTTGAAAAATTTTGGTGCACACTTTACATAAACTTGCTTATGGTAGACATCTTGACATTGGTAATTTTCATTTGTCCCATCCTACCTATCGTTATTTGAGCCCTAAAGCATTATCCAAATGAGAATCCCTATGCAAACACCCTTATCTTATCGCAAGATGATCCGTATCTATCCATACACCTATTCAAGAATCTACCCATGGTCATTCAAACATTGCTAGACACTGGGGGAAAATATTTACATTTTGCTTCGGGAATAATCTTGATATACATTATCCAACTTATGTGGCGATCTGAACATTGGCAAATGCGAAATCAAATTGGCCAAACAATTTGCGAGCAAAAAAAAAAAAAATCCAAATCACTAGCCCATGGCATATTTTGACAGCAAGAGAACGTTCCTTATCAAGCTTTATCTTTTGTCGAACATCAATTTGAATAATCAATATCAGTTGCATCTAACTTGTGCGTCAACGTCGCATTAAATCATCAAAGCAATTTTGTTCCAAAACAAGCTTCATCAATCTTGATCAATCGAATCCAATCAATTATCACCTTGTTTGACTTAACACTCTTAGTCAAATTATCATCTTGTGCACGAGTTTACTCTAGGATAACACAAATTTCTTGGGTTTAAAAGTTCATTATCATCTTTGTTTGGCTTAACACACTTAGCCAAATTATCAAATCCAAAACCATCCTCTTCTGTACAAGTTTACTCTAGGATAACACAACTTCCTAGAGTTTACAAGTTCATTATCACTTTTGTTTGACTTAACACACTTAGTCAAACTAATTAGTCCATCAATCTGATCAATCAACATTAGGCTTGGTTTTCAAAAAAATCCCAAAATAGAGCATTGATATCATTGCATATCCAATTGTCAAAATCATGCGAAAAATTCAAAAACATTCAAAAAACTCGTGAAAAACTCAAAAACATCAGAAAATAAAAGAACTCAAAAACATTCAAAAAATTCATCAAAAATCCAAAAACTTCCAAATAATTCAAAAATCCAAAAACATGTCTAAATATCAGAAAATATTTAAAGAATTCATTATTTAGTCTTGTTAGTCTTTCACCTTGCTGAACTACGTCGTCTTTGAGCTTGAATGTAGGAAAGGTTGATCTTTGATCATCCCCTGAGACAATTAGGGTCAATCCTTAGGCGTTCGTTGCAATGACATCCATCTATCCATCTAGTTAGGCATCCATCACAGGGGCATTCATTTGTCCATCTTTTTCACATTTTAGGATTTTAGGCATTCGTCGCAATGACAATTTGTTTGCCCATCTATCTCATTAGCAGTCAAGTCAACTGGAGTCTAAACCATGTCATCTCTAAGCTTATACATAGGCAAGGCCATCCTTGATCGGCCTTCAAGACACAAAATCCAAAAAAAAATAAATTCATAAATCTGTGAAAATACAAAAAACATTTGCAAAACATCTCAAAATTACCAAAAAGAGCCTCAAAACATTTGAAAAAAAAACCAAAATGGTGCATCCATTCCTTCTCACTTTCACCCGTGATTTTCATCACTCATAATAAAACAATTGTCACTTTCACCCTTTGGTGAGTTAGTTAGAAACAAGTTGAACGGGTTCTAATGTGAACACCTAATCGTTAAAGTCTCAAGTCTAGGTCAGTGAGCAAGCAAGTTGGTCAACTTGGAATATCAATAGCTTATCACCCAAATCATTCCCACCAAAACCATGATCACTACATGTCCTAGGATGAAGCTTTCCTACGATGGACATAAGCATCAGGTACCCCATAGTAGTTTAGCCTTGGCTAGCAGTATGAAGAACATTAGCTAGCGGACTGACCCTAATAGTCTCGGGGGATGATCAAAGATCAACCTTGCCTATGTTCAAGCTCAGAGACAACGTAGTTAAGACAAGGTGAAAGACTTACAAGACTTTAATGATGAATTTTTTTGAAGATTTTCTGATACTTCGACATGTTTTTGGATTTTCGATGAATTTTTTTGAATGTTTTTTTTCTTTTGTTTTTTTTTTTTTGACGAATTTTGGAAGAGCACAAAAGATATACACAACTCCAATCCACTGCCAATTTCAAGGACATGCCCCCAGTGTTTAAGCAATAGACTACTTTGATAAAGGCAAGACAAACTTACCTAAGGAATATGCAAAGTAGTACTATGGTGGAATATGATATGGACACTAGCTCAGGCTATGGTATGGATGCGAACGAATGGGTGTATGGAGGATAAATGGAATCTGATGGAGTCGATGAGAGAGTCATGTAGATCTTGGTGGATAGAGAGTGCTTTATTTACACTTGATGCATGTTTGCCAGGTTTTCACCAAGGTACTTGTCCAAAGCGCCACCGAAGTGGTTTTCACTAGAGGACGATTTTTTTTTCTTTACTATTTTCAATCCTTTTCTGATTTTTTGGATTTTTTGATGTTTTGATTTTATTTTGTTGTCACCAAGATGCCTATTTGCTAGGTTTTCATCAAGGTAACCATTTTTTAGGACATTTTATGATTTTTTTTGTATTTTTTGGTTCTATACCTTGCAAGATTTAGGCATTAAACTTTTTGAGATGAGAGCCATTGAAAGGCTCTTTAGAGGATCACCTTCTAGTGTTGCTAGTTGAGATGCCCCTAACATGTAGCTTGTTGTGATGAAAAAAGGCCCCAGCTAGTTGGGTTTGAATTTTCCTTTGCTATCCAGGTTTGGTATGTTCTTTTGGTTCTCTTTTAGCACAAGGTCACTGACTTGGAAGGTGTGTTTCAGGATCTTCTTGTTGTAGCTCCATTTCAGGTGATTCTGATAGACCTATAGATGATTGAGGGCGTCCATATGCCGTTCATCTAGTAGTTCCAACTCATTTAGTCTTGTAACCCTATGCTCCTCATCTGTGATGAGGTTCTACAATGATATCCTCAGTGACGGAAGCTTGATCTCGATAGGGAGGATGGCTTCTGATCCGTAGACTAGGGAGAATGGGGTGGCACCTCTTGGTGTGCGGATGCTCGTGTGGTAGGCCCATAAGGCAGGATTTAGCTATAGATGCCAGTCACAACTAGAGTCATTGATTATTTTCTTGAGGATTTTCGAAATGATTTTATTAGTAGCTTCTATTTGGCAATTGCCTTGTGAATAATATGGAGTGGAAAAGTGATGTTTGATTTTGAATTTTTCGCACAAGTCATGGACATCCTGATTTTTGAAAGGTGTCCCATTATCAGAGATAATGGATTGGGGGACACTGTATCAGAAAATGAGGTAATTCAGGATAAACTTGGATATCTGCTTTCCGATGATGTAGGTCATGGGAATTACTTTGACCCACTTAGTGAAGTACTCGGTGGCAGTGATAATGAATTTATGGCCATTGGATGAGGTGGGTGTGATTTTACCTATGAGATCAAGCCCCCACTGGGAAAGGGGCCAAGGTGTAACAATGGGATGTAATTCTTGAGCTGGTGCATGAATGAGGTCTCCATGCTACTGGCATTGTAGACACCTTCTGACAAAGTCATGTGCCTCTCTTTCCATTGTCGGCCAATAGTACCCGGTTCTTAGCAACCGGTTGGCCAAGGTCATACCACTCAAATGTGAACCGCACGTGCCATTGTGTACCTCAGTCAAAGCAGTTAGGGCTTCCTCGGGTTTTAAGCAACGTAGTAGGGTTTCGCTAATGCTTCTACTGAAGAGGGTTTCTCCTCGGATGACAAATCGTAAGGACCTTTTAACAAAGGTTTGCTTGAGGTTAGGGGTAATGTTGGTTGGGAGGATTCCTAATCTTAGATAGGCGTAGATGTCATGGTACCAAAGATCACCAGGACCAACAAGTTCGCACACATATTCTGACTCTGGTACCTCGAAAGTGGGTACGAGAAGTTGTTCTATGAGGAATTCGTGTTTCGAGATGTTGCGAGGGATATCTAGCAAGGATCCGATTGTTGCCATTGCATCAGCTGATTTGTTGTATGGTGTGAGATTATCATCCTTAGTTTGATATTTTCCATTGACTTGGTTGATGATAAGCTGTGAATCCCCATAGAACTTTAATGTCGTGATTCACCACTGTGTTGCAATTTTGAGACCTATGGTTAAAGCCTCATACTCTGCAATGTTGTTCATACAGTGGAATGCCAACTTATAAGATCTTGGTATGTAATCTCCTTGTGGGGTGATAAAGAACACACCGGCTCCTGATCCATGTTGTGTGTGGGAACCGTCAAAGTATAGCTTCCAGTGATCAGCTATGTTGATATTGAAGATAGAATCATCTAGAAATTATGATATGAGCAGGTTCTCTGCATAGATGGGAGCTTTTGGTAGCTGATCCGCAATGACTTGTCCCTTGATTACCTTTCGCTCTACATACTCAATATTATGCTCAGATAGTATCATAACGCATTTATCCATTCTGCCTGTAAGCATTGCTTTTGATAATAGATACTTGAGAGGGTCTATCTTTGTAATTAACTTAATCTGATGAGCTAGCATATAGTGTCTGAATTTTTGGGCTGCAAAAACCACTGCTAGGCAAGCTTTATCTATTGATGTGTAATTGAACTGATGCCATACCATTGTTCTACTGATATAGTAAATTTCCCGCTCGATTCCATTTTCATCCTGTTGGGCTAAAAGGGCACCAAGGGCGGCTGTCATTGTTGATATGTACAAAATCAGTGGTTTCCCTACAATGGGGGGCATTAGTACTAGTGGTGTAAGTAGTTATTCTTTGATCTTGTTCAATTCTTGTTCACACTTGTCGTCCCACCTGAATTCTACTCCCTTGTGGAGTAGGTGTGAATAGTAAATCTGCTTATCTGCCAGTTGTGCTATGAATCTTCGGATGGACTGGAGTCTACCTTGTAATCCCCTGAGTTGATTTAATGTCCTTGGTGCCTCCATGTCAAGAATTTATTTTACCTTTGCGGGATCTACCTCTATCCCTCTCATAGAAACTATGTAACCCAACAACTTTCTTGATTGTACCGCAAAGACACACTTCTTTGGGTTGAGCCTGACTTTATATTTTTCTAGCCTACCAAATATTGTACTTAGAGTTGCTATGTGATCCTGTCTCTTCTTTGGTTTAGCCAATATGCCATCCACATAATCTTTGACTATTTTGTGAATCATGTCATGGAAGATCAGTGTCATGGCTCTTTGGTATGTAGCTCCTGCATTTTTTATCCCAAATGCCATTACATTCCAGCAGTAGGTTCCCCAAGGACATGTGAATGTTGTCTTGTGTTGGTCTTCTTTTGTGATCATTATTTGATTGTACCCTGAGAAGCCATCCATTAGGGAGAGCATCTCATGTCCAGCTGTCATATCCACTATCATGTCAATGTTGGGTAGTGGAAAGTCATCCTTAGGATATGCTTTGTTTAGGTTTCTGAAATCAGTGCAGATGCGGATGCCCCCATTTGGTTTGGAAATTGGTACAATAGTAAAAATAAAGGATGCATCCAATGGTGAAAACCTCTCTGGATAGTCAATCGAGCGTATGAAGCCAACATCCAGGAGTTTTTGTAACTCTATCTTGACTAGCAAGGCTATTTGTGGGTGCATCTTTCTTAACTTTTGTCTAACCGGTTTCGCTCCAGGGTAAACAGCTAAATGGTGAACTACAACTTCTAGATCCAAACCTAGCATGTTAGCATAGGTCCATGCAAAGTTTACTTTTCTTTCTTTAAGAAATACTGCCAATAGTTCTTGTTCCTCTGTTAGCAATGATTAAGCATAAAAGGTGATTTGTGGTGTTGTCTCCATTCCCAAGTTGACTGGATTACACCGTTCTGCAAAAACTATTGATTTCTCTTGATGTAGTGCTACAGAGGGGAGATTGAATCCTTCATCCTCCGATGCCTTAGAGAGGTTTTCACCATTGGATGTGTCCTTTATTTTTACTATTCTATGGTTAGAGAGTGCCACAGTGTGGTCTTCACTCAATAACCTCGAGCTTGTTCTCAATATTTTTCTTTTGTGACTGAACGATTCAATCGTCTCCCCATAATATGCCTGGGCATCTAAAGTGATGTCAAATCCTGATTTGTGATCTCCACACGAAACTGTATCCCTTAGTCCTATGAATTCTGAGAGAGCCTCATCATTTTCGAATGAATCTAGAATTGGTGGTCCTCGTTGGTCATGATCAATGAGTTGGGGGTGTGCTAAGGTGATTTGGTGGGTTTGTTGGCTTGACTCAGTGGGTGAGCCACAAATCATTAGTAGGGTGGAATCCTCCAATATCCTAGGAAGGCCTACTACGGTGTGATCATCATCACTACTGGCACAAACATCAGTGATGTCAAAGGTGAAATTGTCTAGTGGGATGCCTAGGCAGACGGTTGGTCTAGGAGCAGTTCTTGTTGCCTGAGGAGAGGACCTGACTGCCCTACTGGGAGTACCTCTGCCATGTACAGTTATACTCAGAGTACATCCAAGGCCAAGGTTCCTCATTCTTCTTTCTACAATGATGGGTTCCAGTCGTCCATCACTCTTTCCTCCAAGGCTTACATTCCTGTTATAGCCCATACCCAACATCATTTGTACTTCTCTGTTAGTGTCATCCATGGGTAGGGTGGGGGTGGGCCTTTCATCTTGGTATAATGTGCTTGAAATATTTTCCTCATCCACATTTTCCCGACTGAGATCCCCCCAACGGCAAAATCCAGAAGGGTCTACCCTAATAGTGTGGATAGGTGTTTCAGTTGACTGAGGTTGCCCATGTGACCTAGGAGATTGTGGTAACTCTCCTAAAACAAATGCATTCTTTTTCATTATATAGTCACCACATCCATTGTCCTAGATCATGAGTTTGATTTCGGATATGTTAGGGATGGCAGGTGTCTTTGTCGCAGAAGTGGACGCGAGGTTAGTTGGGTCGATGTATGCAGTGGATGGTCCTTCATCATTTTTTGGGACTTGGGGGATTTTATAAAACTTGGCTTCCAAGTTTTTGCAATAGGCGTAAGGTTCAAGATCCCCATGTATAGTGACCTCCTCATTCTGGTACAATAATTTTATGCATTGATGATATGTCGAGGCCACTGCTTTTATTCATGGATCCATGGATGACCATGGAGGATATTATATGGTAGGTCGAGATCGAGGACCTGATAGGTGGTCTCCATGGTTGTTGGTCTCACTTGGATGGGGATTTTAATAGTGCCTTGAGACACTCTTTCTTGGTCATTGTATGCCCTTATTGTGATTCTCTTGTTCTTATTAATGGAATCCTCGGTGAATCCCAAGTTCTTTATAAGCTTGAGAGAGAACATATTAAGGCCTGCACCTCCATCCACCAGGACTCCTTTGACTTTATTTTTATGGACCAACACTTGAAGGTGAAGTGCGCGGTTATGCGATGGCTACGGGGGGAAGTCTTGATCAGAGAATGTTAGGAGATTTTGGGTTACAATATTTCCAACCATAGCCTGAAACAGATTGGTGTAAAGGGTGGTGGAGACAGTGGATGCTGATAACACTTCGTCAAGAATTTTCCTATGGGCAGCGGAAATTTTTAACAGCTCCATGATGGAGATCTGTACAGGCGTTCCTTTTAGTTGGTCAATGACATTATAGTCATAGGGGATGGATTTTGTGTTTGAAGTGGGGGTCTTCGATGGCGCCCCTATAATGGTAACCCTTCCGCCACGTGTGGTGACACCACAATCGACATCAACTCCTCTGACATTGATAACAGTTACCATTTTGTCTACACATGCGACAATGTCTTCATAAACAAGGTTTGCGCTAGCGTACTTTTTCTTCCCTTGATTATGATTCGGCATCGGATTGGTGTATATCTTGAGGTCTTGATTATCGGCCAATTGTTTGACATTGATGATCTTATCTTCAATGAGATCCTGGATGATGTTCTTCAACTTCATATAGTTGGCAGTTGTGTGTCCCTTGACTTTATGAAAGTCACAAAGGAGGTTTTTGTTGTACCAAGGTGGCTTCACCTGGGGTTCATTGTAATTATCATGGGTTGGGACCTTGATGATGTTCTCATTGACCAACTTTTTCATGATGGACTTGATTGACTTCCCAAGGGCTATGAATTTTCATTTGGGGGGGAACTTGTTTCGCAGAGGTGGTCCCCCTTGATCATTGAGATTATTGATTTGGCTTTGGGGTGGTTGGTGGTTTACCACATTTTTTTGCACATTATTTTGATTGTTGTTCTATGGTTGACAATGTTGCATTTGATTGTTTTGCTTGGGGGTGCTGATGACAACTTTGGCATCCACTACGCCATCATTGGTGATATTTCAATTCTTCACCCATGTGCGAGGTTTATCATTGAAACTAGTGGATGGGTGACTATCCTGATGTTCATGATAAGCAAGTGTGCCCCCTTATGTAATGAGAGCTCGTTCAATAGTGAGTGCCTTAGGTATCAATTGATCATACATAGTGATGCATTGCATCTTCAAATAGAATTCCAAGGTCTTGTCTATATTGGCAATGATGGTACAAACTTGTTTCTCTTCTCGCATGACCCACTTACTTCGATTTTCTTTCACTCCCCATCGTTGAAGGAAGGTGGTGAATGATTCTCCCTTACTTTGTTTGAGCATCGAGAGTTCTTCCAAACTAACATTGACATAAATGTTGAATGCGTAATTTTGGAGGAAAGCATCTCTGATTTCTTGAAATTTTTTGATTCCCGTAGGTAGGCGATAAAACCATTCCATGGCATCGTCATCCAAGCTTCAAGGAAATAGCCACATTAGATATGTGTCATTGTAGGCGAATTCCATGCATTGTACTTGGAATTCCCTAATGTGATCTTCAGGGTTCCCTATCCCATGATATTTATCGAATTTGGGGATCTTGAATCCCTTGGGGAATGGTACCATTGCTAAGCTTTTGTCAAATGGATAGGGATACAAGTTGCTCGGTGTCTTGACTGTCTTCCAAGATTGAAGATCTAGCACTTGCTACGAAAGAAATTTGATCTGTGATGCTACATCACCTTGCGGATCAGGAGGTGGGGTGAATACGCTCTGAGGTGTGGGATTGACAGATGGGATGTTGATGTGATTTTTTTGCAAGCTTTGTTGAGCAAGTGATGCCTGTGCCTAATGTTGAGCTAATAATGTCTGTTGTTGGTCCTACTACTGCTACTGTTGTGCCAACAATGCTTGTTGTTGGTCATGTTGTTTTTGTGCCAACAACGCTTGTCGTTGGTCATACTGCTATTGTAATTGGTAGTTTTGTAAGGCTTGTTGATATGCTTCTTGTTGTGCTTGCAATTGCACTTGGTATTGTGCTTGGACTTGCACTTGCTGAGCTTGGAATTGTGCTTGTGCTTGAGCGTGTGATTGTTGGATTGCTTGTGCCATCTGAGCAGCATGTGCGGCTTGAGTAGCTTGTCTGGATTGAGTGGCTTGAGCTACCTGTGCAGCTTTTTGTTGTCGCAACAAGGCTTGGGCTTGTGCAGCCTGTTGTGCCTATTGTGTAGCTAATTGCACTTGTGCTTGTTGAGTGGCTAATTGTGTAGCTTGCTGATTTTGAAGTTCTTTTTGCTGGGTAGCTTGTCGAGCAGCTTGCAACGTCATGGTAAATGGATTGGTTGTGTTGTTCCTTGGTGGTAATGGCGATGGATTTGGAAGAATTCCAACCGTTGTGATGAGTGGAACAGTCATGTTAATGATCGAAGTTTGAGCTATGGATGGTGTGATCGAGGTGCTTGGTCCCTAGGAGACCATGCTTTAAGGAATGGTAGAGGTGTTGATCACTGAAGTTGTTTGGACGATTTCCATCTGTTGTTGTGATATAGATGACACAGTTTGTGGATTTGATGAGGTGCTCTGATTTGAATAGTTGATGGCGGGATGAGGAGGAAGACCCAACCCGAGTGATGATGTGGATGTGAGTGGAAAGGGTGGAAATGGTGGGAAGATAGGTGGTGCAATCCCTAAAAGTGATGATGATGGATCCATGATTCCCCCTACTCCAAACAAGTCACCTTCTCCTTGTGAGATAGAGAGAAGTTTGTATGTCAGGAGGATAATCTGGCATTGCGTGAAATGAGGATGAATTGGTATGATCATGAAATGTGAGAGGGATGTATGGGTGCAATAGATTTATCAGGATGGATTGTTCTGATGTGGACCCTACGTTCGATCCTTCATTGTTCACCAGACGATGTTTTTGAAGTTCGTGAAACATGGCACTTCCTTTGTTAACAACCGGCGGGGTTGAAGCGATAGATGATATGACTTGAGGGATGTCTTGAATGATATTTTGAAGTGGAAGTGTGGATGTAGGTGAAGGCATGATGCCGAGAGACCTCTCCACAAGGGTGCTTACGTCAAAGTCAGAAGGGAGTTTAGCCCCTTCTTTTGCTAACTCAAGCATGTATTGGGATGGGTACAACTTCAACATGGTACTCACAATTCGATGACTCTCAGGATTTTGAACTATTTCCAGAATTTCTTCTTGTGTCATTCCATTATCAGTGATGTCCTCAATATGACCTTCTTCTTGATAACTTTGAGGTATTTGAGGCAGATTGATTGGGAATTCAATTTTTATCATTCGGTTGAACATTGTTTTGGTTTGGCTTAAGTCACTTGAAATGGATGTTTCTTTGTCCTGCTCCATGTTCTTCTTGTATTGAGAGCGAGTTTGAACCATAAAATGAAGATCAATTTTTAAGGATGTAAGAGATGAACCTCTAATTCTTTAGATCGGTCTAAACCTTAGGTTCAAAGAAGCGAAGAACTAGGATAATTGAAGGATCAAAGTGATGATGATAATGAGATAAACGAAAGAAGAGTGATACAGATGAATGGAACCCTTTAAGAAAAACTTTGAAGGAAATGCTAAATTTTTTTAGGACTTTGATTGATCATGATTGATAGTTTGACCAGGTGTGTTAGGTCAAACCAGGGTAATAATGCACCTATAAAACCCTAGGAAGTTGTGTTATCCTAGAGTGGACTTGTACATAAGAGGACAGTTTGACTAAGTGTGTTAAGTCAAACGGGGTGATGATTTGATAATTTGGCTAGGTGTGTTAATCCAAACAAGATGAACCTGTAAACCCTAGGAAGTTGTATTATCTAAGAGAGAACTCATGTATAGGATGATGGTTTGACTAGTTGTGCTAAGTCAACTAAAGTGGTTTTAATTTCGCCTAAAAATTTAGCATAAAAGATGTTTACAAAGTTCCCAAGAGTTGTCGGTGAGGTGAGTTTTGACTAATTTTGATGGTTGAGAGATGGATGAACGTGATTGAAATTGATCCTAGACTTGACCTAGAATAATACTTCTTCTTACAAGACCTCGATGTTGAAGAACATGCTATATTTCCTATGGGAGGAAAGAAAAGCTTTCAAAAAGTTCAGGATTCTGTTGATAATAGAATGTATACAACTCAGGATTATTTCTTGAAGCTTTTTTGTAAAAGTTGTAAACCAATCTTTCTCTGAATTTGAAAAGTCTCTCAAGATTCTCCTCACGAGCTTTCAGACTAAGCTTCTTGAACTTTGGTTTTGGGATTTTGATCTTGCAGGAAATCATGTTAGAAAACACATGTGTAATCCAATTTGTCTTTTATCTTGTCTTAGTGAATTCCTTTTACCAAAAACACTTGCTTGATTATGTTTTCAAACTGAATGTCTAATGTCCCACTTTCGTTTTCATCCCATAAAGTCCATTATGTGGAAATCAAAGAAAAATAGGGCAAAAGTCTCTTATGTTTAACCTTATTGAAAAAAAATGGTGATAGAATCCAAGCACTTAGAAACATCTAAGGATATGATCCCTAGGGAAGGAAAGAGTGCTTAAATTATTCAAAGTTATTTGTTTCCTAAAAGGGGTTTTAAATTTGAAGATCTTGTGAATGTTTGTTTTCAAATGTTTTTAGGAACCAAGCAATGTGTTCTTTTATTTCAAGCACTTTTACAATTGTAGGATGATGAGGCAATATCTTGTTGGGTTCCCACTTGGATAAAGTTGCGCATATCTTGTGGGAATGGCTAAATGCTTGACCGCACTAGCTCCCCTCCATGGCACACACTTCTCGGGTCAGCCAAGCATTAGTACCCATGAATCTCCCATGGCATACCTTCCATTTCTACAACAAAACCGCATGTATAATGTGGGGTGGCTTCAAAGGACATGACCTTTTGCACTAATAAGATAGACAAGGTTTTGGCCTTTTTCTAAACAAAGGGTTCTAATGCGGGCATTCCATTCGTGGGGGATTATCCAACATCGGTGAGAGTCCATTTCTTTCCATCTTGTCGAAATAATCCTCATGATTCTTGAAATTTCCTCTAGAATCCACATTTATATACCGGTTGGAAGTCACTTGGCTTTAGTGTGTTCCTGGTTGGGTTGTTCCCTTGGGTGAGTACTTTTTCCCACAAGGCAAGCCCTCTGAGATAGAAAAAAGCAAGTAAACATATTCGTAGTTCAATCAACCTTCATTTAGAAACAAAGGGAGAACAATCGAAATAAGTTTACTCACACTCGCAAAGTGTTTTGTTCAATTTTAAAATGCCCAACTTGAAGTGTGGAGGCAATCTTTTTGACAACTTAACATCACCAAAATCCTTTTGATTCTCAAGATCGCTGTGAAGTGCGAGAGAAGCACATACCCATTTCAATGAGGTTAATTTGTGAAAAATATTTCAAAACATGAAAAACACTTGTTCATTTTATACCTCAAAGCAGTGATGAGTTCATTTTAAAAGCACCAATTGAAATGTGAAGTTTACCTTGTTCAATTTTAAGTCCAAATTGAAATCTAGTAAATGTCTAAGGTTCTTTTTAACCAACTTTGAAAAGATCAAGTCAAGTGGTTAATTTTAAACCCAAAAGGAAATGTGAGTTGGTCTAAAATAGAAAAAAGGGTAGTGAATTTAAGCTCTAAGATTGTTTAAACAAGCATTAAAAAATGCTTTTTCTTTTTTCAAATCTCGATTTCAAGAAAATCTCCAAGTCCACTCTATTCACCTTCATTTTCATTTGATGCCAACCTTCAATTTCAACCTCCACTTTCAATCTTGATGTCAACCTTGATGTCAACCTCTAATTCTAATCTTGATGTCAACACCTTTAGTTTCAACCTTTAACCTATAAACAATATAAAGTTAGCACAAATAAGAGATATGATATTTCAAGGAATTTATGATAACTTTACAAAACTCAAAGTCATACATTGCTGGTCTCCTAAATGTGCATTACTCCATAATAAAACTTGATTGTATATTATGCATCCTTGAACCATAAAGCTAATATAGTCAACAGATATAAACCATGTGTGTTAAAAGCCTCATGAAATGAGCAAATGGTGCAACAGAGAAAATAACAATTTATTTAGAGCAATCACAGTTGTTTGTTTATTGTTTATGTGCAAAAAAGTCAAGGAAAGTGGAATGGTGGTTAAAAAATAAAACAAAATTCCCCTTATAATATCTCTCATATAAATGAAGAATCGTACTACCAACCCATCTCCTAAAGCCAAAATAAAAAATAAAAAATAATAAAATAAATAAAATAAAGATGATACTATCACATGAACTCATCCTTGACATATGAATCTGGATTGATTCTATTCAAATCCAATCATAGGTTATTCATGCCTTTGAATAAATTGAAAGTATAGTAATTTCAATTCTTCAAATATAAGAAACCAACAAGATATTACTAACAGTATATAGATTCTGATTCACACACAGAATGTTAATTTAGTCATAAGTTATAATCACAATATGTGAATCAAACCATGATTCAGGAGAATTGACTATTTGACCTTTTTTTCTTAATAATATTTCTTAACTATAAAGCCATTGCTTATTAGCTAATGAAATAACTTATCAAAGGAAAATCATCCCATTTAGAAACAAGAAGGCATTGAATCATTCAACATGACACTTTAGCTGGAAGTTAATGAGCAGCAAAAAAAGGAACTCACTGCTTTCAAATCAACATGACATGCTTCAAATGGGCATTAAGTATTTTTATCCCCCAGATATCAAGACAACAAAGGACTCACAAAGGACTTTCATATGTCAACATGGTCATTTTAACATGACTGCAAGTATATAGTTAGTCAATATTAATTCTTACCTACAATTTTCCAGACCATCTATATTATATCTCCCTAAATTATTAAAGGTTAGTTTTTACCTGACAGGAGTCACTGTGACCACAGAGATTTCACCGAATGTTGTAGAAGTAGCAAATTTACCTCCCAGTCAATATTTAAGAATGATATCTAGACTATCCTTGAAACTGCGTGCCTAGCTTCTTTTGAAATCATGGCAATAAATATTTCCTACTAGAAGTAGTATTATTGATCTGTGCGAAATGGTAGCAGGACATGTGTGAAATGTATTTTATTGAACAAGCGTACAAAGTCCTTCAATAAAAATCATTGTTTGGTGTAAAGCCAAATTCCATGACCTCAACCAGTCAGGAAATTATGTCAAATACGAAGCATGGGAAAGATGTGTGAGTTCTTTTGACATGACACTACTTTGAAATGCATTAATAATGATTGAATTTTGAATGAACTGCCAAGCCAATGAATGAACAACTTTGACGCGCAAGTTGAGAGTTGATACCAAGCAAATAAATGATATCAAATGGAAAATGATAATAACTCATGGACAGTGATAGTGGTTACATTTGAAACACAGTTATTTCCCCAAATACCACAACCTTAGTGGCAGATTAAGAATTAAAGAAAACAGTTTGATAATACCTCTAAACAGGGTCAGACTCTCTTCATGCATGACATGGTTTTAGGTGAATGGGATTAACTATGTATTCTTTGAAGTACGCAGAAACTTTGTCTGAAGACAAATTTAATACCCCCTAGAACTGAAATGGGAATGCAACGCCACCTTCAACCTAAGGTATTCACTTCCTCGAGAAAAATTAGGATCGCACCTTACCACATTTAAAGAGAGATTTCAGGCAATACAATCCTAGCCAACTGGACTTAAAAAAAAGGTTAGGTAATGTCAGAATATAGTAACTTTAGTGAAATGCCATAAAGTCCTACGCAAGCATAGAGAATGCAATAAAAATTGAACACTTCTACCAAACTACGTGGAATTCTCCTTAGCCTATCTGGCAAAGGCTGCACAACCTGTTTCTAGATCTTCATGGCCTGCATCCATCTTTTCATGGAAATCCTGCGTGGGAATACGAGGCAAACCAATTGAACTAAACATTTTAAAAATCAGAAGTCTTTGGAAAATGTTGTAAGAAATTTCATGGAATCCGTGAGTCAATAAAATAGTCAGTATTTAATTGTTTAAAATGGATACAAATTCGTGCAAAGATTTCAGCCTAAACATTCCATGTAATCTTTGAAGAAAATAAAAAAGAAACGAAGGAATAAACTTTCACAACATTAAGGGCGTTTCTTTCTTTTTTTGGTTGTAGAGCAGTAACTTTTAATAGATTTAGAGTACATGAATCGGGAATAATAAAAATGAGCAGGCCAAGCAATAAAGATGTGAAATCCTAGCAAATGTAAATGCTTTATTTTTGTTCAAGGAGGAACACCAAACAATATACAACAAGATTTTAAATATCCTGAAAGACACCAACTTGTAACATGCCTATTAAATGTAAAATGTCAAGATTGGAAAATACCTATAACAAAAAACAATGATCTGAAATATGTTAAGACATCATTTATTTTTATTTTTAACCAAGGAAATATCTAACCAAAAGACACCAATCTTGTAACAATCCCTCCTTCTAGCGCCATTTGTAGGATGCTAAATCTGCACATGGCTTACATAGACTAGCATCCTCATAGAACACCATATAACATTCTTCCAAACAATTGATAAAACTAAATCAAACATGCAAAGAAGACATGAAATATAACCTATTCTATGGTGGATTGGTGCCCTTTGGATGTGTAGAAGATTCCTTTCCCAACCCTTTTCCAAACTAATGAGATAGACAATGAGATTCTATGAGCTCAATTTGCCTATAGTGTAGATGCTTTCAAATGTGGATGCTAGAAATGAGAGAAAATGCCTTGCATTTATAGGAGAAGTTGAGAGAAGAGAGGCCAAGATTAGGCAATGTGGGATTAAATCCCATCCAATAGGAGAGAGACACTTTCCACAATGGGATTGGCCCAAGCTTGTGCAAGTTTTGGCCAATGTGCCCATTCAAATTTGAAAATAGCATTAAATGAATGTGGTTGAGGGTTTTTGGGGGGAATCGTCTTTGTCCAAAAAGTCAAAGATGAGAGTTAATGAGGGAAAATAAGTGTTTTAATAAATCAAATAAAGTGATTTATTGTGCAAGTGGGTGGGTAGTTAAGAGTTTAGATTTGACCCTAGTTGAGTCAAAAGCTAGAGAATGGTAATTATGATTAGAAATTAACCTGGGGGATTTTAGGGATTTGATATTTGATTTAAATAAGTTTGATTTATCAAATCAAATAAGAAGAACTTAGGACTTAATGAAATAATTTGATTTATTTAATTAAGTCTGGTGAACATTAGGGATTTAATAAATAAAATATTTTTAATTGATTAATAGAAGAAACAAATGTTAATTAGAGCAGAATGCATGATGCATGATGTTAGTTTTGCATGTCTACACTAAGGACTGTTCTTGTGAGGGAGGTTGAGATTGTTCCTTTGATAGATCAAGAACATTGTGGCTAGATTTAGCTTGTCCCAGAGACTTCCACACCTCCATTTCCTATTTCAACAATGCAAGCTTAGTTTCTAACTCTACAACCCTTTGTTGACTCTTATTATATTCAATAATGAGGTCACTATACTGGCCCCTCAAACTATGTTTATCCTTTTTAAAATCATCAACAGTTGTCATGGTGAACTTGGCAACATTCAATGCGATATCTGCTACCTCTAATGTAGGGGTATCAACAACTCTTCTTACAACCAGGTGACCAATTAAATCAGATGGCTCTACAACTATTGTCTTCCTAGACTTAGTAGATAATGAAAAAAATTTCAAGGCATCCCACTCTTCACTAAAGGTTGATCCTTTAAGTGCCAACATAGCTTCCTCCTTGGTCTGAAGAAGTGGCTATTGGCCCTTCTTACTGTATCGAATACCACAAAATCACTGATATCCCATTCATGGAGTAACAATACTCCACTCTTTTGTACCAATGCTCTACCTTGCTTTGGTGTCATCTCCTTGAAATTTTCCTTCATTTACAACATGACATTGAATTGAATAGCTTTCTTTAGAAGCTCTAGATGCAAAATCCTTTCTTGAGCTAACTTCTTGGCATATACTGAAACATGTGCTCTCAACACAAAATCTTTAAAAGCATCTATTTTAATAAAGGAATCATCCCTCATGAACTCCTTGCAAGCTTCCATCCTTAGTTCATCAATATTGGTTGTCCCTCTTATTTCATACAATCGTAGGCTTAGAGCAACTGCTCTAGAACTTGATGCAACACTTTGTGGAAAAGATGGCATCCCTTATTACATATCCTCAAGGGTCACCAAGATCTCTTCATCATCTGAATTAGGATATTCACTCACTTTTTCCTTTTCAACCCTCTACCTCTTAGGTGATGGTGGTTGTGTTGAAGAAGGGGCCCTTGGGGCAGAGTCTAGATAAAAAATATCATGCAACAGTTTCCTTGAAGATGATGGAACTTATATCTTAGAAGACATTGTATCAGGCTTCTCTTCAACTGTCATTCCCTTCTTTTTGGAATATATCGTAACCTTTGTTGGAGGCCGATAGGTACATATTTTCTCTAGTCTCAATTTAGGATATTCTTCTATAGATTGTGACTTTCCATTGTCTTCAACAACTTGTTCAACCTTTAAGACCCCCACCATGCTCTCAAAATTGTCAATATCATATATAACCCTATTTAAGTCACGATTGATATTTGGCATGGGATTGTAGCTTATTTTCTATCTTCTTCTTCATCATCTTAGTAAAAGCTATATATTTTTATTATCTTTCCTCCTGCACCTACAAATCAAGAATATTTATGATAATATCCTTAGGAAAATATAAATTGTGAATAAAGATTTTAATCCTATTCTTTTCCTTCATTTGAAAAATTAAACCTTCAGGATCATGGTTCCTAAGGTGCATAGTTTTCAACCCATAAGGCTTAAGTAATATCCATAAATATTTCCATCCTCCTTTTTCCATGACAAAGTCGACAAATGTTGTGTACTTAGGAAACAAAGATCCTTTGTTATGCTCTGCTGGTAAGTGTGCTTCCTCGAGAACATCCCAACTATCTCATGATCTCCAAGAATCAAATCCTTAAAGAGACATCCCTTGGAAAATAAAACAGGTTGACATTAGTGCCATATACCCTAAAAATGGTTGTATTATAATAAGGGATAATGTCTCCCAAATTATGAGTGAAATTTAACTCGGGTCTCCTTTCCATTGGCCTTGAGAAATCATGAATTTCCTATGGAATTGTAGGTGGGTCATAGACCAAATATCTTCTCAATTTTGACCCAAAGAAATTATGGAAAGTCACATTATCAAATTCACGATCATCTCTATCTAGAAATCTGGTCTAGTACTCGACATGAATGTCAATATCTTCTTTTTCAATTCCATTTTTTTCCCTAAGACTTTCTCTCCCTTGTACAAAAACATATGCATCAATAGAGAATTCGACCTAAAATCAACTAGGGTTTTTCCTTCTTTAAGAGCCACCAGACTCCCATGGATTTTATTTGCTAGAAAAGTAGAAAAAACATATACTACATTGAACCTTGGATGCTGAAGATTCACAACCATGTACATGAGATCAGTAGGAAAAGTAGTATTTAAACTAATACAAAGAACCTAACACAAGGAACAATATTTCTTCTTGAAATAATTGCAAAATTAGTTTATAGGAGAAGGCTCTAGCTCATTTTTGCCAATCACAATCTTCTTCTTACACTTTCCAACTCCTATAGTTGCTAAATGAGGGATTAATAGGGAGGTCATAAACAAGCCCTTGGTATTCTTATACTCCTCTCTTAAGGCTTGAAGGTCAATAGGCACCATGTCCTTATTCCATTCATGCAAATATTTTTTTTTTGCAATCTCTTCCCTGGTTATCTTAACCATTTCCACACTAGCATATGTCCTAAAAAATCTGGTTACAGGGTCATACCTCACTGCAACATCCTTTAAAAAATCCACATCCAGATATACATTGGGGAGTACCCGCTTTCCTAGATCCAATCTCCAAGGGTTGCACTTAGGAGTGTAGACATGCAAAATATACTCATACATCTAATCATGCTTTATTGAACATTATTCTGTCTATTAATTAAATAAACCAATTTAATTAATTCACTAAGTTTTTCTTCCTAATTAATTAATTAACTTCCTAAAGTCCCTTAATTTAGTTAAATCATACATATTTAATTATATTCATTTTCCTCTCATTTGATTTGAAACAAATACAAAAATTCAAATCAAATGTCATATGACCTAAGCTCCTGTTAGATTAATAAAATATTGATTAATTTAATCCTAATCACCTAAATCCTCTAGATTCATCCACTTTCGCAATAAATCATTTAATTTGATTTATTAAAACACCTATTTCCCTCACAAAGGCATATTCCCAAGGAATATGCCCTCATTAACTTCCTTGCTTGACTTTTTTGGCAAAACACAATTCCCCCCAAAATATTCAACCATATTCATTTATTACAATTTTCAAATTTGAAATGGGCACATTAGCCAAAACTTGCATAAGCATGGGCCAATCCCATTGTGACAAGTGACTCTCTCTCATTTGTTGGGTTTTAGTCCCAAATTGCTCAACCTTGGCTTCTCCTTTCTCAATCTTTCCTATAAATTCAATGCCTTCTCTCTCATTTTTCATCTACAATTTGGAGAATTTTCATTATAGGAAACTTGATTTCACTTTGCATCTCATTTTCTATCATCTTATTATCTTCGCAAGGATTGGGAAAGGGCTGCCTTCTAGACAAAGGATAGCACCAATCCACTATGGAATATATATATTTCATGTTTTATGTGCTTTGGTCATTCTTGTCATTTGTTTGCATTTTGAATAATGATGTATTATTTCATAGGGATATTAGATATTTTCTTGGTTTTGCAATACTAATCAACCATTTATAGATTTTGATGTCCAAAAGTAGCATACAAATTCCTATTCCCAAACCAGTTTGAGAAAAATTGCCATCCTGAATATGACACCTCAACATCTTGAATTGAACATTGTTTATCAATTAACCCTTCCAAAACCAGGGGCCCATAAAACAAATCTTTTCCCTTGAGTTTTTTGTTATTAGAGGGTTTTAATAAGTCTATTGAATCTTGGGAAAAGAACCTAGTAGAGGTTTCAAAACTAGAACTTTGGGCTTTGGGTGCCATTGCACAAGACAAATCACAATTCAAGGTAGGGTTTGAAGTACCAAAAAATTTATGGGGTGTAGCCTCTAGCCTGTTGCCTTGAAACACAATAATTTCAAAATTTTAAAGGGCTCAAGAACTATTTGGGCGACCTTTAAAACAATTTTAATGAAAATGAATCAGTGCAATCTTTTAAAACAAAGAAAAAAACAATTTACACTTGTCCTTAAGAATTCACAAGATTTTTGAAAAACAAAGAACGTGGTGTATGTGTTACTTACAATTTTTCTTGCTGAGAATTTTAATGGTAGTGATTCTAGAGTTATAATAAAATAGCTCGCATCACATGGTACATGGAAATTGTTCTTCAATATGGAATTATGCACAAAAAATAGCAATTCAAGGAAATTTTAGTATTAAAAATTTGGTGGTTCATTCTGAACTCCACCATTGCTATTCAATCACATGATAAAAAATGGCTATCGTACATTAATAACTCATTTTTAATACCAACCATTGATCTCAATGCACTTAGGCAAGAAAGAGCGATTCAGATCAAGTCAACGTAGTTTGAAAATGCCACGTTCCTCTACCCAATCCTAGGTGAATGAAAATTTACGTACAAGACACCACCTCAGAATGTGTGTGTCCCCCCTTGATCATTTCATACTTGGCATCAATGTCCATGTGTCAAAATTTCACACACCTAATAGCATTATTGAAGCTAGTGTTATAATTGCATGAGGTCAGCGAGGAACGACCACGATACCTCACTACATGATATTCGTCGATTCAACAATCTTCACTAATCGGTAGGTGAACAAAGACTGGGCTCCATGATCAGAGGCAATAGATGGAAGCATATCACACACCTTGTTACATTGTTGTGACATCATCATAAATCCTTGCGATGCTGGCAGGAAATAGTTAGGATTCATCACATAGATTCGATGGTCAAAAAACCTGCACATGCCAAAAAAAACATTCATAAAAAGGGGGATTGGCTAGGCAGACGAGGAAATAATCCTTTAGGCAAAAATGTAGATATAAGTCTAAAGTTATAATTATTTTGTCGACCTGACATTAAGTGAAAATTTAAACACAGTCCCAATGCATGGAAATCGATAGGCCAGGTCAAAGGGGCCGGTAGGATGAACGACTAAAAGGGATTAGATCATGACTTATGCAATCGGTAACCTAGGACAATAGGTCAATACAAAATTAGAACATTTAGGCCAAAGTGAAACAAAAGACCAAAAGCTAAGGTTTTTATGTCTAAAACCCTAAACCCCAAGGTAAACTAATGATGCCAAGCGCCAAGGAAACAAGAATGAGCATAATTGTGGATTTTTTTTAGGTGAGTGACATGTCATTTATTTTTATGATCCAAAAAAGTGGTAGGGCCTATAGTTCAATTTGTAAGAGCTTCTCCACATAGTGGATTTTTATTGGTTCATTGTTGTAGTGAAGCTGAGTCAAGTTTTTCAAACTTAGTTGACTCCATCTGATCCATCTAGTGGTCTACATCACAATGAGATTAACAATTGAGTTTCAAAATTACCATATTGAATGGATTGAACCATTCTATTTGTGTGAGTGAGTAGTAATGGTAGACATGAAACTGTTAAATCAATTTGAAGAGATTTTCTTCCATAAAAGCATGAGTTAAAAAGAATAATTCAAGATTACCAATTTATTCAAAAGAGATTAAAGATTTTTCTTGAGAAGTGTAAGCTTTTAGTGACAAAGAATTAGGATTTCCACAATTTGAATGCCAATAAGTAAAATTTTCCTCATCTATATTAAAATTCTAGTCAATTCGTGTGAAAATTCGACCTAAGTGTTTTGATTTACTTTGAACTATTTTAAGGGTTAACATTAATAAATCATTGTAAATTTTCTCTAAATTTTCCCTAGTTCTCGTACGTCTGTTCTAAAAAAACTTGGCCATCTTGAAAGAAGCCCTAAGCTTCATTGTAAGAAACCCTAGGTTGTATAATTGTTAAAAATGGTACCCCCAAAGGCTCAGACCTCTAGTTCCACTCCCAAAAGAGGCCTTGATGGAGATTTGTTGGTCCAATGAATAGGTTCAACAATGGATAAAATCATACAAAAATTAATGATGCAAGGCTCAAGGGAAATGAAGGGAATTGTTGATATATACTATGATGATAGAGATGTTGATTTGTGGAAGGTTTCCGGATGGGAATTGTTCAAATAATGGTTTAGAAAGAAAAATTCCAAGGTTCCGAGATGCAATGGTTGAACTTTGGACATGGAGAAGTTAGTAGTTCCAAACTTATATATGGATATTGACTTGATGCCATAAAGGAGATTAACTTAAAATCTCTAAAAAGGGAATATGAAAAAAATAAGAGCACATACATGGTAACAATGTTACCAACATTCATGAAAAAGGGTAAGGGAAAAACTACAATGACATTAACATCTGCAAACAAGGAGCCCTTCATGGCTTATTATATTTTGTGAGAACTTATAAAACCCTTTGCCAGATTTTAGGATTGGACACTATTCAAAACATTCCTACAACTCTTATGCTTAAGACTATGAATATTAAAAACATGAGGGTTAATGTTGAGTATGTTTTTTCTACGTACTTATCTGATTCTATTCATAAGGGACTAGTTACCATGAAGGATGGTTAAGGTGAGATTAGTTTTTTCTTGTATTCCTTGATATGACACATATTTTTGGAAAATGGAATAAATGAGTTTGGCCTTGATCTGTCACTCAAATTGAGGGATGAGGATAAACAATGCCTTCTAGTCTAGATGTAGAATCATCACTTGGATATGCACTATAATACATCAATTTTTTTTACATTTACCAAATTTTTGCTATAAAGTTGAAAGTATTTTTGGTGAGGAATATACCCAAGATCCCTAAGAAATTACATGACTTATTGAGGTCTAGGGAGAGGAGGCTTGAACTAGGGATTGGCCACAACTAGGGAGACATCATCCCACATCTAGATTGCATAGTTATGAGGGTATATAGAAAAAATGTTGATCCACATGTGTGTTCCCAAGATATGTGCCACTCATAATTGGTTTCTTAGAGGCTATGTGGCATCTTGGAAAAGTTGAAGATACACATTTGGAAGGATAGACAAAGGGAACTCTTCTTCATTCTTTTACTGTGTTTTCAGATTTTGTGATGGAAAAGGATAGATGGAAGAATATACTTGACATGATTAATCCTATAAAAATGAAGAACTATAGAGCTAGAAACCATAATCCTAAGGGTTTCATGGCGACATTAAAGGAAAGAATCAAAGGTGGCATGTTTTGGCATAATTTTGACTTCCCTAAGGATATTATCAAGAATGAATTTGATATGCATAAGGTTGAATATAGAAAGGTTAAATGGATAAGTTTCACAAAATTGGAGAAGGAAAAGCGGTAAAAATACCTCATGTTCAGTGGCACTTTTATGGATGTTGAGGATGAAATATTTGGGATTGAAACAATTTTTCCAGATTTTGATAAAGTTGTTGGGTATCTCAAGGAGAAAATAATAGAACAAGATAAGGGGAAGGACCTTATTGTTGAAGAGAGGCCTTCCTACCAACCACCCAATAAACAATATGTCTTCATTAGAAGACCAAAGGGGATAGTAAGGAAAGAGAGAATATTAACTACTCCTACTCAATTAGAGGATTCTAGGGCTTCTCCCCCTATGAAAAAGGCACCACCATCTCCACCTCCAATGTCACCCCCACAATAGGTTATTGAACTTGATCCCCCTCCTAAAGATCCCTTTCCAAAGAAGAGGAAAGTTGAAACTACAAGTTTGGTGGATTACCTAGTGGATTCTAATGATGAGACTATAGTTGCAACTGATGAAATCATGCAGAACATGCCATCACCACCAAGGGATATATATTTTCCATCTCCATAGGACAAGGTTACCAACACAATTTTGACTAGAGTAGATAATACTAATGAAATACTTGGAAAAGAGCCTGCAAATAGTTTATGATTGATGATGTATTTGTTAAGATATATGTATTCAAAGAATATTTATGGATGACAAAAGAGGATTAATTTGAGAATAGAGTGAACCAACAAGTGGCCAAGTCACCAAAATTGCCAAGGGAGGTTATTGCTTCAAGAGTAGTTGCAGAGATGAAAGAAAAACAAAAGGAGTTAACCCCTAGGGTGATTCCACAATAGTGGTTTACAATTTTTGGCCAAACTGGACACTGAAATTATTATTTTTAACTAAATCTTCACATTCAGTCATCTATAGCAGCTAAACATGAGGAATTTGAAGATGATACAAACTAGAGTCTCATCAAATTTTGACTGTAGATTCTAAAAATATTTTTTTCAATTTTTTTGGAATCAGATTGCACTTATTTTTCCATCTCCCATGAAAACTGGTTTTTTTCAAAAAACAACATTTTTAAAAAGTGACGCACACCGTATAATGCATAACTTTTTTTCCATGAAGGATAAAATTCTAATTCTTTTGAATTTAGATTTGTAACTTTCATATCTAGTGCTTCCACCTAGTTAGATAGTTTTTTATTGAATTATTTTTCTTTAATCAAGTTTCGAAGTCAAACCAATTACAATTCAAATATAGCGTGACCGTATAACGCGTAACTTTTTTCTATATATCATAATTCAATTTTTATTTTTTTGTTGGATCAAGGACTTCAATATCCGGTGCAATCATATTTTTCAAAATTTTTTTTGATAATCTGCTATTTTCCCACATGTGTAGAAGAGAGACCTTCATTTTCGATCAAAAACCTATGTTTAATAAAACTAAAAAAAAAAAAACATAATAAAACCAAAACATATTAAAATTATATTCATTGGATAGCTCATTCCGAGGACTACCATAATCATTTGAAATAAATTTTAAATCAATTCATTTGATCCCCCAAAAGGTAAATCAAAAGTGATTTTTTATCAGCATTTTGATAGGTGTAAAGGAGACTCATTTATAGGTATGGTTTAAAACTAGTGAGATTCTATCCAAGGGGGTTTGATCTAAGGTGGTTTGATTAAACCATCTTCAATTGGAATCCTTAAAATGAAACTTTTTAAGGCTTAAATCATCATATTTTCTAAAAATATGTGATTTCAACAAAAATCAGTTCCTCTCAGAAATTGTAAACCAACTTTGTGGAATTACCCCCTAAGGAAGGTATAAGGTTTGTGAGAGAAATTAGTTTACTTCTCTTACTATAATGGGACTTAGTATCAACCATTACCTTTGACACTATGAGAAATTATGACTTATAGGTTTTTTCTACAAAAGAGGAAGTGTAGAGTGCACTACAAGGGTAATCTGGGCTTTATCCCCCAATACAAATAATCCTAAAGTGGTATAATTAAAAATAGACCTAACAGGAGTTTTAATAATCAAAATGGTTTCTAGAACCTTGGTGGTAGAGGAAACAACATTGGTAGTCAATTTTGCATATTTCACTAAGGCAAATGTGGAGTCCTTGTAGAAGAAGTGTGATGCTAAAATAAAAAAAAATAATGAATTAGTGATTGAATATAATAAGGAAAAAAAAAGATTGGAAAAGTTGGAGCTAATAGTTGAAATTTTGTAGAATTAACTACAAGTTTGACCAATGCAACCAACTACTCTATATTTTCTTCTCCACCACCTCCCCTAGCTCAACACATCCTCCACCATCTTTGGATATGGTTGTATATGATGAAAATAGACCAATTACAAAGATTACTCCAAGCACTTCGGCTGCACCTCCTCCAAGGGTGAGAGTGAGCTAAAGAGAGCTGATTCAATGAATCAAGGTATACCAAGAGTTGATTGAATTATATGAGGAGAAAAATGTACTTATTATTTATAATGTTATTGAGCATTGTTTGGGAAGGGAAATAAAAAGATTAAACAGTGTCCATTCAATCTATTCTTTAATGTTTGATTAAATAAGGATGTTTGAAGGGGGATACATCAATAGATGTCTCATTGAAGCAAATATGGATACCCAGGCTTGGTGCATTGAAAAGCATGGTTGTAGGGTCTACTCGTGAGATTAATAAGCGAATACAAATTTCCCCCACATACAAGGTAGTAAAAATAATTGTTGATTGTTAGGGGTTAGTGAATCCAATGGAAAAGTGAATTAGGGAGTTTCTCCAACAGTTTAATGAGAATGATCTTGGCATTTTTTTCATACATTCTGGATATAAATGGAGCTATTAAAAATATATGAATAGTGGAGAGCTCAAATGGACATTGTCATTGCTAGAGAGGTTTATTTGATTTGTTAAGGTGGAGATGTAAAGATAGATATGGTAAAGAATAGCATGAATAAATTTTCCATCAATAGTACATTATTGGAAGAATTTGATAAATATGCCAATTAGGTAATGAATAAGTATTGACCATACAAGACTAAATTGGATGAATTCATGGCATTCAATTGGCCATCTGAAGAGGATTATGAGGCCAAGGATAAAAAGTATAATCAAATACTTGACTTATAGAGTCTCTTGGTGAAGTGGACATATTTTTGTATTTCTTCATAATCAACATTTCCAAATGGTTTCAATGATTGACAATAAAGGGGTTTTTGACTTCTTGCACAACAATATTTTTCCTTCAGCTACCAATTTAACTTTCTTCCTAGGTCCACATTGAGAAGAATGAAGAAAAGGAGCAGCAAAGAACCAATAATCCACATGAAAAAAACTTTTGGAGGGACAATTAATTAGTTAGAGAAAATATAACTATTTTTGTCCTTGGCATATTGCATCCACGAGCAAGTAGTCATGCTTGTATTTTTGGAGTGTGAATTTCAAATGAAAATATTACATGTGTAATTAACTGAAGCTTGTTGTTCCCTTGTTTTATAAAAGGAAATTAAAGTTCATTTGTATGGGATGATTGATCAATTTTGGAGAGCTTTGCAATATAGACATAGATAAATTAAGTTTGAGTGATTTTCTAGGTTCTTGAGTCTAGATTTTGTTAATTTTGAAATAATTATATAATAGTACTATCATTTCTGGATACAAATGCATACTTCTATAAGATAGAGGGAACACTATTGTGCACTTTCAATTATATTGGTTATGAATACATTCCCTAGATTAAGGCACTAATCACTAAATTTGTGTCTATGTTGCATCTCGAGGGTCTTTCACACACACAAACATTATAAATATTTAAATTCAGTTATGTTTATTGTTAAAAAATTTCATGATCTATCATATTCTATTGCTATAAAATGTTAAGAGCTTAAAGATATTTCTAGATCTTTGCATTTCTATTATCATCAAACAATTATGTATGTAGCATATTTGTTTTTTGTAGCATTTAGGATAAATTGGCACAAGAAATATTGAGAACATTATATGGGATCACCCTCTTGGGTTTTGTAGAGACCAAAGTGTATAGGGAAATTTATTGTGATTTTCACCTCTTCATTGGCAAATCCCTCCAGATAATTAAATATTGGTAAGGAAAAATCATAGATTTTCTATGAGATCTTGTTGGGAATTAAAAACAACCAACAAATTGATGACTTTATTCGGGATAAACTTGTTTAAAATCTTTTGTTCAAGATCTTATAGAGTCAGAGTCATAAAATTAATTGTTCTTCACTCTATTAAGAAAAAAATCCTAAAGAATTCTCATCATAATTTATGTACTACATTTTGTGATTCAAAGTTCTTGGTCTCATTTGTATTTTCTATAAGGTGGTGTCAATTTCTCCATGTATTTACAAATATCTCAAAGAGATTAAATATTTTTTAATTTCCCCTAAATTAGGTGGTGACTTTAAGTCTCTTGTGCAAGCACCATTAAAATTTGAATAAGGAAAGAGAGAGAATTTTGAGAGGTTGTAGAAGCCACAAGAGGAAATAGAAATCATCTCAAGAATCATCTTAATCAAACTTTGGAAGGAGAATTTCTGCGCAATCCCAAGCAATCATGAAAGAAAAAAAATGTAGAATCATGTAAGTCTATTAATCCTCCTACTTTAGGATCTAAAAAATTGCATGAATATGTTAATAATAATATCTATGAGTATTGAATACCTCCTAATAATGAGGAATATACTATTACAAAAGAGACTAACTAGTGGTAAATAAGCTAGTTCAGGTTCTTTGTCTTCAAAACTATTTGAACAATGGAAGTTTTGGGATAGGGGTTTTGATGCTACATTGGAATCTCAGATGTTAAATCTTGGAGCTACTTCTACTTATAATCCTTAAGGATTCAAACCATCTAGAAGTCTTAATTATAGAGCCTTTAATCATCTCTAACAAAGGGAGGTGTTAAACCTTAAAATTCATACTCCTAAACATTTAGATTCAGAGGTTACTCTAGAAAATGAGGAGGAATTATTGCAAGATATGATGAAACTTCGAGAGGAAACCAAAAGTCTTGATGAGTTAAGGATTAAAAGGAAAAAGGAGAAGGAGGAGAAATTAAAGGCTACCATCTATGAGAGAGATCAATTGAGGAGAAGGGTAGAGAGAATGAAATTTATGGTTGATGAAGAACCTACCCCAACTACAACTTCATCTTATTAGCCTATTCTTACCCCTATACATGAAAAGGCTACTCTGAATGTTTCTATAGGAACTATCTGCACAAGTACATGTACTAGTTACATTGTCACAAGCTTAGTTTCATCTCCTTTTATCACCAATAAACCATCTTAACCTATGAATGCAATAAAAAATTCTATAATTCAACTAAAGGGGTGAAGCATAAAAACAAATGTGTCATCTAGTAGTATTCCTAAAATTAATGGTTGATGAAGAACCTATCCCCACTACAAATTCATCTTATCAACCTGTTCTTACCCCTATACATGAAAAGGCTACTCTGAATGTTTTTGTAGGAACTAAACCCACAAGTACATGTACTAGTTACATTGTCACATGATTATTTGCAACTCCTTTTACCACCAATAAACCATCTTATCCTATGGATACAAGAAAAAGGCTTGTAATTCAACTAAAGGGACCAAGCATAAAAAAGGTGTCATCTAGTAGTATTCTTACACCTATAACTCCTAATCCCTCAAACCTTAAAGTGCAGTTAGAAAATGAACAATTGGAGAGAGAACTAGAGAGAATACAAATCCTTGTTGCTAATATAGAAATGCAAAGTAAAATTTCTTTCCTAAAATCATCCATTGGAGATCTTTCAACTTATAGCTATCAAAATCCACCTCATTCTAAACCATATCCCACCCTAAATATTGGTATGAATGTGGCTTCCATCATAAGTCCATCCATTCCCCACTCCCAACAAAAAAAATTCAATAGAGTGGGATAGTCCTCTTAGCATCAATGCAACATTCATAATCAATCTCATGGATTTAGTTCCAATAAAAAAGAAAATCAAAATATGGGAGGAAGGAATGCACACTCTATAAATTAGAACATTGGTAGGCAAGGTGGTGGTGTACCTAAACTAAGTCAAGGAGACCAATTTTCTAGAAGGCCTATGTAGTTAGATCGATATAGGAAATTGTGTTTTAATGGGATACCTAGTTATCCAAATCCTTTTCCAAATGACATAAGAAATATGATAGTAATATTCTCTAGAAATAATGCCATATCATGGGAAGATCACTTGAGATCATTCAATAATATGATGGATGAAATTGGAGTTGAGAATGAGGATATCATGATGAAATTTTTTATGCAGTCACTTACTGAGGATGCTACCTAGATTGGTATAGATATTTACCCATAGAGAGCATGGGGTCCTGAGAATAATTCAAGAGAGTGTTCAAGGAACAATATGGTGATAAAAATGACCCTAGATTTATGTTGAATGAGTTCAATACAATTACTAAAGGAAACAATGAAATAGTCTCTGAATTCAACACATGTTTTCAAAAGGCTATGTAAAGAATCCCAACTTAAGGCCTAATGGACATGTATGTTTGGTCACATATAGTAATGCATTTCACTGAAAACTAGGGTATCTTCCCAAGGATAAGAATCCTCAAACTTTGAGGGATGATTATAAAGTTTATTTTCACATTTAAAGCAATAGAAGGGTTTCTAGAAAATTGGGGTAAAGAGAGGATGTAAAGATATTGAAAAATCCAAAAGGACAATAAGAGGTGTAACATGCCCATTGTTTTACACAACATTTTTTCTTTGTTTTACCCATAAGTGAATAGTTAATGCATCTAACCTTTAAGAGAAATGAAAATTTTATTTTCCTTTGAATAATAAATGCACATTTGAAACATATTTCAAACTTTCCTATTGCATACAAAATATTCCCTTTCATTATTTCAAGTAATGATGATACATAGTTTACATATGACATTTCATATTTAAAATTTACATAGAGATGGTTACAAGTTTACATAGCTTAAACAAGCTTACAAAATATATAAAGTAAAAATTGTCCAAAATATCCTCCTCAAATATTGGCTACCAAATATGTGAGGAGAAGCATCACTCAAGTAATTTTTCACTAAACATGGACTTACTGCAATCCCTCACACCTACTAAATTGGTAACATGGCACTACCCTTCAACAAAGAGATTGGTTTGGCAATATCATAACCTTAGCCTTTTCTAAGCATGGTGTTGTGTCCAACATATCTAGAACTAGCATAGAATGGCTACAACCTACATGTATGAATATCCCTTGCCTTGTATGTAAGCCTAGATCATAGTGAATTGATAGTGTAAATAGTGGCTACTTACACTACTTTAGCCAAAGTATTCATCACCCAAAATTTAGAGTGGACATCACACACTCACCCATATTGCTAGCTCAATTTGGTTTTATGGCCATTCATACTCTATATATAGGTTATCCCCTTTCCCATGGATAAAAAAAACTCTAGGAATAACCCACTTACAATATTATAATCAAAATGAATTTTCAATAAAATTCATTCTAGAAATTTCTTACTTTACGCTACATATGTCTAGTATAGACATCCTACTTATAGTGATGAAAACCATGTATATTATAAATTCATTGCATTCATACACTCCCATATATAGGGTACATACAAATATAACTAATAAGATAGGTTCCACATCATAATGAATAACCAAGAAAAATGCAATCATGTATAAGCATCACAACATATTCAAAAGAGTTATTTTCCAAAAAAGTAAATAAAACTATTTAACCTTTCCAACATAAATACAAAGGTATATAAGCTAGTTGCATGCTTGTATAAAATCTCCAGTTGATTAATCTCCTTCCTAGCTCTATTCTTCAAGATCACTTAATACTTTCTCCAAGATCAACTCAAGTCCCTCTTCTAACCTCTCGGTTATTTTCTCAACAATCTCAATGCAAAATAGAAATAAAACTCTCAAACTCTCAATCTCTCAACTCACTAACTCAAAAACACATTAGAATAACAAAAAAGATAATCAAATTGAAAACTGTAGAAAATGGTAGAATGAGAAACTCTATATATACTAAAATATGAGCAACAAAAGGCTATACAAAATTTAGTACTTCTTCCACCTTTCTATCCTCATGTAATGAATCATCAAACTAACTTACAAGTTTGTAACACATAATAGTCCTTACCTTTCAAATGGATGATTCAAATTGTTTCAAGGGACAACAAGAATCTTTTACTAAGTTAAATGAACACCAAGCTTCAAAGAAAGTTTATTATTTAGTTTTCAAGTTGACTTCCTTCCTATATTGCTGCCAACTCAATCTTTCACTGAGTTGTATTCTTACTCTTCAGTTTTAGTCTTCTACTTGCTTACAAACTCAACATAAATGTAATACATTCCCTTACATATACTATATACCTAGTTCCACCTTTAAAATATCATTTCTTAACTCATGTGCTATGTTGCTTATGTTTCCTACACAACCTCATATAACCTTTATTATCTTTGTTCACTTAGCCTTTACTTTGTATCATGCATTTTCCCTTGCATTTAAACCCCTCACCCATGCATGTAACTTCACTCAAACATCCTTTGTACTCTCCTTATAAAATATGCAATGCATTATCACTAGGAAGTGCTATATGCACTTTCATTCTTGTCATAACATATTAATATATGAAATTTGCAACACCTAGTTGATGCATTAAGTTTAGATTATCCTTTTCATTCATAAGGTTGTGCCTTCGACACTCCTTTCATGTGTTATATAATGTGCTATCAGATGCTATCATTATATATGTAGTATACATAATATATTTATTTATTTAATATTATAAAATACATCAATTTTGCAATTAATAAATGTATGTACAAGTTTCGAAATAAAAAACACATACATATAAACAATATATGTGTATATTAATATGTATGTATATAGACGATTATATAAATATATATAATGTATATATAATATTAAATTCATATCTTTATATAAACACATATAATACCTATTCATTGACTGAAAAATATATACTAAATGTATATGTATACATGGTATATGTCCAATCAGTGATTCAATGCATATGGTGTATTTGTTCATGAATACACATAAGCATTCCTAGTTTCATATAGGGATACATGTATATATTCGTTATATGCATGAGATCATTGTTATACACACATTTATATATATAAATTATCTATACTCAATCATCAATTCACATAAATACACGATCAAGAATTTAAACCCAATATAAATATTCAAACACATAATTCAACCAAAGAAACAATCCCTGAATCAAAGACCAAAACCAAAACCATAATGAATGAAATATGATCAAACAATCTTCCCAATTTTTCTAAGACTTCAACCAAGGTTTACTTACAAAATCCCAATAAAATGTGACTCAAATCTACTTGACCAACTAGGGTGTGAGTGTGTGTATGCTCAGATAGGCTGATTAAGGGTTACTGGACCAAGATATTCTCCTGAGTGAAACTCACCCTCTCTGTTAGAGGTTCAAACCTATTATTTCATTTAGGTTAGTACATCACATAGGTGGTTAATCGTTCACATAAAATATATTAGCATAATTCACTTGTATTAATGTAATCATATTACAATTCATAAACATTCATCACAATTTCCATCAGTATATAAAACATAATCATTCCTTTAGAAGTAATAACATCTTAATGCATATTGCAGTATTTCATTCTCCTATTGAGCATATTTAAGTTCTAAGAAAATTTTATCATATTATTTACTTACAAGGTAAAAGTAACATACTTCCCCCTCGTGAACCATCATCCTCGCTGATTTAAAGTACTAAGAATATTCATAAAGTCAAATAAAGGTTTTACTTGAACCATTTTCCAAATTATGCAAGGAATAAACATATTTCCAAACTAATCTTCCCTCATAGCACAACCCATCACATTCTCACCCTTCTTGGACCTTACACTAAGTGATTGTGCTAACATACATGGATAACTTGCATGATGAAGAACATTTTCTCTCTAGATAACTATACATCATAATAATATTATCTTATATGTACATGATAAGTACAATAGTAACTATATCCTACATGACACCTATACCTTAGTGACTGGAACAACACATTCTTATTGACTATCTTACAATTATCCTTACTGTAACCCAAATAGAAAATAAATGTTAGTGAATTTCACACTACACCATGGGTCCCATCCTTCCCTTTAATATTTACACCATCGAACAACTCAGAATCTAAGACCATCCATCACTGAAACAACCATTTACCTTAAGCATAATAATATTACTTCTAAATTTAAGATTTGGATCAACAAAGTTTCCTTGATTATTTCGATATATTATTCCATTTTGATAACCTTTTTGGTCTAAGGTTAATTATATTCCCTAGCTTCTCCCAATTTTGAGGAATTAAAACCTTCTTCCAGTATAGTTTTTCAAATGGATTGAATTTCCTTGATAGAATTTTATTATTAAAAAAAATCAACAAATCCTCCAAATTTTGGTTTATCCCTTTTGCCTAACTAGCTAACTTAGAGTAATAAATTGAGCATTCATTCAATCAATTTTTTCATAAGATGATTATGGTTTACACAAAACCTTAACATTACTTGCTTGTTCCCATCTGAGATAACCTTCTCAAGAAGATTAAGTAGTTTCTTTACACAATTTGTTGTTTAGGACTGACATCCTATAAATAAAATTTACCAATCAAAATTGGTTACCCTAGTGAGTCTCTCCACCATAAAATTATGTTAGTTCTATTGACACACAAAATATCTAAACTATTCCAACAATCTACCACTTCCTCTTTGGAATTACCTGAGAGTATACAAGTCTTGTCGATGACGACATCCTATCTTCATCCTCTGGCATACTAGAAAAAAATTGCTACATAAATTGCATCATCATAATCTATCCCCTTTTAGATTATAGTCCTTCTGCATCATAAAAATAATTTTGTCATTCTTGTGTATCCTAAATATCACATAAATTTACCTCATTTCATTCCTTAATCTTCTAGAAAATTAGGTACATAGATTCTTTGTCCAATTCATAATAATCTATCTTGATTATGTGAAAATTCTTCCATGGACTTATGTTCATTCGATCCTTGAATTATATTGATTAGATATTTTTGTGAAGATAAAAATCCTTTATCCTATGGCATCCATATTTTGAATTTCTTTCTCTCTAATCATTCTCAAAGCTATAATTCGATAATCAGCTCAATCAATTTCTTTCAATGAGCATTTTATATTTGTGAAATCATGTTGGCTTCATATTATCTTCCAAATATATTAATAATTATTACTTACCTAGTTAACAAGCATGAAAATTTCTTCATAACTCAAAATCATGAGCTCATAAATTTTCCCTTTCTGATCAAATGCTTAGGCAATAATCTTGCCTTTTATGATTAAGCATACTGCATATCCTTCTCTAAAGTATCAATGATAATAAAAAAAATTATTTCAAAATAATTATGTATAGAATTTGGTTGTAAATTTATTTCTTTCTCACTAGCCAATAAGCCTTGACCTTTCCATTACCTTTCTCCAATAATTCCAATACTTTAACCTCTTAACTTTACCAACCTTATTGTGGTTATTGAGTTCAAGACTCTAGTTAAAATTTCTCTACTATTGGAGATACAACATTAAATTCATTGAAAATGGTGCTTATTTGAGTACATATACTCTCCTTCTTCCCTACTTAGTATTTTCCAAAACATTAGATCATCTCAAAGTTGAACTCTTAACAATCATTCACTCTCTCCAAATTGATTGAATTGGTTTAACATTCCTTGTTGTTGGATTTTTAATGAATTTTTCTTTCCTTTCTTACCCTCCATGGTATGCCTTGAATATAATTTTTCAATTCAAAAATTGGATTCATCATTGCCTTCTAATCTCTCAAAATCAATAGTTGGATCCCCGATAATGATATCTCATGAATTAACAACTTACAAGCTTAGAAGCAGAACTCTAGTATTTCATTCCAATTCTCTTTTCCATGTATACTAATAGCCTTTTTAACCATATTCATCAAAAAATATTCTAAAATCAAGTCTACTTTTTTTACAAGTTTGTAAGTTCGATTTGCACTTCAACCAAACTATGCTCTAACTGAGCCCTTTGCCCAAATTTTTTATTTTCTTTCCGATATTTTTTCCTTGAAATTATCTTTCAAAGTAATTTTCTCCAAATTATTGGTAATTTCCTTTTCCCATAACCTTTTGCACTCTACTTTTACCCATTTTATTTATAACTCCAATTTTACCTTTCCTATTTCGGGTTTGCTTCTTTTTTTTGACCATTTTGGTATCTACCTTTTTTTATGGTATCAAATTTCTTTCTTGAATCTAGTTATCATTGTAAGTATTTTAACCTCATATTTAATCAATTTTTTCAAGGGTTATCTCATCTCCTATATACCTCTCTTGTTGATTTTAACTCACAAAATGGTGTCTTTCTACTTTGACTAAGTTTTTGATTTATGCTAGAACAATTAATTCTTTTCCAATAAATATTACTCAAAGATCCATAGTATCCTTACTTAATCCAAAATACTTGAATCTTCACATCTATAGGTTGTTATCAATAAGGTGGATTAATTAAATCATTTCAATCCCTCAAAGTCATTTAAACTATTTTGTAGGGTGAAGGTACTCATTGACAATCCTCCATAACCTTCCTACCAAACCTGGTTGCATAATCTTACACAATCCAATGGTGTATAATAGTGAGTTGTTGTTTTAGGAGTTTTCAACTCTAGGGACAATTCTTTCCTAGTCCCAAACTTAAAAAAAGTTTTAGTAATCTTAACTTCCCTTTTTATTCCCCCTTTGTTCTTTTCCTCTTCCCATCTTGGCATAAAAATTTTTTACCCATTATCTTCCAATAGGTTCTAGAGCTGAACCTAGTAGCTATGATACCATGTGTAACATGCCCATTTTTCTACATAGTAATTTTTCTATGTTTTACCCACAAGTAAATAGTTTATACATCTAACCTTTAAGTGCAATAAAATTTTATTTTCCCTTAAATAATACATGGACATTTGAAACATATTTCACACTTTCCCATTGCATACAACATAATTCCTTTCATTAATTCAAGTAATTGTGATACATATTTCCATATGACATTTCATATTTACTATTCCCATAGAGATGGTTACAAGTTTACATACATAGCCTAAACAAGCTTATAGAATATATATTTAGTAAAAATGGTCTAGAATATCCTCCTCAAATCTTGGCTACCAGTTGTGTGAGGAGAAACATCACTCAAGTGATTTTCCACCAACCATGGACTTGTTGTGGTTCCCCACACATCTACCAAATTGGTAATATGGCCCTATCCTTTGATGAAGATATTTTTTTGGTAACTCTTGATCATAAAAGCTTACACCTCTTTGACAATCTTATGGGAAATTAAGCGAATGGGGGCCTAATTTATGCCTCACTAAATACCTCTAGGATTTTTATAGAAATTCGACTCTTCCTTGCATTGGGAGAAAAGGTAGAAGGAAATGTAAACAAAAAAATGAAAATGGTGATGTACCAAATCTTTTTCAACATTTCAAACCTCAACTTATTTTCTTTGAATGATATAGTAGACACAAAATGCCACTAACCCTTCATTGTTGGGAAGAGAACAAAAAGAAATGACTAAGTAAAAGCACAGTGTAGTATTTCAAATCTCCCCATGGGAAGCATCCATTAAGGTTTGATAAAAATTAAGAGAGTTTCAAAATTAATAGAAATACTCAAAATTTTCAGAAAACCCTTCCTCTTTTTATGATATAATATGAAAAATAAAAACTCCTAAAAAATATAGAAAATTTTAACAAAGATAATCTAAATTTTGAAAGTTATCATTCAACACATAAGCTTATAGAATTAAAACTAGCCACCCAGACTATCAAAGTAAGCTTTCCATAGTGTTTTTAACAAGAAAAAAAACATGAAGAAGGAACTTGATAAAGGTTATAACATGCATAGATTCAAATATTTCTTCTCAATAGATCGAATTTCAATATCAAATGAACTAAAAAATGAGGGTTAGATGCCAATCTGATGATAGTTTGAGTTAAAAATATATAACTTGCCAGAGAATAGCAGTCTTCTATCGAATTTCAACTTCTGAAAATTTTCTCTAAAAGCTAAGGAAAGCTAAATAACTTTTAAAACTAACTTTCAGAAGAACTAAGCCTCCTAAAAACTTATTTTAATATGTTGTCTACCCCTATATATAGTTGGAAGAAGAGAACACCACCATCAACATTCTAGAAAAAGAAACTGCCAAATGCCTACACCTAATAGCCCAAGATTCAATCTTAAATATTTATTAGATCAAAAAAATATTTTCTCGTTAAGTCCCAATTATTTTATTAATGACTTAGATATTTTAGTAAAGAATAGAAATTGAAAAAAATTAAATCTAACACATCTTAGTAAAAATATGATTGATCAAATATACAGATTGATGACGATGACTCAAAGATTCTATCTTGAAGATAAGACATCCACCACTTTCTAACAAACTCCATTCAAAGAGACCCACAAAAATAATAAATGCTTGGATGAATAGATGACGTTGAGCGGGCAGATAATCTCAAAAACTAAGAGAAAGGCTTTGAGAAAAACCTTGTCATGATGACATGTGTCTTAGCTCACATTAAAAGAGAAAATAAATATATCAAAACCATGAAATGACCACATGGTGCATTGCATTATTTTCAAAGAAGTCTTCTTTCCATTAAGTGCAGACTCTAGTTGAAAATGTAAGAGATGAAAACTCAAAATATTTAAAACAAATAAAATTTTTCTTTACAATTCTAGCAACTCATAGGGGGGGCCTTCACTTGTGGATGTGCGAACCTAGAGCTCTAGAAAATATTGAATTTTAAGGAAGGTAAAATTCTATACTTCCAAATACAAATCAGTAGGCTAGATGAGAGTGTGAAGGATCTCATATGCTTGATCTAACTAAAAAAAATCTTTAAAAGAAATGGCTCCCCATCTAGATGAAACAACCCCAAGTTAATAATAGAGCCAAGAAAGAGGTATAATTTTCTTCTTGGTTTCATCAATAGTGGGAAATGAGCTTATACCTAGGAGTTCTGTAGAAGTTCAAACCTTATTCCTAATTGCATCTGTGATTTGTTCCATTGATAATGCCTCTCCATCTGGTGAGAAAAGGGAAGGAAAACCAAAGTCAAGTAGAACAATGAAATATTTTTTTATTTTATTGACCCTTTTATTCAACATTGTCTATCATTCCTTGCTATTTTCCATGACCTTGTAGAAATTCACCAATTCAATTTCCTTTCTTGGGTAGCCCTCCGATCCAAAATTTTAGTGCCTCTTAGAGCTTCGTTAGTGGCTTTGCACAACGCATAAATCTGGATTTTCGACTTCGTGACCCAAGGAGCATAAATCTACAGAATTTGGTTAGCCATTAGGCCAACCTTCTCATTTAATTCTTGAGCATCCCTCAAAAATTATAGAACTGGTTTGACATGGCAACCACAACTATGATCCTTTCCTAGTGCGTAGATATCAATATTTTCAATACTGAGAGGGTCCCAGATCCTTGCACAATAGCTAATTCCTAATGAAACTTAACCTCTCTTAGTGTTATTCCTTCCTCCATCTAATTATTCTCTTAGAGGGAATATTTTTATTCATATTTCAACCTTCCAACCTCTTGATCATGTGCATGCACCATGGATTTGATCTCCTATTTCTTTTGCCTTGCCCTTATTGTTTCTGCTTGGAATTTTCTTAGAATGTTAGAGGTTTGAGATTAGATAGTGTCCAACTCTTTCTATATATTTTCTTGAGTGTTCTGATACTCCATATTGGTTTGGCATTGAACAACAAGCTCAACCCTTAAATTTTCTATCTCGGCATAAAGCTAGACCTATTCACCTTAGGCTTCCTCAAGCAACTTAGTTGCTTCTCCTTGCTAATCTTGTATTTTCCTTATATGGGCCATCTCAACATCCATACCTTTGATTTCCCCTTGTAGCCTACTCGTAGTGTATTTCACATTTTCAAACTCACTCTCATGCTTCTTTAATTTATTTTTGAGTTTCTCATAATAAATATAGACTACTTTTTGGGTGGCCTTAGCCAAAACCACCTTATCATGTGAGCGAGTTTAATTTAAGTCTAGGCCCATAGCCATGATGTCATAATCTTCCATTTTTTATTTCTCTCTCCATCTTGGATATTAGAGGCTTCATAGTACCAATCAACAAGGAGATTTACTTTTCATTGAAGAAAGCCTCAATATTCTTAGTAGCTAGTTGTGTCGTGCTTTTAAGCTATCACTTTTTATTTCTAGCCTGTCGAGCCTCCTTTGTTACATAAAAATAACCTTAGAGAATTTGTGGAGTGTCGAGTCTTTGTGCAACAATAGAAGCACCTAGAGGGAGACTAAATAGGGTGATGGAACAGGAAACCTTGATTGTATGGGATTATGGGGAGGCAAAAGGGAGAATTATAATTGAAAATGAGAGGATACCATAAGGGGAATGTAGAGTGGAAGCACTCATCATAGTGAAAGGGGAAGTGGGTGGGAAATGTGATATCTGCCCAAAATTAGATGGATTTGGAAAAATTGACAACATGGATTCTTCAACTCTTTCAATGGGAGCCCTTGATAGGGCGATTAAAGAATCAATCGCAACCAATGTAGATGATGATTGCTTGACATGCAGGGTTTCCTCATGGGTCTCATTTTTGAATATGGCAGGGGGTTTTTTTAGTATGAAAAGATCAAAATCAATAGATGGAGTATTATTTATAGTAGAAAGGGGTAAAGGATCAACCAAAGATGTAGAGATAGAAAGAAGAGAGGGATTGAAACTTACCTGAGCCACCAAATATAAATATCCTATCAAAGCAAACTCCACTTCTTCTTCTCCCCTGACAGGTGCATCAAGCCCACCTAAGTACTAGACTCGTCTCTTCTTGTTATGAGCATAACTGGTAGATTTTGATCATCTGGTGGCTAATGCAGATGAAACCTAGCCTTTGGTATGCATGGTGGATTGCTTTGGAGACCTTCAAGTCCTTTTCCCCTTCCCTCAGGTGCTACCAAAAGGTGTAACTTGTGGGTCTTTCTGCTTTGACCCATTTCCTTTGTTGGGATTTTGAGGCTAGAGAGTGTAGAGTGGAAGCTCTTTTTCAATATCTTGGTTGGTCTTTAGAGCCTCCAACTTGGACACATTACTGGTGCATTCCCCCAAGTTCTTTGAATCCACCCACAAACAATGAATCCCTTGATCCTCGAGGATGCACCTGACACCAATAGGCCCGGGGTTGCCCTTGGCAAGCCCATCAAATTTTAGCTTCCAAGTGAACTGGGTAGGCTTCTACCAACACACCTTTCTCTGATCCAACTTTTTTCCACCCTTTGACTTTGGTGCCAATGGTTTTAAACTTCTCCACCCTTTTTGGATCACTTCATCCCACCTTGTGAATTTTGAATTTGAGCCAACCAAAGTCCTGCTGTTTGCCACCTCAATGATTGGCCCTTGGATTTTTGCTACCACTAGGTCTCTGTTTAGAGCTTCACCTTTGAAAATTCACCTATTCATTTCCTTCCAAATATGCCAAACAATCAGGGAGGGTGTTGAAATCCACAACTCTTGCAAAAAACCATTCTTATTTTCTATCAATGAACTATTCAGAAATTCCCACAACTTGACTTGTCTTAGGCTAAGCTATTGAAAAGAGAATTGGAGCCAGCCTCAATAAGCCATTGCCATTGGGCATGACAAGAAAAATTGATCCACACTTTCCTCCACATATTTAAATAAGACACACCTAAAGGGACTAGCAATCCCAAGCCTGCACAATATATCTGTTGTTAGATAGTGGTGGTGAAGAGAAATCCACATGAATGCACCGACCTTGGGAAGCACAACATCGTTCCAACAGAGCATTGCCAACCAGTCTTTCCCCCCTTTGATCTTGTTTTGTATTTGGAAACCTCTCTTGGTCAAATATTCATTGGAATTAGCCCCTTACCAGATGATGGAATCCTCCATGTTGTTTAACCTTAATTCCCTCCTTTTAAGTTTTTCCTCAAGAGCCATGATCAATTCTTGTGGTAGAGGGAGGTAGCCAACAATAAACTGATTCACACAACCCACCACCCCGTCCTCCTCCCAACTGATATAGCTGGCAACCTTGGAGCCAAAAGAAGCATGGAGCCTCACAATATGTCTCTCTAGGTCAAAGAGCTTTGTTAAGCTCTTGTGACCATTCCAAGCCTTAGTCCAAAACTTAGCCTATTGTCCATTCCCAATTCTCCAAGTTAGGTGGCTCATAATCAAGGGTCTGGATTTGTTTATAAACTTCCAGATAGTCAAACCACCATGTAGGTTGTCAATCGTTAGAATCCTAGATGGTTAATTACAATTGAGGTATTTGTTTTGGAGGATTTCACACCACAACTTGTATGGATGGTGGTACAATTTCTATACCAACTTCACCCCCAATACTATTTTTTTCATTCTGACACTCCTTAAACCTATGCTACTAGCTACCTTTGGCTTGCAAGTAGTTTCCCAGCCAACTAGAGGAATATTCATGTCCCTTTTAGATCCTTTCCACAGGAATTTATTAAGGATGCCATCCATGCCATTCTCCACCTTCAATGGGGCACTAGAGTAGGACAAAAAATAAATTGGAATAGCAGACAATACCGCTCTGACCATCATGATTCTCCCAACCAAGGTTAGCCAATTATTTTTCTAGGCCATAGCCTTGCTTCTACATTTACCAATAAATTCTTCCTAATGCTTGGACCTACACACCCCATCAAAGATCTAAACCCCAAGGAATTTAGTTGGAAGCTTATTGATTTGCAATTCCAAGACAAAGGCAATGGCATTATGAATCGACACTCTTATGTTGAAGAAATAGATTATCAACTTGTCCTTGTTCATCTTTCAATAGGAATGCAACTCGTATTATTTCAAAGTTTCTTTGATGCAATCAGCTTCCTTAACACTAGCCTCTCCAAATAATGTGGTGTCAATAGAAAACTGTGAGTGTGAAATTGGCTCCACATTTGAAGCAACCAAAATTCCCTTCCAAGAAAACTCTTGCCTTCTGGCCTTTATTGCATGCAACTTAATGCTTCCGCCATGGTGAAAAATAGAAATGGGGATAGGCGATCCCCTTGCTTGAGCCCATTGGTAGCATTGAAGAAACCATACGTCACACCATTGACTTGGACTAAGACTGAACCAAGGAGATGCAATATTTGATTAGACTAAACTAGTGGTTGTTAAAGCCCAATCGCTCCATCAACTTCAAGAGAAATTCCAAGACCACCTTGTTGTATGATCTCCTCGCATCCAATTTGATGATCATGTTGGCCTTCTTTCTTTCTTTTAATGTGTGAGCCACTTCACTGGTTAGCATGATATCAGAGGTGGTCCATGATTTACTTGCTTGTGATAAAACCAATTTGTTATGGGGAAATGATTATCCCTAAAAATATCTTAACCCTATTAGCAATGACCTTTTTCAATCACCTTGTAGATTTTACTACATAAAGAGATAGTCCTATAGTCACCAAAGCAGAGGCACTCAAGTTTTTTGGGAACCAAAGGAATCATAGAGTTATTTAGGTCTTTGAAAATTTTTTTTTACCTTCTCAAGTCCTCCACAAGTGACCAGAGGTCATCCCCCAAGAAGCTCCAACAATTCTGGAAGAAACTGGCTAGGAATCCATTTGGCCCAAAAGCCTTATCAAGGTGCAGCTAGAAAAGCGCAACTTTCACTTCTTCCTTCAAGATCGATTGGAAGAGAAACTTGTTATCTTCTCTAATAATCTATTTTTCAATTGTATTAAGAATTAAAACCAACCTTCCACATCTATCTTGCTCTGCAAGAATATTCTTGAATAACTCATCTGCATAGCCACTCATTGTGTGACTGTCAACAACCCAAATTTCTTCAATCTTGTTTGCAACTCTTCTGGGCAGCATTGAGGCATGAAAGAACTTTGAATTCGAATCTCCATCCTGAAGCCAGACTTCCCTTGACTTATCCCTCCAATATATCTCCTCCCTTATTAAAATCTCACTCAATTTTCCTTTCACCTTTCAGGTCTTTTTCTTTTAGGAACTATTCATTTTGCATTTCGTCCCTTATCACCTTTTCATTTAGGGAGACCGACTCCTCTTTAACCCTGGACTTTTCCACAAAAATATCGAGCCCCCAAAAATCTTGAAGTCCAAAGTGGCCTGGGAAATGTTTCTCATTCCTCCACTCTTCTCTGAAGGATCCAAGAATGCATTGAAGTCTCCACCTAGCACCCAACTACTTTTGAAACCTGACCGCATGAAATCCAACACTGAACGCCACAAGACCACCTTTTCTTTAGATTTTGTCTGACCATATATGTTGATAGTCGTGCAATGGTAATTGAGGCCCAAGTCAAAGACCTTGGCAGCCATCCAGTTAGGGAATGAAAAAATGAACTCCATCAAGACTGCATTACCTTTCCACAACAACCCAATCCCTCCAGCCGAGCCTAGAGAATCCTTAAAAAACCCCTTCCAATATCGACAGTATTTCAAGAATTCCTTCCGTTCATCACCAGAGATCTGGGTTTCCTCAAGTCAAAAAATGTTTCCCGTGCAATTCTAGAGATGACGTCTGACCAGGTGTCGCTTGTCAGGGGCTTTGAGGTAATTAGAAACTTCTTGATAGTTGTATACTTCTTTGCAGTCGCTTCCTCTTCTCTTAGTTGCCTAAAAGACTTCATTCCTTGGGAACCCCCTAGTTTTCCAAAATTTTCAATACTTGGATGCTTCGCTGCCATTTGGGATATGCATCCTTCCTCAATTATGCCTAGTTCATACTCTGGATACTAATCAGAGTCCAAGGCATCAATGCCCTGAAGGTTTTCCTCCACTCCTGAGAGTGCCTCAACATCCATATCTTCTATCGGCAAAGGGCATGATGCTCGAGTTGTGATATTGCTGAGGCTTTTGTTTCCTTCCTGAGCCAGTACTTTTTCCAATCTAGGACCCCACGGGGTCGCCTGTGGGCTCTCCTTTATTCAAACTTTGTTTTCTGAATGCGCATCTGGCTCCCCTATAGGAGCCAAGAGGGTGAGCTGATTGTCGAGGTCAGGCAAGCTTCCAACCACTTTCTTCACCCAATTATCGCTCACGTTCCTTCTTCCTTTGCATCCAACTCCCTGTGGTCACGAGTGTCGCACTTGACATAAAAATTCTTATTGAGCTCGATTTCTATCTCCTGATGCCACCTCTCCCCATCCACCGATAAGCTTATTTTCCGAGGGATGGTGTCGATTATAGCAGTGTTCAATCGAGCATACTTGGACAGATCTCCATCTAGGATTCCTGTGTCAACCTCAATTAGGGCACCAAGCGAATGACCTATTTTCTCCAAACATTCATCGGTCCAATATTCTAATTGTAGATTGTAAAGATGAACCCAAACTGGCTGATCATAAGGCTTCACCTTAATTGGGTCAAAATTCGGAGTCTAGGGCTGCATATACAACAGGTTCCCATTCATATACCAAAGGCCACTTTCAATAACCCTCCTTTTTGATGCTTCATACACAAATACAATGATGAGGAAATTATTTGGGAGAAACTAGATTAGCACTTCAGTCTTCCAGTGATCCTGAATCCATCTCTTGATCATGGCTTGGTCTGAAGAACCACCAACAAAGCGACAAAGATAGGTGAAATCCATTAGAATCTCCATGTTCGAATTTATTTTCTTAGAGACACCTATTTCCAAGAATTCTTCTACCACCTTGAGCGAAGGGTTTTTCCCTAAATTTTCCACTTGCCTACCAGAAGATTTCTCAGACATTCTCGCCCTGCGGGGCCTCTTGTACCTGATCAAGGTTTTATGAGCAGGGTGACCCATCGATTAGCTTCTTTCATCCAAATGGTCGAGTTGGGGAAGGCATGTCATTCTGCTATCAAGGATGGTGGGTGATAGGGGGCACACTCGTCTGATTCCAGTAGTGGAGGTGGCACTGATTTTCGCACTTCGCATTTGAGAAAACCCACTGGGGCATATGGTCTTGTGACTTCAAGCTGATCACGTCTGGCATCTCCCTAACTACTTCCCCCTCTCCCCCCCCAAATTTTCCTGTGAAACACCAGCCTACCCCCAAGCCTTTTCGATCTTCTTCTCCTCCTCGCCAATCTGCAACTTTTTTCACACTTTTTTGCTCCTCTTGCGCTTAGCGCCATTTTTTTACGTCATAATATATTTAATATTGTTAATAAATTAATAATAATAATAAACTCATAAATAATGCACGTATAATAAATATTAACTTTAAATAATGAATATTAATAAAATATGATATTGCTATCAGTTTTCGAATCAAACTCATTGATCCATGTTTCATGAGTAATGGTTCACAAGAACCCATCTCTCATGATAATGAATGGTCCACTTAGCACTCATTGCATCTAGGTGATGCTCACAGAGGTGAAGCATTGGTACTGGGATGGGTGATCTCCCGGGATGGACCAATGCTTCACCTCTATGAGCATCACCTAGATGAAATGAGTGCTAAGTGGACCATTCATTATCATGAGAGATAGGTTCTTATGAACCACTACTCATGAAATATGGGTCAATGAGTTTGAGTCGAAAACTACACGGTTGAATCTTGATAGCAATATCATAATTTGACATGCTGTGGAAGAAACCTCCTACTTATCAATTAATAAAATAACTTTTTTATATATTAAATTATTAATTAATAATATATTATATTATTTTAAATAATAATAATTTATTACAAGCTAGTTATTATTAAGTATTAACTCTAATTGTTAAAGTTATTATTAATAGTAATATGAGCTGCCTCGCATATTTTTTTGAACTCTATCAATTTATGTTATTAAAAGTAAGAAAGTTTTCTTTCATTTGTGATATTTAGGAATATTTAATAATATTAATGTTTAGTTATTTTATTTATATTTTGAAATAATTTTTTTTCGTTTTTTTATATATATACAATTGATTGGAGAAGCAATCTTATAATATTTTATGGAAAATTCATTCTAACTACCTTAGAATTTTCACCCATGTAATTTTAAGTTTTGAACATAATAAGAATATTTTAGGATAGATATTATAGAGTAGATATAGTATCAATATCCTATTTAATTTTTCACGTGCACCAAATTCTAGCCACTTCTACAAAAACTTGTGAGACCATTCACAATTGTAATTGAGAAAAAATACTGCATTAAGACATATCTAGTGTGGATCTTCTCCATATACCTAATAAAGAATTGCCAAGAATTTTCTTTTTGCTTGTAGAAAAGTTAAATGAATACAATGTGCAAAACATTAGTGTACAAAGATGTCACAAAAAAGTGGTGGTAATTGATTGTGTTGTTTTAATGATCACGGGTTCCTGTATAGAGTGTGATCGGAAATATTATGATTCCTTTAATAAAATCTAACACAAATTATTTATCATAATTCAAAACGTTAGTCATAAACTTGACACACCATTTTTTTGTTTTGATTTTAAACACTAATTTGTATTAGTTTATATGCAAAGAATTATTGTGCAATTGAAAGTAATAAAATTCTCACTTGCTTTCCTTTTTTCACTTCATATTCATATTGAAAAATTGAGTATATAATGTTTCACAAGTCACCCTTGACTAATGATTGTTAGAATTACCCCCAAAAAAATATAATAATAATATTTTGATTAAGATTTGTAATATTTGTGAGATTTTATTCTTAAAGAACATTAGTTTTTTTAATATTATGAAGCTAAAAAAAATGAATATTAAAATATGTGAGTAGCATTCACGATATCTATAGTGAAATTGATAATTGAATTAAATATAAAATAATTGAAACACACAAACTCTTAAAATTTGTCATTAGATAAAGTTGAGCTAATACTATTTATCTTTATTTATTTTATTCTTATAATGTAAGAAAAAAAATTGTTTGGATTAATCTTCAATATATTTTTGTTTCAAAATATTAAAAAGAATAAAATACTTTTATTTTGATCATATTTAAATATTAAATTATTATTATGTTTTTCTATTTTAAAATATATATTATTTATATCTCTTTCTTAATTGCAAAATGTTGATATATCTAAAATTTGATAGAGTTAAAGCATAAAAGACAAAAAAATCATAATAATTTAAGACAAACACTTTGAAAGATTCTTATTGAGAGGATAACTTAACACAATTTTTTTGGAGAGGATCTCCTACAATGCAAGTAACCAGGAAATGATTCTAGCCTTATGTAAGAGAGGGGGACCAACCACCACAAGGTCCCAAGTCACAAAAGGCCAAGAAGGAAAGGATTCCCTAACTTACCTCAGTTTAAAGGAAGGTTAGGATAAAAGGGATGAGAATGATGAAGACAATGAAGTACTTCAATCACTCTACAATCTTGAGAGTTGAAGGGAGAATAGCTGAGTCACCTTTTAAGGTCAACTCTATGTCTTAGTTAGCTCTCTATCCAAGGATAAAAGCACAGTTCTGGGATGATAGCATGGCGTGTTGTTGACTCAGAGGCGCGTTGGTGTTCGTACAGCTTGAAAACTAGAGAGACGAAGTTAAATCTTCAAGAAAGGACTAGTAGAATATTTTAGAGGTTTCTTGAACAACATAATGAGAAAAATGGAACATAAATATGAACACGATAAAATCAATATATTACCATAAGGGTGACGAAGATAATTTTGTATAAAAATCCTCTCACCAGCTTGCTTCAATATCTCTTCACCTACACACAGAAAAAAGGGGAAATATTAGGGCTATTTAGGGACCTATCTCAGTCAAACCCCCATTTTGGTGTTTCCACCTCCACTTATAGCCAAGTTTGCAATGATAGGAATAAAGATAAAGAAGGGAATATAAGCTATCTAAATAAGAAACACTACAAAACAGTACGATCTTACTCAAACAAGATGATAGAGAAGATAAGAGGAGCTTACCACTTCATCCAAAGCACTCAAGGCTTGTTGAGGAGAAAATGAGAGGGACTCAAGCCTCTACTGAAATGGTGTTTTTACTATGCTCACACTATTAGAGTTATGCAATGGTAGATTGTTGCAATGGAGTGTGAAATGTTGCTACAAATCTTGTGGATGCTTGAAAGAGTGGAGAGATGAACTTGAGATCTTGCAAAACCTCGTCCAAACTTGAGAATGGATGAGAGAGTGCATATTATGAAGAAAAGGATGAAAAAAAAACATATTTAGGTTGACTAGCTGACGAGGAGTGTTAAACTTCAAATTTCAATCGAAAGTATAATATCTCTACCATCTCCAACCGTAGGAAACTTCTAGAAATGTAAGCGCGCCGTCCAAACTTTTGCACATCGCACAACCGTCCCTAACAAAAACGCCTCCACCAAAACAAAAAACAAGTGCCATGTGTGATGTGGACAATAGGCTTAAGTGGAATTAAGCCTCTTCCTTAAATTTTCTAAAGTGTAAGGGGGTAAAAGGGAATTTGTGTTGGGGGTGCAAATTCATGCTTATACATTTTTCCTCCACTTTAGCGAGAATGAGTACTAATGAGTGCTTCAGTAAAGTAGAATAGTAAGGAGAAACAATGTACTTGAGATGTATACCTGAACCGAAGAGGAAGTAGAGCATGGTCTGGTGAGATTAGAAGTGCGGGAAAGGAATTCATAGTTCCACAAAACTACAAAGCTAAAGAGCGAAAGTGCCTCATAGGCTCACAGTCCTGCAAAGGAGGTATCCACCAAGAAATTTCAGATGAAGGACACCAAGAAGAGCACCTTACAAACCTGTAGACCTACAAGGAAGGTATCCCCCAAGAACTCTCACATGAGGGAGATAGATAAGAGAACCTCACAGAACCGTAGACCTATAAAGGAGGTATCCTTCAAGAACTCTCACATGAAGGAAAGAAAGAAAAACACCTTATGGGCCAGTATACCTACAAGGAAGGTATCCCTCAAGAAATCTCACATGAGGGAGACCGAGTAGAAGGGAACTTTGCAGAGTCAGACAAGGCGATATTTTTAACCACATATATAACACATCGGGAAGTGGTTGCACAGGCTAGTGAACAAAAAATTATGCAGACCATCGCTAAGTTGTAAGTCTTTCAAAGGGGTCCCTCGGGAACCCTTAAAAAGGAAGGAGGGTCCACTCAAGGGACACACTATTTGAAAAGTAAAGTATCGTTGGGTTTCCCCCAAGATAGATGTGCAAGAATGAAAAGTAGGCCTAGTCGGGCTGCCCTTGGACTAGACATAAAGAAGTAATGTTGGTCTGGTTGGGCTGCCTCCGAGCTAGATGTAAATAATGTGAAACCGGTCTAGCCGAGTTGTCCTCGGGCTAGACACCATAGAACTTTGCTGAAATTTTTCAAAGGGTTCCCTTGGGAACCCAACGTGAAAGGGAGGGGTTGACTCAAGGGACACACTATGCAAAAGCTACCGTCTTCCTTCTTGAATTGATTCGTCATCAAGAAATTCGAAATGAAGGACATTACCCCATGCAAGGGAAGACTAATACTATTCCCACTTCAAAGGAGGGTCTCCTAGTCCTTTCTTTACTAACCCATGATGAAGGAAACATGTTATGTTAGGGTTTCAAGTTGAGAATGCAAATCTAACAAAGAAGTGTGTGAAGGATCTTTGAGAAAAGATTTGTTTGGAAACAAATAAATTTTATAAGGATCATGCAATGTAGAAGTAACGTTGTCACACATGAAAGGAACAACTCAAGCAAAGAAGAGAGAAAGATAAAGAGAAAGGTACAATAAAACAAACCAAACGCAAAGGGTATAGAAGGATCTATTTTTGTGGGGTCATATCTACCTTTATTCATAAATAGTAGGTAACCATGGTAAGAGGTGAAATATCATCAATCCCCAACTAGATCAAGAAGAATGCACATAAGACAAAGTAAAAAATAAAATTGGGTCAACATGGAAGGAGGCCTAAATGCCCCCAATGCTTTGCATCCTCCCCCAATTTACCAAAATTCAATCATAAACATTGAATAATAGAGATACATATAGAAGAAATTTTACAACACAAACACCACATTTGTATCCAAGCACCAATAGGGATGACAAGGGTTATCCAGGGACATATAGTACGATCATGGGGGAACATGTCACCACACACACACACATCTAAGCTAAAGATCAAGAAGAGGGTCTCCCCCTAACATTGGTCAACCAAGAGTTCATCAACATCCCACTCTAGATCATTGTAGGGGGAAGGATGATGAGCCTACAATGGTGTAATGTTAAGGGGAGGATATTTTGATCCTCCCATAATAAGGAACAAGGTAGAGGGACCTATGAGGTATCCATCACTCAATTACTGTGGATCTAAGGTCAAATACTTTGCGAAGAGCAATGACAAAGTTGAAACTTCATCCATCGTATTAAACATATGCTTAATGGGAGTGCCATGTTTCACCTCAAGGGATGGCGGAGTTTGCACCAAAGGTTCACCACAAGGCTCATAGAGAGACTCGAGAGTGGTGACAAACTCGAGGGAGGTCGAGACTGGTTCCATCACTTGGATGGAAGAAGTCAACTTAGGACCACCCTTCGAAGAGGGTGGGCTCTTTTTGTATCCTTCATTATCAGAGGGACCTCACTCTACCTTCTTTTTCACCATGGGAGGTGAACTTCCCATAGACGAAGCAAGGTGGATATGAGCAGAAGAGGAAAGAACCATGATAGATATGACCGAAGTATTAACCATATCCATAGGCTTCGAGAAAGGTGAGACATCTGAAATGGAAGTCAACAAGGGTGGCTCTACTGAAAGACCGATAAACACCTGCACCTTTCAAGGTGCATATGCGCTCACAATGAGAGTTGAAAGAGATTCAAAACTAGTTTTGATAGAGATAGAAGAGGGGAAAGAGTAGGTCAAAGTAGGATGTGTCGTCTTATCCTCCCCATTCTTCTATGAGGAGGCTTTCTCAGCTAGGAGAGCCTTTCTCTGACACTTGCGCTCACATGCAAGGTTCGATATCCTAACCTTTGGCTTTTGCCAAGGCTCGGCATCATCAGACTCAGTGGGTAGAACCCAAGATTGTTCATCCAATACTCCTCCCAAGAAAGGGGGGTAGACGAGTCGGCCCAAGAGGGAGTGATCTTCTCCTTTCCCTTTCAGGAGGAGGAGGTAGCTAGAAGCTCGACTATAGGAAGGGTCAACTTCAGCTGTACTTTTCCTCTAGTCTTATACTTCACATAGTTATTGTAAATTAGGTCTATTCTTTGTGGGAGCAAACCAACTAGAGTTTTCCAAAAGTGATCAAATGAGTATCTGCCACGAGATACCTCAAGCTGATATCCAGTATTGTGCACCACATGTACACCACCTTCGTGGGAAAAATTAAAGCACTTATGAATTAAAAAGGCGATCCCATTCATGGAAGCTAGACAGGGTATACCTAGCTTCACTCTAAACATGTCTGACTCAGGAATAATGCTAAAGACTACATCCATGTTCTTGAGTCTAGCTAGGATGGATAACGGTATCAATCCATCAAGTTTTAGAGAAACTCCATCATGCATATTGATGATGGATTTTATTTTTCATATTCCTCCCTTTGTAGGGATTTTAAGAGTAATTTATCCTTCATGATGACATTCACTCTACTCAGGGGGTCAACTAAGACCCCTTATCACAATGTTACCATTGAGGTGAGTGAGAATATAAAGCGATGAAGGCTTACCATTTGTTGGTAGGTCTTGCAGAGTAAACGTTAAATCTGCAAACTGGCCACAAGACAAGGAGAAGGAGTAACAATAACCATGTTAACACATCCCTTGGGATGAGAATAAGAATCAATGGGATCGATAATCATGTTAGTAGAATGTGACTAAAACGGGTCCATGTATATCTATAATTCACTATTATCTTTCACCACTTATTTATTCATTTTTTTCTTACCTCCATCAAGACGGATAGTACCGTCCTCAATGTGATCCTGTGTCTCATGATGCAGGTGCATGTAACCTTTAGTGTTGTGTCTATTAACTCAATAGTATTGACAATATGTGTCTTCTTCATACTAGTTAGAGTGTGGTTCTCTAACTGGTTTAGAAGGTGGCAGAGTGAGGATCTTATCTTTCATCAACTTCTATAAGATGGATGAATAAGATTCTAATAGCTTCATAAATTTTTGGACATGTTTGAGGCTATTGTTATCCACAATGGCTACTACATTTGCAATAGTCATACCTCTTCCAGAGATTGATACGATAGATCTTCCTTCAAAATGGGAGCACAAGGCAGGACCCCTGGACTAAACGACCATCTACTAGTATTCTCGTAAAGCCACACACACATGTGAGAAACATGGATGCTTCGTGAGGGTGAACTTCTCTTGCCAAGGCCTTTGTAAGTTCCCTATGAAGAACTTCTATCCATCAGAGTCTGGTAACAAATACGAGATCAATGAGAAGAGTGCTTGGTACCATGCTATAAAGTCTGTAATCTTCTCATTATCCCCTTGTTTGCACTGAACTAGGTCTGAGAAGGTCATATTTCATTTATTATTGGCTAGGAACTATTGTAGGAACTAGTTCACAAGCTAATTGAACATGAAGATGAAATTATCAGGCAAATAATAGTACCAATCAAGTGTTGTATATTTGAGGGATTAGGGAAATGGTTTGGCCATCAATGCATTGTGATGGAAAAAGTCAGTGCATAAGGCGTTAAAGGTAGACACATGTGTCTATGGATCCCCTTTGCTACCATATTTCTCGAATTTTGGAATCTCCATCCCTTGTGGGAAAGGAGTGTTTAGGATTGTTATCGACAATGGGTTGTGTCAGAAGAAGGGATGGAAAATAGGTTGAGCCAAGGCCTGAGAAAGGTTCACCAGCTAGTTTTGCATCTTCCCCATATTCTGAAGAAGGGTATTTAGAATAGGGTCATTAGAAGGCATAAGTTCATTGGAACCACCACCAGAGCCACCACCTAGACCACCACTTTGACCATCGCCAGAGTCACCACCGATGTCACCACCACCAATGTGACTTCCACTGAAGCCACCCCCATGACATCCACCAGAACCACCTCTACCAATGCAATCCCCAATTCTAAAGTTTCTTCCACCAAAGCCTCCACCTATCATCCCACCAAATCCTCCACCGTTAAAGGCGGTGGAAGGGGTGAAGTTGAAACCCAAAGGGTTCTTATTCACCTTGACAATTTCAATTTTTTTAGAAGTAGCAGGTACACTGGCAGAAGGGGCTATGCCAGTCATATATATGGATGTAGGAGGCATCAGAATCTCTAGCTGCCTCTCACATTCCTCGAAGAGGCCACCTCATGTCATGCGACTATGCCTCAAGGGGCACATGGTTTGGCTAGACCAACGAGGCTAGCTAAGAGCTCCATTCCTATTTGATCCTTTTCCACCATGTATATCTTATTTCATTGATCACTTTAGCAGCCCTAGCCATCTTTGGATTTCCTTCTAGGTGATTTTACAATGCACCTAACCCATTACCAAGGCTAATGACGTATTCAGAAGGGATACATATGGCCTCATGCTCATCTACGGATGAAGAGGGCGATGATGCAAGAGGGGTAGGGATGCGATCAGTTTCATCAAGAAACCTAGGTCCGCCTCATGATACGTGCTCCTATATGGATAAACCAACTGCAGAACTAGAGAAAAGGTTGGTAGTGAAACTAGAGGAGACCTTCATCTTTTCCATGGAAAGGTGTCACAAACATCTTCTGATAGTATGTCCAAAGTTCATAGACTGGGTCATGAAGCTCATAAAATTTCACAACACATTTAAGGGTATAATGACCAAGAGGTATAAGAGAAAAAGTTCAGAACACTGACAAATGGGTAGACATTGGTTCATGTTGGGTTAACCAAAAATGTAAGAGAGGAGGACCAACCACTGCAAGGCCCCAGGTCATGAAAGGCCAAGAGTGGAAAGGCTGCCCTAACTTACATTAGTTTAAAGGAAGGTTAGGATAGAAGGGATGAGAATGATGAAGACTATGAAGTACTTCGATCACTCTATAATCCCAAGAGTTGAAGGGAGATTAGGTGAGTTTCCTTTTAAGGTCAACTCTATGTCTTAGGTAGCTCTTTGTCTAAGGGCAAAAAAACATTTTTGGGATGACAATACGGCATGCTGGTGTCTCACAGGCGTGTTGGCATCTGTACAACTAGAAAACTAGAGAGGGGTATGTGCAGGATCATGATGGGCCAAAAAGTGGCAATATGATGGGTTTGTCGCTGACGACTTTTTTTTAACCCAAAATTGATGAAACGAAAAGGGTTTATAAAGGATATTCTTAGCTTACCACCAATATAAATTATGCTTTAGTTTGAATTTAATAAATAATTATTATTCATTTTCTATTGAATTATGACTAAAGTCTTGATTTTTAGGCTGATTGAAAATCACCTATAGCTTTCAAACGATATCATATTTTTTGAATCCAAAACATGCGTCAAATTCTATGATTTGCATACTATAAGATTAAAAAATAAATAAGTGGATTTCATGAAGTTTTGACCAAGTTAAGGTGGTCAAACATACGAGTCTTTATATTTTTTAAAAGTTGTGATAAAAAAATTATAATTAATTATTTACTTGGAAAAAAATTAAAAAAATATATGCATCACATTGGTACATGAGTCCTCTACTTATATATAAAATCTTATAAAAAAATATTATCATTTTAATGTGGTTAGGGGTGTCAGACAGACACTTACTTCTTATTTTTTCCTTGAAATTTAAGTACTACTGTATTGAAATTTTTAATTTTCGCCAAATAGATATTTTTTTTTTCAAATAAAGATAGTAATTTGGAAACTACATTCAATTTTCTAAAAATTCTATTCTTACATATTTTAGAAATAATATAGATAAATTATTCAAATTTTTATGTCAAGTTGCCTAACTTTGATTTTTCTGAATTTTTTGCCACTTAAGGGCTTGGTTTTTCCATGATGATCCTGCACATACCTAGAGATGAGGTTAAATCCTGAAGAAAGGACTTCTAGCCTAGTTTAAAGGTTTATTGAATAACATAATGAGATTAAGAAAAATGAAACATAAATATGAATGTGATAAAAGAAATATATTACTACAAGGGTGATGAAGATAATTTAGTAGAACAATCCTCTCGTGCCAGCTTGCTTCGAGATCTCTCCACCTACACACAGAAAAAAAAGGGGTAATTTTGGGGCTGTTTAGGGGCCTACCTCAACCAAACCGCCATTTTGGTGTTTCCACCTCCATGAACAACCAAGTTTGCAACAATAGGAATACAGATAAATAAGGGAATACAAGCTACGCAAACAAGAAACACTACAAAACAATACATGCTTACTCAACAAAGACAATAGAGAAGCGAAGAGGATTTTACCACCTCCATCCAAAGTACTCAAGGATTGTGGAGGAGAAAATTAGAGGGACTCAAGCCTCTGCTGCAATGGTGTTCATTTTGTGCTTGCACTATCAGAGTGGAGTGGTAGATTGATACAATGGAGTGTGAAGTGTTGCTAGAAAGCTCATGGTTGATTGAAAGAGTGGAGATAAAATATGGAGAGATGAACTCAAGATCTTAAAAAACCTCATCCAAACTTGAGAATGGATGAGAGAGTGAAGATTGTGAAAAACGACCGTATTTGGGTTGACCATCTGAAGAGTAGCATTACACTTCGACTTCCAATCAAAAGTGTAACGTATCTGTTGTTTGTAGCCATAGGAATCTGCAAGGGATGTAAGCATTCTGCATAAACATTTGCATTCTGTGTGGTCATCCCTGACAAAAACACCTCCACTGACACACAAAACAGGTGCCAAGTGTGATGTGGACAATGGGCTTAAGTGGAATTAAGCCTCCAACTTAGGTTTTCTAAAGTGTAAGGGGTAAAAGGGAATTTTCATTAGGGGTGCAAATTCACGCTTATACACCTTCCAATAACAAATATTTGTAGCAGATTAAAAAATTTTCTAAGGTATGCATCAAAAACTCAAATCAATCTATTTATTCAAGCATTTTTATACATAGGCTTGCCCAAGGATGTTGGTAAGGAAATGATTTTTATTTTAACTAAAAATCAGTCAAGTTAATGTTTTACTCAACAATTATATATTCCCAACTATGCTCTTTGTCTCAGTCATATAAAATCCAAATCCTCAAGAATATACTGCATGCTAAGATGTCTGAGCCAATAGAAAACTCTAGTCAAGATATTTAGAGTAGTCAATTGTAGCATTAAAGTCATTGAAAGAAGGTTGATAAAAAAATTTATACTACTCTAAATTGAACATACCAATTCTGCAGATGTCACAGGCATTACAAATTTATAGAAAAAAATTCTTTAATGATTTAAGGAAATTTTAAATATGATGGAAAATTGCACAGTATTAATCATGGCATATGTTTATTCAGAGATCATTTGGTGTGGAAAAATATAATCTTAATTGACACCCTTAGAATACCCACATTATGTAGGATCTTTTATGCACCTAGGCCAAGGCTTTGGAGCCATGAAAAACAAGTCCAAAATATAATCATTCAAGATAAGAATATCATAGACATTGGAGGATTTCAATCCAAATGATGATGAGAGTATTATTGTTACTCTTGTCCCTTGAGGCAAAAAATCTATGGTTAAAATTCCAATAAATTTTTCTTCTACATTAATTATAATTACAAAAAAATTATTGATTGTAAGTACAATCTCTCAATAAGACAAAGGTGATATTCAGAATGCCCATTGCATCTATTTTCAAATTGAAGTTTTAAGACAAACCATTATATTCAAATCAATTATTTTATCAATAATTTAAATCTGTTTTGTGTTAATGGATATTGAATAAGTTATTTGTTAACATCTAAATGAAATGCACGATAAACGATAAGCATATGGCAATTTATAAATTATTTAAATTAAATTTTAAAATATTAACATTAATTTTGATTATACTATTTTATAGAGGAAATGGATAATATTAAATTGCATCATAACAAAATATATTAAACATATAAAGTATAGGTAAGACACATGAATGTTTGACATAATGTCAAAGGGAATGAGATCTCATGAAATTTCTTCTAAGCACCATAATGACCACAATTTTTTTTTCAAAATTTTGTTGCACTTGTATTAGTGTTAGAGCTTTACGTTTAGAATTAAAATTTGATTTAAGAGAATGATTTGTTAATTTATTGTAGCTCGGACAGCTATTTTCTCCAATTCAAAGAATTATTATTTAATTCTTGAGTCTTCTAGATAGAAGTTAGTTAGGTCCAGATAATTAATTATTTAATTAATTGATTCATCTAGAGACTTCTAGAAACCAATTAGTTAGGGTTTGTTAGAGTCTAATTAATCTTAGCCATTGATTGAGATTAAATCATGGCCATTGGCTTTCAAATGAGAATAGTTTAAAAGGGGGTGAATAGTCATTTGGAGAACATAGACATGCACTTGAGAAAAAAATGCAGTGATAGCAAATAAATTTGTAGTGAGAGAAAATAGTCTTGTAGTGATAGAAAGGGCACAGTAATAGCATTGGAGGTAACATAAGTGGAATTTCAGCAGGAGAAATTGAGGGAAGAATTTCCAGAGAAGAATATTGTTGGAGCTTTTCTAGTAAGAGGCAAGCAATTTATGTATCTCTTGATTTGATGAAGATTAATATAATTCATCATTTGTAGTATTGGTTTTCCCTCTAGGGTTTTTCCAGGGACAATTTGTCCAAAAGTATTGTGTTTATTATTTTGCATGTTTTCTTCTCTATGCCTGTGAGTTTTATTTGTAAAGTTGCAGTTGTATTATTTTTCAGTATTTGTTGTGAATTAATTTTTCGGTAGTCAAATAATATTTATAGATAGGAGATTAATAATCAATAACCGCAATAGAATTTTCACTTGGTATCAGAGCAGATCTAAGGGCAAAAAAAGCTCAACACACACACATGAAGAAAAAAATGAGGGTTTATAAAACCCATTTCTACCTCTTCAGAATTATTTATTTTTATTATTATTATTTTTATTTGAGATGGCCTCAGTAGGTTTAAGAGATTAGGATAGATTGGATGGAGCCTCAAATTTTGGTTTTTGGAAAGCCAAAATTGCTTTATTGCTGGAAGAGAATGGTATCAAGGAATATGTGACCACTCTTGTAGTTGTACCTATAGATCCAACACAACTCTTAGCATATAAGAAGGAATATTCCAAGGTGAGGAGGTTGATTCTTGACAGTGTTAAGGATCATATTGTTCCACATATCGCAGAGTTAGATACAACGAAGAAGATGTGGGATGTCATTCTGAATCTTTACCAAAATGCTACCACTAACAAGAAGTTGATTCTCAGAGAAAAGTTTCCTAGATGAACAAGGGAGAAGACTTCACAAGGATGAGTTGGCAGCTCTTGGATATAAACCAGATGATGACGAGCTAGTACGAATAACCCTAAATGGGTCTACTAAGTAGTGGGATGTCTTTGTTCAAGTTATTAATGGATGAGAAACCTTACCGAGTTGGGATCGACTATGGAGTGAATTGACTTAAGAGGAGCTTAGACTAAGCCTTGCTAGTGGTACCAATAGTAAGAGTCAAAAAATTGAGGCAGAACAAGAAAACGTTTCCCTAACAGGAAAAGGGAAAGAAAAGAAGGGGTTTAGAAAAGGATCAAATCCTAAAGGTGAGAAGAAGAATGAATTATGTAAAGTCAAATGCTATAGCTGTCACGAGTTTGGCCACTATGTCAATGATTGCCCACAAAGGAAGAAGAATGAAAAGAAAAGCAAGAAGCATACGACAACTTCAACAAGTGTAGATGAGCTCTCTAGTAGAATGGAGGATGAGTTTGCACTCATGGATTGTATGGTTAGCTCAACCTCACATGGTTTTTGGTATATAGATAGTGGGGCACCATTTAATATGATAGGAGTTAGAGAAAAATTCTCTAGTTACATAGAGGATGACATTAGAATCCAAATTTCTATGAGGAACATGTACAAAGTAAATCCAATTGGAAAAGGGACTGTTCTATTTCAAAGGGACAATTTCAAGCCTATTTCCGTTCATGATCTATTGCATGTGTTAGTCTTGGGTATGAATCTGATTTTTGTATCTGTCCTTTAGGATAAAGGCTACAATGTACTCTTTAGAGGGGAGAATGTGTTAATCAAGCACAAGGATTGGAAATCACCCATAGCTATTGGAGTTAGGAGTGGTTAACTTTATAGGTTGCAGTTTGATACTCATTAATCATTGATGAGCAGCAGCAATTCTAGAGATCAAGGAGAGATATGGCATAGGAGGATGGGCCATATACATCATGGAGCACTTAAATTGTTTCGTGAGATAGTGATAGGTGTTCCAAAGGTGAGCACAATGCATGATGATGTATGTAAGGGATGTGTGTTGGGGAATTTTGTGAAAGACTATTTTCCAAGGAGTGACACTAGATCCAAGGGTGTTCTTGATCTAGTACATTCAGATATGTGGAATAATATCAAAAAATTCTCTTAGAGGATACTAGTACTTTACTATTTTTATTGATGATTTCTCTAGGAAGACCTGGATATACTTCTTGAAGACCAAGGATGAGATTTTCATTCATTTCCAAGAGTTCAAAGCTCTTGTGGAGAATTCGATAGGTAGGAAGATAAAGTTTCTTCGGTCAAACAATGGAGGTGAGTACAAAGGGAAATAATTCTAGGAGTCCTTTACTAGGGAAGGAATCAAGAGAGAATCAACTATTCCTTACAACCCATAGCAGAATGGGCTTGCTGAGAGGAAGAATCGGTCTATATCAGAGTCAACAAGGGCTATGTTGTATGACCAGGATATGCCATGCTACTTATGGGTCGAGGTATGCAGTATAACAGTATACATATAAAATAGGGTTCCACACAAGGCATTGGGCAAGATGACAATAGAGGAGGCATTCTTAGAGAAGAAGCCAATGTCAACCACTCAAGATATTTGGGAGCTTTTCATATTGTCACACTCTAGGGGCTACATGCTCCAAGTTAGATCAGACTGGAGAGAGAGGGTACATTGTGGGGTACAACAAGACCTCAAAGGCATATCGAATATTTATTCCAGGGGCCAAGAGGATTATATTTAGGCATGATGTCAAGTTCATGGAGGACAAGGCATTTAGGAGGTCTAGATATTTTCCAGTAGATGATTAAAGTGAGTAGCCAATAGAAGCTCCAAGGATCGAGCAATTGGATCAGGGGCAGTGAATCTCAAGTATAGTGACTAGTACAAGCACAGGCTCAGGTGCTGAGATTTTGTAGACTATGGAGCAATAGATGCAACAAATTCAAGAGATGCATTAGGAACACATGGAGGTTGGTATTTCATCCTCTACAGTTGGTAGCAGTAACCAACATAAATAAAGGGATACTTAGCAGTTTGTAGGAGCTCCTAGGATGAGTAATAGACAACGAAGACAACCAACCAGGTATAATGACTATATGGCTAAATAGTTAGTTAATTGGTAGATAGTGATCCTTCAAGTTATCAGGAGGCCGCAAAGCAATAGGTGTGATGAGATGCAATGGTTGAGGAATACACGTCAATAGTGCAAAATGATGGGTGGGAGGTTGTTCCTAGACCAACATATAGGTTAGTGGTTGGATCATGTTGGATCTATAAGATCAAGCGCGGTGCAAATGGTAGCATCGAGAAATACAAGGTAATGTTTTTGGACAAGGTTTTCTCTCAAAAGGAGGGAATAGACTATGAGGACACATTCACTCCAATGGCCAGGTATACTTCTATACGAGTCGTGATCTCACTTGCAACACAAATGGGATGGCAGATACATAGAACAATTAGAGGGATTTGTAGCACACAACAGTGAATCCCACATGTGTAGATTGAAGAGAGCTTTGTACGGACTCGAGTAGGCTCCCAGGGCATGGTATGAAAACATTGATGAATACTTGTAGGGAATGGACTTTGTGAAGAGTGAGGTGGATGCTAATCTCTACTACTTGGTGGTTGGGCATGAGATTCTCATTCTTGTTTTATATGTGGACAACTATTATTGTAATAAGTTCACTAGGGCTCATATTGGAGTGCAAGTGGGACCTTGCAGCAAAGTTCGAGATGAAGGATTTTGGGCTTATGCACTACTTTCTAGGCATGGAGGTATGGCAAAAAATGGAGAAATTTTCTTTAGACAAGGGAAATATTGCAACGAAATCTTGAGAAGGTTCAAGATGGAGGGTTGCAGAGCCATGTCTACTCCTATGATCATGCATTGGAAGAAGGTGGACACATCCAGGGAGAAGGATGTAGACCCCATCTTATACATGCAGTTTATTGGGTCTCTCATGTATTTAGTCAACACTAGATAGATATATCTTTTGCAATAAACTCTCTTAGTCAGTTCATGGTTGAGCCAAAGAGAGTGCATTGGACAACAACAAAGCATGTGTTGTGATATTTATGTGGTACAATCGAGTATGGGATGAGATATGCTCAAGGTGATGGTATCAAGTTGATAGGCTATAGTGACGTAGATTGGTCGGGTAGTACAATGGACACGAAAATCACTTTGGGGTGTTGCTTTAACTTGGAATCAAGAGTTGTCTCTTGGTATAGTAGGAAGTAGAGGTCCATGGCTCTAGGTTCTACAAAGGAAGAATACATAGTAGCTAGCATGACGACGTGTGAGGCGATATGGCTTTGAAAGTTACTAGTAGCCTTGTTAGGTCAGAGGGTTGATACTAAAATGATACACTGTGACAATCAAAGTTGCATCAGGTTGTTTGAGAATCCAATGTTTCATGATAGGTCTAAGGCATATAGATATCAAGTATCATTTCATTAGGGATTGTGTATAGCAAAGGATTATTCAACTACAATATATACCTATAGATCAACAGGTAGCAGACATTTGGACAAAGGCACTAGGGAAGGCGAAATTCATCTTCTTCAGAGATATGTTGGGTGTTTTGCAGAACATCTTCCTCGCTAAGAGGGAGTGTTAATTTATTGTAGCTCAAACGGTTGTTTTCTCCAATTCAAATAATTATTATTTAATTCTTGAGACTTCTAGATAGAAGTTAGTTAGGTCCAGATAATTAAATATTTAATTAATTGATTCCTATAGAGACTTCTATAAACTAGTTAGTTAGGGTTTGTTAGATTCTAATAAATCTTAGCCATTGATTGAGATTAAATCATGACCATTGGTTTTCTAATGAGAATAGTTTAAAAGGGGGTCAAGGCATTTGGAGAACAGAACCACACACTTGAGAAAAAATTGCAGTGATAGCAAATAAATTTGCAGTGAGAGCATATGGTCTTGCAATGATAGCAAGGGCACAATGATAGCATTGGAGGCAACATCAGTGGAATTTTAGTAGGAGAAATTGAGGGAAGAATTTCCAGAGAAGAATATTGTTGGAGCTTTTCCAGTAAGAGGCAAGCAATTTATGTATCTCTTTATTTACTAAAGATTAATTATATAATTCCTCATCTATAGTACTGGTTTTCCCCTCGGGATTTTTCCAGGGATAATTTGTCCAAAGATATTGTGTTTATTATTTTGCATGTTTTCTTCTCTATTCCTATGAGTTTTATTTATGAAGTTGCAATTGTATTATTTTTAAGTATTTGTTGTGAATTAATTTTTGGTAGTCAAATAATATTTATAGATAGGAGATTAATAATTAGTAACTGCAATAAAATTTTCACATGATTGGAGGATTTGCACAAAATAGATTTTCTATGTCTAAGATTTATGGATAAATGAGTAGGATTCCCTATATTTTCGCTAATATTATCTATATGAGGGATCAAGGATCCCAGTGTCGGTGATGAGGAGCTACAGAGCAACATTGTTGTAAAAAATTGAGGAGAATTTTTTTACAATTTTGCAATTGATTGAAAAATTTGAAGGCTTTGTAAGGATGATCAAATTGAAACTATTGAAGGATAGATAAAATATCAATATCTTTTCAAAAAATCTACAAACAACGAAAAAACTTATAGTGAACTAACAAATCCTAATTGATGGAAAAACTTTTTGATGAATTGAACAAATATTGAAGCTATCAAGCATAATTATGGTGAGGTGAAAACACAATATGAAATTAATACAGATAAATGAACTAAATGGAAAAAAATGATATTAAGAAAAGAAAATTTTATGAATAAATTTCTAAAAAACATAAACAACTCAAAGCTATATAAAAGTAATCTTCTACAGAAAAATATGGTAAAATTTTGCCAAATGAAGCAATTAGTTTTATATAAAGATATATCATATGAAAGACCTAAAAAATGACGTAAAAGTAATCATTGAAAAATTTAAGTCTGAAGGAAATAAATATAAACAAAATGGTATGAAGCAGGTCTACAATGGTTTTCGAAAAGAAGAAAATATAGCTGCAGTTTCCAGCTAGCTTAAACACATGTAAATGCAAAATCTTTATTCAAAATATCAAATAAGATGCAAATTGTTTACTTTAGTTTGATCATATTAATGTTTGTCAAAAAAAATTGTTTAATTTATTAATTTTTATATAAATATCTTGAAAAATTAGAAAACAATGATAATTATTAGTAATAAATAAAAAAAATTAATGTTATATTTAAGAATCAACAAAATTTTATAAGTTCATACTAAAAACAAATCTTATTAAATATATTCTAAAATTTTAAAATAATTATATTTTATTTTGAAAAAATTCTAAATTAATATATATTTTTATAATAATATTATAAATCACATATAATAATAATAAAAAATAATAACTATTATTAAAGTGTCAAAAGTTTCTAAACTCAAATTAGAAAATATTAAAAAAAATTATATTTTATTCTAAATTAATTTATTTTTATAATAAAAATTATAAAATGATATAGGGGAAAACCCCCAATTGCCACCCATGATCCAATACCCGTTCACTCCATGCTCACCTGACCCCCCAATAACCGTTTATATTTTAGTCATTACATTATTTTATTTATGCCAATAAAAATTTACACATGACACCAATATATGTTCACTACTAAATGTGTAGCTAACCAATAAAAAAAATAAAATCTAAACATCTATTGGTACATATATGTTTTGAATACAAGACAAGTTGTAGACAATAAAGTAATTTTTGCATTTATTTAAAGTACATTGATGTTTACAGTTACCACTCTATGCAAGTGGCTCAAAGCTTCAACTACATTATATATAAATGTATATTTGAACAGTTAATGGTGCACAATTTCACATTATATAAACCATTATGAATAGTTAATGGTGCATATTTTGACATAATAGCAAACATTGATCAACTTTATGAGCTATCAATTGCACATTCACCTACACTTCCTATCACATCTTCATGTATTATCTCCATCAACTTGTGGTACCTGCACACACGTTTAATGGTGTAAGGCTCCCTAATAAACCAAAAAACATATTATAATTCATATAAATGACTGAATTTATGCAAGCCACCTATTTTATCTATTAAACCAAATATAAAATTGATTTCCTAAAGACCACGACAAAAATCAAGCATAAATGGCCATTGCAAAATGAAATGACATATTGTTTCCCACAAAAAAATCATTTTTGAAACTCAACCACCACAATTCAATGCATTTGAATTTGAAATTCAACCACTATAATCTTGTGCATCCAATTTACACATTCGAATGATTTTATAAGAGGGAATTTTGAGGGTCATTATCATTACGAATTATCCTCTGCTTTCACTGAATATCCTCTACGAAATTCAAAGCTTCCTCAGGAAATTTATCCTCTACAAAATTTAGAGCTTCCTATCATAATTTATGCACATTCGTCTTTAAAGGGAGCTTATTCAGGTTGGTACACCTAGAATAGGTAAATTCATGTTTTATATTATCAGTTTGTTGTTTTACATTTATTTTATTTGTTCTCATTATTCAAGATACTGTTTTATATTTATGTACTCATTGTTTACATTATTTTCAAGCATACTATCTGATTCATTATTCAATATTCTATTTTATATTTACGTACTCAATATTTGCATTTTTTTTAGGCAATATGTTTTACATTTATGTTGCCTATTTAATTATTGAATATACTCTTTTATATTTATGTACTTTACATTTACATTCTTTTCAGGCATACAAATTAATATGTTTTTAGTCAGTTGTTCAACTTAACATTTCCCATTATTTAATCATATCATAGTTACATTTTTTTCACCTGCATTCATCATAAATCAAGATAATAACAAAAAAATTACCCATTTTCGAATCATATCACAATTATATTTTGAATCGCTCTTTACTATCATGAAGTTTAATGGGTTTATAGTTTTTGTCCCAATTTATTGAGCAGTTTATGGATTACAATTTGTAGAGAAATACATATATATATAGTCATGCCATGTAGGGTTTCATCATATCATATTGTATATATATATATATATATATATCGGATAAGAATATAACATTCTCTACAAATAAAATGATACATTCTCATAAGCATATATCATTCTCTATAAATAGAATGATATTTTCTTATCATAATGTATACATACATTCATATATATATTCTTATCAGATTACATACATATGACTGGTACAAAATTGATCCCTCGTGAATTATTCTATCAATGCCATCAAGGGTTTTCCTAGGTTTGATTGTAATCATTTCATTTTACATGTGACTGGTACAAATTTGATCCCTCATGAATTAATCTGTCTATGCAATCGAGGGTTTTCCTGCTATGGTTTTATTTGAAATTATTTTATGAAATAATCACATGTAATGTGATTCAAACAAAACATTGAAATTTTTTTTACCAAGTATAATAATTAAATTCTATGGGTTTTTAGTTTTAACGCCAAATTATTGAGGGGTTTCAGCGTACAAGTTAATGGGTTTATAGATTTTGTTGATTCTCTTTGAATCCCTGTAGGTTAAGTGGAATATAACGGTGCCTACTAGAAGAATCTCTAAAAGGCTTGTAGGAAGAGGATCATGCGCCATTAGAGTCACTCGTGGGGTGCACATCATTGATGAAGAGCCTATAGAGGAAGTGCATGTGATTCCCACAGAAGAAGATGTTCCTAACTTTGCGGATGAAGCAACCAACAAAAAAGAAGCCAAACCATGTGTTGAGCCAGATGTTTAGCTAGATGCTCAGCCCAATGTATAGCTGCCCTCACCTATACCCATTAGGCAATGTACATATGTTGATATGGAAGGAGAAGTCAAAAGTGTTGAAGAACACAACATGTCAGTCAAGGCAACAACAATCAAGTGGGGTATGCCACCTAGCAGTTTGAGGGTGTGACTGTTAGGAGTTACCACCACCAAGAAGAGGGTTCCACGTACCATATTATCTCATGAGGAGGAGGGTGAAATTGTCCAATGGTGCAAGGACATGGCAGATTTGGGCCACAGACTGCAGGTCAATCAACTACAATCCACAATTGCCCAAATCACTACAACTCGGCCCAATCCATTCACAAATGGTGTCCCTGGGAGGTCATGGTGGGTAGGATTTCGAAGAAGGCACCCATATTTGACAATCAAAACCACTGAAGGAGTGGACAGTGAAAGAGAAATTATGGTTCATCCTTCAGTCGTGCTAGCTTTCTATGACAACCTTCAAGATATGATTCACAGTGTTGGCTTGTGTAAATGCAGTTGGGTTAAGTATTCCTAGGTTCTACTTGTTTAAATCAAAAAGGCACATGCAAAATTACATAGTAAATTGTGAGATAGGTGCATTGATGGAAATTCAAGAACATGCTTGGATGACAAAGCAACTATTTGTCAAATGGTTAGACCATTTTGCAGCTAATATCCCCGGTGGCGTTTCACCAACAAATAGGGCCCTTCTGATTTTTGTCGGCCATGGCAGCCACATGGCTTTCAAAACCATTGAAGAAGCAAGAAAATTAGAAATAGACCTATTAACACTTCTTACTCATACCAATCACAAGCTGTAGCCATTGGATGTTAGTATTTTTTCTCCATTCAAGGCATATTTCATAGACATATGAACAATCTGGTAAGCCAACAACCCACATATCGATATTGGGCATGTAGAGTTGGCAACTCTAGTAAGCAAAGCTTTCAAAAAAGCTTTGACACCATCCAACATTATTAGTGGGTTCCGTAGAATAGGTATTTGGCCACTTGATCGGTTAGCCCTTGACAAGGACATGGGGCCAAGTCAAGGCTATATTGTTGAAGACGATGTACCAAGTCCTAGAACAGAAGGTGATGCTTACATGATGGAAGATGAAGAGGATGTTATTGCCGCAGAGACATCCTTGGGTCTACTTGGTTACAACCAGGAATAGATTGATGGTTTTGTGTGGGAATACAATTAGGGGACTAAAACTACAACACACATCCAACTAGAAATTCAGTTAGTTGTTGCAAATTTCCAAGTAGAAGTCCTACCTCTTTTTGCACCCTGCAATTAAGATACAAAAACTACATCAAACCACAATGAGGGCATTGAAACTACAACACACATTCAACTAGAAATTCAACTAGTTGTTGTAGATTTCCAAGCAGAAGTTCTACCTCTTTTTGCGGGTATGTGCAAGATCATCATGGAAAAAATAGGCCCTTAAGTGGCAATAAAAAGACAAAAAATCAGAGTTAGACAACTTGGAGTAAAAATTTGAATAAGTTATCTATATTACTTTAAAAAAATGTAAAAATAGAATCTGTAGAAAATTGAATGTAGTTTCTAAACTACTAGACCTTTACATTTTTAAAAAAATCTATTTTGGTGAAAATTTGAAATTTCAATGCACTAGTATTTAATTTTTCAGGGTAAAAATAAGAAGTAGGTGTCTTTCTGACCACCCTAACCACAATAAAATAATAATTATATTTTATAATATTTTAGATATAAGTAGAGGACTCATGTCCCAATGTGATGCATATTTTTTTGTAATTATTTTCCATGTAAATAATTAATTATGAATTTTTTATTACAATTTTAAAAAAATATAAAAGCTCGTCTATCTAACCACCTTTTAACTTGGTCAAAAATTCATGAAATTCAATTTATTTATTTATTAATCCTATAGTATGCGAAGCATAGAATGTGATGCATGTTTCAGATTCAAAAAATGTGATACCATTTGAAAGTTATAGATGTTTTTCAATCAGCCTATCAATCAGGACTTTATTCGTAATTCTAATAGAAAATGAATAATAATTATTTATTAAATTCAAAGTAAAGCATTATTTATATTGGTGGAAAGTTGAGAATTTCCTCTAAAAACCCCTTTCGTTTCATCAATTTTGGGTAAAAAAAAAGTTATCAGCCAACATGGGCCATCATATCGCTTACATATTGCCACTTTTTGGCCCATCATGATCCTGCACATACCCTTGCACCCTGCAATGAAGATACATAAACTACATCAAACCACAATGAGGGCACTAAAACTACAACACACATTCAACCAAAAATTTAGCCAGTTGTTGCAAATTTCGAAGCAGAAGTCCAACCTCCTATTGCACCCTGCAATGAAGATACAAAGACTACATCAGCTAGTCTGAGTTTTCTAGCTCAAGTCTACCAACTGCATTGGATGCATGAAGCAGCCATGAACCTTGGATGCCAATTAAATCTGATAGAGGTAGAAGTCAACCTTTCTATGCCATCCCAACCACACATTGATCTGGTTGAAGTGATACATTACTTCACTACTGCAAGGAATTGGGAAGAGCATAGTGATGGTCGAAGTGAAGATGATAATGCATGTAGTGACAAAGAACCTGAGTTTGTGCCATGCACCCCACATGATGGACAACAATAAACCAGACAAAATAGAAAATTATTGAAACTTCCAATGCAGAGGGTGCAAGGATCATCACGAGGAGGTCATTCTAGAGTGCTTCACCTTAGTAGGCAGTCCCAAGTACTAACATCAGATGTCTTCATCAAAATGTATACTCAACAAGAGGTAGAGAAGAAAATGCAAGCAGAGCTACACCAACGTAAGAAGGACCACATGTTGAAGAGAAAGGCAGAACGTGAAGCATAATCAATTGAAAAGGAAGCAATAAGGGATGAGAAGAAAGCAAGGAAAGTGATAGAAGATGAGGAGAAGATGATTAGAATGCGGGAGAAAGAAATCAAACAAGAGCAGGCCAAGGCTGAATGTCTACAAAAGGTAGCTAAAAGTAAATCACAACAAGGAGAGAGGATAAAGTGTAAGTCTATAGCAGGGAATCCTATAACCTCCCAACACCCTATATTGCTCGATATGATGAACATATTGGCATGAGCCTTTATAGTTATCAACAATATGCAAGTTGGGAGTGGCTCACAACAAATGGGGCTGATTGTAGATGCAAGCAAGACATTGCTTGCTCAAATAGAAACATGCCTTCAAACCTCAATTAACCAAGTTTCACCTCGTACAAGTGGAACAAACTCAGCTACTGGCAGATATGTCACGCCACCTTCTTTTCCTAGCAATATGGAAAACTAAATATGCTGGTATTGAGTTTTGTTTTTTGATCGATGTAGCAGTATATTTTCTTGATCTACTTTGCATATTAGATCAAAATATCTGCTTCAAGTTATAACTGTGATATGATTATAAGATGTGATAATACTGTTGTTATTATGTTTGGAACCTCACATATGTTTAAGATGAGAAGAAGTTTAATACAAGCACCCAGTAATATTTTGATATGTTTCATGTATTTTTCAGCCATGTTTTTCTGTCAGACCACCCAATGAATTCTTTCAATTTGATAAAAAATATAACTATGATATGATTATAAAATGTCCTAATGATGTTGTTGATATTTATTCAAACCTCATAGTTAAGTCTCTTATATGTTTTATGAGGGTTTTTGCCTTGTATTTTCCAGTGGTATCACTAAGTACACTATGTTTCAGTGTTTGTGAATAAAAAAATCAGATTGTATGTATATATTTAAAAACAATGATATATTCTTATCAGATTGTATGTATATATATTCATATACATACAATATGTTAAGAATATATCATTGTCTGCAAATTGTAATCTGACAAGAAATCTGTGGGAGATGATGAGTTTAGGACTTAATGATGTCCAGCAAGCCATGGTTAGGTAAAATCATACGCGTGGTTTGATGAAGGCATATGTGGCACGTGGTTAACAATGTAATGTGGTGAGGTTGATATTAAAGTGACCACCTCCTAGTAGACAGTGATATATTCTTTACAGACAATGAAATGTTCTTATCAGATTGTATATATGTATTTGCAGACAATGATATATTCTTATCAGATTGTATGCATGTAAATATATACATACAATCTAATAAGAATATATCATTGTCTGCAAATAGTGATCATTGTATTTGCAGACAATGATATGTTCTTATCAGATTGTATCTATATATTTGTAGACAATGACATATTCTTATCAAATTATATGTATATATATACAATCTAATAAAAATATATCATTGTCTACAAATTGAAATCATTCTATTTGTAGACAAAGACATATTCTTATCTGTTGTATATAATATTCGATCACTAGTTCTTTCTTAATGATTAATGTTTCACCAACACTATAGCTTATACCATCAATTATCACAATCTAACTAGATTGAACTACACTCTTAACTACTCTATTAGCCTCTAAGTTAACCCTCTATAGAATTCATATTATTTCAAACAAATCTAATTACAGATGACCCTAAAGTTTCCATAATAATATTGTTATTTTAATTTCATTCTAACACAATAAATTTGCAATAAAACATAATACTAATATTATATTCTTACTTTGTATTATAATTTCCCTAATAGTTTGTTCATCTAACATTCAGCCATATATATAAAATCACATATTTTTCTGTATTACTAGGTGGGTATTTGCAAGATCATGATGGACCAAAAAGTGGTGATTTGTAAGCCATTTGATGGCCCATGTGGCTGATGACTTTTTTTTTACCCAAAATTGATGAAACGAAAAGAGATTTTAGAGGATATTCTCAAATTCCACCAATATAAATTATGCTTTACTTTGAATTTAATAAATAATTATTATTCATTTTCTATTAGAATTATGAATAAAGTCATGATTGATAAACAGATTGAAAAATATCTATAAATTTCAAACGGTATCACATTTTTTGAATCCGAAACATGTGTCACATTCTATGCTTCACATACTATAGGATTAAAAAAAAAAATGAATTTCATAAATTTTTGACCAAGTTAAGGTGGTTAGATAGACAAGCTTTTATATTTTTTAAAAGTTGTAAAAAAAAAATTCATAATTAATTATTTACTTGGAAAAAAATTATAAAAAAATATGCATCACATCGGGACACGAGTCCTTTACTTATATCTAAAAGATTATAAAAAAATATTATCATTTTATTGTGGTTAGGGTGATCAGATAAACACCTACTTCTTATTTTTACCCTAAAATTTAATTACTATTGCACTGAAATTTCAAATTTTCACCAAATAGATTTTATTTTTTTAAATAAAGGTCTAGTAGTTTAGAAACTACATTCAATTTTCTACAGATTCTATTTTTACATTTTTTTGAAATAATATAAATAACTTATTCAATCTTTTAAGTCAAGTTGTCTAACTCTGATTTTCTATCTTTTTATTGCCACTTAAGGGCCTATTTTTTCCATGATGATCCTGCACCTACCCAGGTCATTCCCAAAGTAAATTCAAAGACTTTACCTGTCATTAACGCTTAATACCTTATGTTGATTACAAAAAAATCCTCGCATGCCTTCAAATCAAATAAGCGTTTGTAAGAAAAAAATACGTATGAAAACAATACAAAATAAAATATAAACATATCATAAAGCTTTAAGAGAAAAATTTCCCTATAGAGTTTATTGTGTTAACAAACACAACTTTCATGGTATGTTGATAATCGACATACTTTGTTCACCTCTTGATGCTCCCACTTGCTTGCAAAACAATTGTAAAAAACGGGGGTAGTACTCGGTACTCATAACATTCTCACATCAAATCATCCTTACAATATTGCATGCACAACAATAAGAGTTTTGATTGGAGCATTAAAATCCACAATGTTCTGATCCAATGTATGAAGCTGAAAATAACAGTATATATAAATTTGTATATATATGTACATGTACATGTATAGGTATATGTATATGCATGTACATGTACATGTATATGTATATTTATATGTATGTACATATACATATGCATCTACATGTACATGTATATGCATGTAGATGTACATGCATGTACATGTACATGTATATGTATATACATATATGTAATCTGACTATTGAAACACATATAGAAAGTGGAAGAAAAATGGTACGTAATTTTTTTTAAAAAGCCTATTTACAATTATCAATTAACTTATTTCAAGTTATGTTTGTATGTGGGCCCGATCAAAATATCACGTTGGTCCACTAGGAGGTGGTCACTTTAATCTCAACCTCACCACATTATATTGTTAACCACATGCCCCATATGCCTTCATCAAACCATGCATATGTCTCAACCTCACCACCTACGCTTGTTAACCACGTGCCCCATTCGCCTTCATCAACGCACCAAAAACTTCTAACTTAACCCCCAGTTGCTAAGAGTGTAGTTCAATGTGGTTAGATTGTGATAATTGATGGTATAAACTAAAGTGTTAGTAAAGCATGTTTCATTAAATTCAAGAACTAGTGATCTAAAACTATATATAAACTGATAAGAATATATCATTTTCTACAAATATATACATACAATCTGATAAGAACATATCATTGTCTACAAATACAGTGTATATGTATATGTATATGTATGTGTATGTGTATATGTATGTACATATACATATGCATGTACACATGTACATGTACATGTATATGTATATACATATATGTAATCTGACTATTGAAACACCTATAGCAAGTGGAAGAAAAAAAATTATATCACATCATACAATGATGTGATATGATTGCATAAGGGATAATGCTCATTTGAACAACTGACCAAAAATTGAATAATTCGTATGCCTCAAAATACTGCAAACACTTAGTACATGAATATAAAAGAGTATATTGAATAATGAAATAGACAACATTAATGTAAATCCAGTAAGATGATAAATAAGAACATGTATTTAGTTATTTTGGGTGTACCAACATGAATAAGCTGACTTTTAAGAGGAATGTGCATTGGTGGTGTTAGTAAGCTCTGAATTTTGCAATGGATATTGAGGGAATGACCGTGGAAATTCCCTCATATAAAAATATTGGAGAGTGCTTGATAAGATAGGTGGCTTGCATAAATTCAGTATATTATAATGCATTTTTAGTTTTCATTATATGTACCAAGCTGAATTTTGTAGAGGATATGCAGTGAAAGCATAGGAGAATTCGTACTAAAAATGACATTGGAAATTCCCTCTTATAAAATCATTTGAATGTGCATATTGAATGCATTGAATTGTGGTGACTGACATTCAAATCTCAATTTTCCTTCCAAATAATCGATCTATTCATACTGCAATGGCCACTCCTATCTAATTTCAATTGTGCATAGAATTTTTAAAAAAGCCTATTTACAATTATCAATTAACCTATTTCATGTTATGTTTGTATGTGGGCCCGATCAAAATATCACGTTGGTCCGGTAGGAGGTGGTCACTTTAACCTCAACCTCACCACATTAGATTGCTAACCACGTGCCCCATATGCCCTGATCAAACCACGCATATGAGTTTACCTAACCACGGCTTGTTGGCCATCTTTAAGCCCTAAACCCATCATCTCCCGTGGATTTCTTGTTTGAATATAATTTACAGACAATGATATATACTTATTAGATTATATGATAGAATTTGTTAGAGCAGCTAAGAGTGGAGTTCAATGTTGTTAGATTGTGATAATTGATGGTATAAACTATAGTGTTAGTAAAACATTAATCATTAAGAAAGAACTAGTGATCGACAATTATATACAATCTGATAAGAATATATCATTGACTGCAAATAGAATGATTTCAATTTGTAGACAATGATATATTATTATTAGATTGTATATATACATACAATCTGATAAGAATATATCATCATCTACAAATATATACATACAATCTGATAAGAACATATCACTGTTTGCAAATACAATGATCACTATTTGCAGATAATGATATATTCTTATCAGATAGTATGTGTATATATACATGCATACAATCTAATAAGAATATACCATTTTCTGCAAATACATATATACAATCTGATAAGAATATTTCATTGTCTATAAAGAATATATCATTGTCTACTAGGAGGTGGTCACTTTAATCTCAACCTCACCACATTACATTGTTAACCACGTGCCCCATATGCCTTCATCAAACCACACGTATGAGTTTACCTAACCGCAGCTTGGTGGGCATCTTTAAGCCCTAAACTCATTTACTCCCATAGATTTCTTGTTAGATTACAATTTGTAGACAATGATATATTCTTAACAGATTATATGTATATATGAATATATATACATACAATCTGATAACAATATATCATTTTCTGTAAATATATACATAAAATCTGATTTTTTTATTCACAAACTTTTAAACATAGTGTACTTAGTGATACCACACAATGTGGTTAGATTGTGATAATCGATGGTATAAGCTATAGTGCTAGTAGAACATTGATCATTAAGAAAGAACTAGTGATCGACAATTATATACAAATTGATAAGAATATATCATTGTCTGCAAATATATTATTATTAGATTGTATATATACATACAATCTGATAAGAACATATCACTGTTTGCAAATACAATGATCACTATTTGCAGACAATGATATATTCTTATCAGATAGTATGTGTATATATACATGCATACAATCTGATAAGAATATACCATTTTCTGCAAATACATATATACAATCTGATAACAACATTTCATTGTCTATAAAGAATATATCATTGTCTACTAGGAGGTGGTAACTTTAATCTCAACCTCACCACATTACATTGTTAACCACGTGCCCGATATGCCTTCATCAAACCACACGTATGATTTTACCTAACCGCGGCTTGCTGGGCATCTTTAAGCCCTAAACTCATCATCTCCTGCATATTTCTTGTCAGATTACAATTTCTAAACAAACACTCATCCCAAAAACCTTGCAAACCTGAAAGAAGGACTGGATTCACATGTGCGAAATCTAAGGACGGATTTAGTTCAGATTTGCTATGGCATCAATCGACGGGCCCAGTTCTCAAGAAATCCTTATCGTTACAAGATTAAGACTATTAATAGCTGGACATTATGATCTCCACCTCCATCTCTTCACATAAGCTCCAAGTTTTCTAGAAAATCAAGATGGTATTCATGTTTGGAGTCGGCTGCCATTGCACTAAGGAGTCAGGAATGGCCCAGTGCTGAAGGCTTTTTAATATTCCAGACCCAACAATAAGGAATGCAGTTGTCGACCTAGTCTCTGAGGTTTTGTCTCTTGATCAACACTGGTGTGATGATAGAATCTATGAGCTCATACTATGCACATTAGTGGACATAACCGAGGCTAGGGAAATCATGGTTGAGCGGCTCGATAGATTCATAGAAATCGGTAACATTGAGGCCATAGCCTATGCCATTCTGAACCTAAGTGATGAGTGTTGGTTCAACTTCCTAAAGTATTATTTTGACCTAGCAATACTAAATGTGGTAGAAGATGAGGAGGAAAATGATGAGGAGGAGGTAGAGTCCGAAGAGGACAATCTGGACGAAGATGCAGCTAGTGCTCACCAGGTTGCAACAAATAACTTTCGTATTGACGCATGGGAAGTATTTAGAGTAGGAGTCAAAAATGCCAACATGGACACCTTCTCCAACTTCATGAGATCCAACTTGGCTTGGCTCAACGGGGGCCGCTTGCAATGGTTGACCAAGACGGGAGACATCCTTGTAGCAATTTTCTTGCTCATAGAATGAGCAGGGTTTGTAATTTTGTTCTAGACCTATAAAAGCCAAATCTGAATGTACATGGAAGTTACTTCCTTTGGTAACACTTATCTATAAAATAAAATATCATTATCTATGAAGGAAATTGTGATGAAACCCGGCACAACTTTATATAATGAAATCCTACACGACATGATTGTATACACCAGTATATATCGCTTGCCTACAAATTATAATCTTAAATCCATAGTATTATTTTGGAAAAATAACATATACCCATCAAATGTCATCATGATAATGCAAGGATTCCAAGAGAACCAACAAAATCTATAAACCCATTAACCCGTATGATGAAACCCCTCAATAATTTGGGGTTAAAACTGGAAACCCATAAAATTTCGTTATTATAATTGGTAAAATTTTTGTCAATGTTATGTTTGAATCACATTACATGTGATTATTTCATAAAATAATGTCAAAAAAAATCATAGCAGGCAAACCCTCGATTTCATAGACAGATTAATTCATGAGGGATCAAATTTAAACTAGTCACATGTAAAAATAAATGATTAAAGTCAAACCCAGGCAAACCCTCGATGGCATTGACAAAATGATTCACGAGGGATCAATTTTGTACCAATCACATATAAAACAAAATGATTACAGTCAAACCCAGGCAAACCCTCAATGGCAGTGATAGAATATTTCATGAGGGTTCAATTTTGTACTAGTCACATGTAAAAAAAAATGATTACAGTCAAACCTAGGCAAACCCTAGATGGCATTGACAAAATAATTCACGAGGGATCAATTTTGTAACAGTCACATGCAAAACGAAATGATTACAGTTAGTTATCACAACACCATACAAAGAAATTCTCTCGAACACCATCGATGCCAATGAAAACCCACTGTTCTACAAAGAAACTTGCAGGTGAAGAGAGGTGGAGACATTACCTACAACGTTTAGGTGTCGGACAAAGTCACCATGGTCGTATGAGCTCACGTCGACAACGAAAGAGAGGAGACTACGATGAAAAAACCACGGGAGATGATGAGTTTAGGGCTTAAAGCTACCCACCAACTGGGGGTTAGGTTAGAAGTTTTTGGTGCTACAATGAAGGGATTCAAAGAGAATCAAAAAAATCTATAAACCCATTAACCCATATGCTGAAACCCCTCAATAATTTGGGGTTAAAACAGGAAACCCATAAAATTTTATTATGATACTTGGTAAAAAATCCATCAATGTTCTGTTTGAATATTTATTACATGTGATTATTTCATAAAATAATGTCAAATAAAATCATAGCAGGCAAACCCTCGATTGCATACATAGATTAATTCATGAGGGATCAAATTTGTACCAGTCACATGTAAAAAAAAATCATTACAGTCAAACCCAAGCAAACCCTCGATGGCATTGACAAAATAATTCATGAGGGATCAATTTTGTACCAATCACATGTAAAACAAAATGATTACAGTCAAACCCAGGCAAACCCTCGATGGCAGTGATAGAATAATTCATGAGGGATCAATTTTGTACCAATCACATGTAAAACAAAATGATTACAGTCAAACCCAAGCAAACCCTCGGTGGCATTGACAAAATAATTCATGAGGAATCAATTTTGTAAGAGTCACATGTAAAACAAAATGATTACAGTCAAATCTCACAACACCATACAGAGAAATTCACTCAAACACCATCAACGCCAACGAAAACCCATTGTTCTACAAACAAACTTGTAGGTGAAGAGAGGTGGAGATGTTACCTACAGCGTTCAGGTGGCAGACGAAGTTTCCATGGCCACACGAGCTCGTGTGGACAGTAGGAGAGAGGAGACTATGATGAAAAAACTACGGGAGAAGATGAGTTTAGGGCTTAAAGCTGCCCAACAACTGGGGGTTCAGTTAGAATTTTATGGTGTGGTGATGAAGGCAAATGGAGCACATTGTTAGCAAGCGCAGGTGGTGAGGTTGAGACATACGCATGGGTTGATGAAGCATATGGGCCACGTGCTTAACAATGTAAATTGGTGAGGTTGAGATTAAAGTGACCACCTCCTAGCGAACCACGTGATATTTTGACCGGGCCCACATACAAATGTAATTTATAATAGGTTTATTGATAATTGTAAATTGGTTTTTTTATAAAATATTATTGGATTTAGAATGAATGGGTATGGGTGAAGTCATGAAAATGTAGCAGGCGGAGGTTTAAAAACACATTTTTTTAGCACTTCTCGTTTCATAGGCTCTACAAAAGGTATTTTAAATACCCACAAGCCAAATTTTTCTTTTTAAGGTCCTAACTCGCTTACGAAGAAGACCATTTAAAAAAAAAAAAATTAGACCTATTTTGCACTCTACACGAATGCGCGAAGTTAGCCCTGCCGGCTATTGGTACGTTTCCCCTATATTATAAATTAAAATATTATATTATATTTGGCATTTAATAATTTTTTATAGTTTAATAAAAATATAGCAAATCAATTTATACGATCTAATAAAATTTAAAGCTGCAGTCTAAAATTAAAAAAACTATAAATAGACCATCAAATTCTAGGCCCAGTGTTTAAAATTTGAAAGAAAAAGAAAAAATCTATGACAAATTGAGGAAATCTTACTGGAGATTTCACAAAGACTGAAAAAATCATATCGAACTTCTGCCAAGCTACATAAATAATATTCTGCATACAATAAAAATTTAAGCAATCTTTGAAAAGTCAAATCGAAGCAAATATTGCACGAACTATACAAAACTTCTAATGAAAGCAAATTTAAGGCAAATAGAGCAAGTATTACAAGAATGTGGGAAAGGATAAGGCTTACTTAAACTAACAGTACAGGAGAGGAGGCATGCACAGATAGACAAAAATTCATTTAACATAAAAACAAATAAATTATGAAACTGAAAAACACATATGCTCAAACCCAGTTTTTGGTATTGATCTCATAAATTTTATTTTACACTACAACAGAGCTTCAGCTCTTCTTTTCTATCTTCTGTTACACTTTTTAACTCTTGCTCTTGGGAGCATCATTTTTCACTCTGTGTCTATCTCTTCTCTATCTGTCTTTGTCCGTCTCTTCTGGACTTCACTGTTTCAGTCTCTTCTGAACTTCACCTTCTCCTCTCTGTTTCTCTCTATTTTTTACTATCTGTCTATGGTAGCCCAACAAACTTTTTTCATTGCAAGAATAATAACCATTAAATTTTTTGCCATCAAAATCATCTTAACGACTATCCCATCGAATTCAAAGTATGTCCTTTTGAGTTGAATATCCGCCAGCATGTACTCTACACCAAACGCCACCAAAGACATCGAAATCGTGCTACTGCTGCGGATTGTGGAGAGGTTGGGGTGACCGTGGAAACAAGCTGAGGATGACATCCCACATTACTGCAGAGATAGAGGAAGACGGTCGCGGGGAGGCGATCGGCGAACTGGCAGATAGCAAATGGATCACCATGTTACTGAGTACTACAAGAGGATAGACTGCGACAGAGCAGTGAAACAAAGCAAAGGAAAAACCTCACAGCCGCTGACGAAGAAGGAGAGCCCAGCTGTAACGCGGTGAAAATGACTTCACGTGAGAAACTAGAGGAAGACAGCAGGGGAGATAGAACTGGACAACCATAGACTAAGGAAGACTGAGCAGAGGTTACGCGGTGAGGAAGGTGAAGAAACCGCATTAATGCGGAGCAAGAAAGCCAGCCCGGAGGTGCCGCAGGAGACACCGTACAACCGCGGGGTGGACAAAGACTGACCACAGGCATGCAGTAACCCTGTAGTCGGGGTTAAATTCCAACACTCCCCCTTAAACACGACTGCAGTAAATAGACGAAGCCCCCAAAAAATATTAAAATCTTTCAACACTCATCCCCGGTTAGTTCTCAAATGTTGTGGCAATTTTAACTTCTCTGATTCTCCCCCTTAAGCTTCAAATTTCTTCTTTTGTCTTTTCACTTAATTTTTCTTTTGTATATCATCCTCATGTGCCTTCTCTTTGCTAGATTTTTGGTTTGATTTCTACGATCTCTTCATGATCTTCTTAAAATTTTATCAAATTTTTAGCTTTGGCTGGGTCTCTTCATCTGTATCTCTGTACTAGCTTCTTCTATCTGTCAATTGTATTCTTCATCTTTCTCATCTATATTCTCAGCTTTGTCATCAGTCTTCTCACTTACATGCTCTATGCTTCAGTATCCTTGTTCTTCTTCGAGGTCTACAACCTCTTCATTAATTTTCATCTTTTTCAATCTGCCTGCAAGTTTTTCGATCTGCTGTTATCTACTATCAAATAGGTGGTTTCAGTTTACCACGAACTAGTTGTTTGTCTTCTCATCAAATTTTCTCATTCTTATTATCATTCTTTCCCCTCATCTCATCCTTCTTCTGATTGCCACTGCTTGTGTAGTTCCATCATTTCTTTGTCATTTGTATTCATTCAACTCTTCCCATGGAAACACACTGTAGGTGCTTGGAAGTTCTTCCATTTCATTCTCTGATAAGGGTGGTTTCAGATTACCAGAAACTCACAAGGATGTTTTCAATTCTTTTTGTATCTTGATTTTTACTAATTGATTTTTAATTCTTCCCATAGTGGCACGTTGCTGGTGCTAGGGAGATCTATCATCTTTTTCATCTGTTGTCTTCAATCTGATTACTGGAAGCTGCTGCATATCATTGAGATATCTCTACTCTTTCTTTAACTTTTCAAATTCATTCCTTTAAAGTGGTGGTTTCAGATTACCACTAACTAGCTACAAATCATTATGTTAATTCTCCCTCTTTAGCTAAACTTCTGTTTCACCAATTCATTAAAAAAAACTTCAATCTCTCTTAAAAAAAATCCATTGTGGCTGCTGCCATTCATGCTCTACTACAACCTCTTCTTCCAGATTTCTGAAACTTGTTTTCTTCCATCACTTTTCACTTTCTCATTCATAAACACAACTTTGATATAACTCTGTCCATATTCTTTGATTGTCTTTTCAACTCAACTCTTGATGAGCAATAATAGCTGTGGCTGTAATCTCTGTTTTTTTTATTCATATTATGTCTTCTCTCCATTGCACTCAAACAACTGAAAAAATATAGACATGCATCCTAGACAGCTTCATGTGACTGTATTTCAAAACATTCTTTAAAATTTCATAACACTCAAACAAAAAAAATTATTTACATGCTTCCTAGACAGCTGCTGCTGTTCCAAACTGTTAAAATTTTGCAGTGGTAGCCTCAGCTACTTTTCTGATTCCTTATTTCACCTTACACATGAGCAAAATCCTTCACTCAAATCTAGAAGTTCTTGTGACTTCCCCTGCACTTCTTGTTCTCTTATATGAGCAATTTTTCTCAAGTCCTTATTTCAGCTCCTTTCTACTGCATGGTAGTTTCAACATCTTCATATTTTTCAAAACATCAAACAAAGATTATCATCTACACTATTTGCAAGTGGATCATCAGACTGCAACTCCTTTTCCTCCAAACATGTTTCATTCTATGTGAACCTTCATTCTTCTCAAAAATTTTATTGACCTTCACATATGTACACTTGTACAATCTCTTGAACATACCAGTTAGCTTCTGCCAACCTGAATCATCAATCCATCCATAGTCCATCTTCATGACTTTTGAACCATATTCATTTTTTGACACTTTATTTCTACACATTCTCTCACAGTGATTTTTTGAACCACAAACCGTGCAAGGATGTAAATCCCAACACTTCTCCTTAATGTGACCTCTTCTATGACAGTGTGAACACTCATTACACTTCATTTCTTTAACAAACTTACTTGCACTTGTAGCAGCATTTCCTTTTCTTGAATCATATCCGAGACCTTCATTCTTCGGCCTGACTATAGCTTCAATAGGTTCTCTTCTCCCTTGTTCATGTTTACCTAGACCTTGTCCATTATAACCCATTCTTTTCATGATTTTCAATGCTGTATTCTCTTCACATCAAACCTCATCTTTTGAAGATTCTAACACTTTATCACATTTAGCCATATTTGCATATTCATCCACATGTTTATCTAGACATTTTCTATCATCAGCATTTTCAATAGAAACAGATTTTTCAAATAAAGAACACAAATCTATTGTGTCACATGAGACATTACAAACAGAAAGTCTTGTTTCCACAATTTTATCACATGCACCTAATCTATCATTGTCTTCTTTCAAATCTGTGATTTCTTTCAACAGTAAACAATTTTTCTCTTCTACCCTTTTCAAGAGTTTTCCCAAATCTTCATTCTTTTTCTCTATTTCATCAAACAACTTCATTTTCTGTTCAAACTCTTCATTTCTCCTCTTAATCTCTTCAAAGGACTTCAGCCTATCTTCTAGCTCTACATTTCTAGCTTTAACCCTTCTCATTTCTTTCTCAATATCATCATTTTCTTCTAACAACAAACACTTCTCTTTAGATTGCTCTTTTCTTTTCTCAAAATAACTCCCATTGTTCTTTTTAACAGTACCCAATTCATCTCTAAGCAATATTAACTCTTCTTCTAAAACATCTCTTGCAGATGAAAGATTTTCATTCTCTTTCTTGACTCTTTTCCCTACTTTTCCCATTTGTAAAGGAAATTTTAACTTACCTCTTAATCTCGTGACTGAAATTCAGCAGCTGGGTCTGCAACTCTTTGTTTGTTCAAACAACTGGTGTTTTGTTCCTTCTTCTGCTTGTGGGCTTCTTCTCAGCTTCTCTTCTGTCAGTGATCTCTTTCTTTTTCTTTAAAATACAGCACTTCTGGTTTTTCTCAGCAATAAACTTTGAAAGTTCTTCTCAAGCTTTAAACTCTCCTAAGTCTCCTTAACAACTATCCTGACTTCAACCTTTTCTCATATCTTCCTCTCTAGGAATGGATTCTTACTCAAATGACAACTATTTCTTAACACAAACATCTTTCCTTATAGATAGAGCACTTGTGGCTGCATTTTCATTTAAAACCTATTACCTTCTTAACCTTCTTCACAAAATCTCTAATACCCAGATAAACTTCTCAGATTTTTGCACACACATAAGTCCTAGACATTCTATAGCTTTCTCTATCTAGACAGTGATTTCCTCACACAAATTTACTTCACATTTCTACTCCCAGTCAAACTGACCAACTAGGCTCTGATACCACTTTGTGGGAAAGGATAAGGCTTACTTAAACTAATAGTACAGGAGAGGAGGCATGCACAGATAGACGAAAATTCATTTAACATAAAAACACATAAATTCTGAAACTGAAAAACACATATGCTCAAACCCAAATTTTTGTATTGATCTCATAAATTTTATTTTATACTACAACAGAGCTTCAGCTCTTCTTTTCTATCTTTTGTTACACTTTTTAACTCTCTGCTCTTGGGAGCATCATTTTTCACTCTGTGTCTATCTCTTCTCTATCTGTCTTTGTCCATCTCTTTTGGACTTCACTGTTTCAATCTCTTTTGGACTTCACCTTCTCCTCTCTGTTTCTCTCTATTTTTTACTATTTGTCTACGGTAGCCCAACAAACTTTTTTCATTGCAAGAATAATAACCATTAAATTTTTTGCCATCAAAGTCATCTTAAGGACTGTCCCATCGAATTCAAAGTATGTCCTTTTGAGTTGAATATCCGCCAGCATGTACTCCACACCAAACACTGCCAAAGACATCGAAACCGTGCTACCGCTGCGGATTGTGGAGAGGTCGCGGTGACCGTGGAAACAAGCTGAGGATGACATCCCACATTACCGCAGAGACAGAGGAAGATGGTCATGAGGAGGCGATCGGCGAACTGGCAGACAGCAAACAGATCACCACGTTACCAAGTACTACAAGAGGATAGACCACGGCAGAGCGGTAAAACAGAGCAAAGGAAAAACCACACAGCCGCAGATGAAGAAGGAGAGCCCAGCTGTAACGCGGTGAAAACCACTTCACGTGAGAAACTGGAGGAAGACCACAGGGGAGATAGAACCGGACAACCGCAGACTAAGGAAGACTGAGCAGAGGTTACGTGGTGAGGAAGGTGAAAAAACCGCATTAACGTGGAGCAAGAAAGCCAACCCGGAGGTGCCGCGGGAGACACCGCACAACCGCGGGGTGGATGAAGACTGACCACGGGCACACGGTAACCCTGCAGTCGGGGTTAAATTCTAACAAAAAAAACTTGCAGTTTGGAGCCAGAGGATACAACACATAATGGAGCAATTTAAATTTAAATAAAAGGAAAATAATAACCTGACCTTCTAATTGAAAAGCTTGTCACCTGGATCTTATAAATTTGCACGAATCCACTGAAAGCTCCATCTAAAATACAGCCATTTAACAGCTATTTTCTACGGTATGATGAGAAAATGGTTTCAAATGCCTCAAATTTGAACAGCTGGTGCCATCAAAATTGACCATAAAGCATTTTATAAGGGCGTAAAAGAATATTGTAGAGAGGTAAAATGGAGAGGAAATTTGATAGATTTATAAGGAATAAAGCGAGCTAGCAAAAATGGTTTCATTTAAGATTGCATTTAATCTAAACACTAAAAGCTGTTATATGACAGACTTTACACATAATTTCTGATGCTTTAATATCATACTTACACATAATTTAGCAGACACAATAATATCAAACGTTACACACGATTATTTTAGTATTGATGGCGAACATTAGATGCGTCAATATCAGACATTACAACAGGCAGAAGATCGCTTTAATATCACTGCCAGCACAATAGGCAAAATAACACTTTAATATCACCGACAACAGCCAGAAGACCGTCAATTTAAATGAATTTTGTTTTTATTGACCGAGGCTCTTCAAGGAGGATCTTCCCTCCCCTTGACTATAGAACAGCTCTAACCTAGAAGAACAACAGATGGATATAGATTATACTACTGTGATTAAGTATAAAGATCATTAGCAGTTGAGTGCAATGTGATATATTCATCATGGACCTCTGGTCTCAAACTGTGGCTCCAAAAAGCCCTTCTTGTTGTTTTGATTGGCAGTGAATGCAGCAGCTCCATTGAGCTCTCCTTGCAGAATGGCCTTTTCCGCCTGCAATTCGAGAAGCTGTTGTTGCAGCTGAAAAACTATTCCAGCACAGACATAGACTAGATCTTTATGCCTCACATTCGCTTCATACACCATGCTGTTAACTGCATCTTCTCTACTCTCCATTGAAATTCCTTCCAGCATTTTAATGACATTACTTGCTCCAAATACTCCGTAAGCCTGTATAAATCACTGTGGGTCATTTTGGGGAAAGAAAGGAGCCAGCACGCAGCTTTCTGTACATTTTCTTCTTAGCACTTTACATGCTGCACATCGATTCATTTAGAAGGGGACCCATTTTCTTCTTAGGTACAACAAAGATTCATTTAGAAGGGGATCCATTGATAATAGTCCAAGCAGTGATGAAAGGGACAATTAGTGCATGGCACCTCTAAAATGTCATTGAACAAATTAGAGATGAATTAGCCTCCTTTGAATTTGTTTTTAGTAAGTCACATTAGAAGAGGGGGAAATGTGGAAGCTAATGTTTTACCTAAATGAGCGCTAACCTTTAGGGAAAGCGGGGATTTTAAGCTGGAAGACTTTAGAGGAGTAAATTTAGTAGACTTTGCTAGAAATAATGGCGAGTACATCTGCATTGAATGAGCAAGGTGGTAGATTGAGTGAGGTAGTTTTGATAAGACAAGCGAGATGCAAGGGAGCTGAGTGGTGGCTCTTCAGTATATGCCACATTTATTTCGATGTGGGTTTATCAAGACGAAATTTATTCCCTGGCCCTTGGGTTTGTAGTTTGCATTACGTTTCGAACTGGTGAAGAAGGCTCCGCAACAACGAAAGGGTGGCACTAACATTGGCTTTCTAGGGCTCTAATGGAAGCTAATTTTACTTTGTGTTCAAGGAGGCAACTAAGCCTTTTGTATGGAGATGCATCAAGGAAGAAGTTAATGGGTTTATTCCTCATTTAACATGACAGGTTAGCGCAACATGCATGAATGATTTTGGGTAGGGACTTTGTCATTTTGAGACATAGATATAGGATAAATATGGATGTGTATTCCATGATATGTTATGTGGGGATTGGATTTAGGATAATTAGTTGAAATGGTGAGAAGGTTGATGAAGAAAATTGTCCATGAGGATTTCCTAGTTGGCATGGAGTCAATCCCCGAATGGCCAGTTCCGGGTGTCAGGCTGGACATTAGTGAAGGAATTATGATTGAAGAGTTGGAGGTGCTACATGGGTTGGTGGGGCTTATACCATTCATTCAATGGTTAAAAGGGAAATTTAAATCTCGATGTAAGCTCATCTTGGATGGAAAGCTTTAAAGCTCTTCATCAAGCTCATGGATATGGAAAAAATCATCGCATAGGAAAAGGCGGAGTTGCAAAGCATGGAGGGGAAAATGAAATGCTAATAGAAGAAGAAAGGGAAGTGTTAGAAGAAGTTGAAGTTGTAAGTAGTAGGCAGAGGAGTGATGGCCCCGGATAGAGTTCGTTGATAGAATGATCCCTTGCGTTTTTTGTTCTATTTAGATGTTAAATTTTTGAAGTGGTTACTAGGTTTGAATGAAACTAGAATACTCTGTGTGATGGGTGGTAATTTCTTTGTGTTTGGCTAAGACAAGTGTATTGGGCATAGGTTAGTTGTAGTAGGATTTTATAGTTTAATTAGATGTAGGGAAACAAGGGCAGTGAGTAGTTGTTTCATCTACATGTTTAGGTGCTTCTAGAATGAACTTTTTAGCAGAATGGTTTTTTGATGGGTACTGAAAACTAGAAAATTTGATGTAAGTTTTATTTTCAAGCAATACAAAAAAATTGTGTACCGACCAAAAAAAGAAAAATATGTAATAGTCAAAATTTATATTTTGATTTTTTTGGATTCTATTAATAAGTTAATTATAATGTAATGATTAGTCTATAAGTGACATGTTTCAATATAAAAGTTGGTAAATAATCTAAATTTTACTTGATTCCAATTACATATATGCATTTACAAGGAGTAGTCTTGATTCTCAATTTATCTATTCATTATCTTAGGTTAATTTATCCATTACAATGACTAGTCTTAATTCTCGATGCCACCTTTTTTAGATGTACTTCTAGACATCAAGGTGAATAAGTTTTGGACATCGAATTATTTAAATATTTTATTTGTGTGTAGGTTTCAAATTTGTGAGTCTAGAGTTCAAATCCACTGGAGGGGAGATCAATTCTATTGGCATAAAAGAAAACTAGAACATTAGACATGAAGATAAATGTCATACAATTGTTCATCTATCATATTTCAGGGTTCTAATATGTTGGTGACTTTTTGGGTGATGTTTGTCATAAGCGATCTTTATCAGACTTAGAGCTAAGCATTGCTATTTTGTTTTAAGTTTAATCATTTCCCAATTCATTAATTTTGGGGTTAATTGATAATTTTGATTGATTATTTATTTCTTATATTAACTTGAAATCATCATTCATTTTTCTCATCATTTTAATGAATCTATCAAATCCTACACCCCCTTTGGAATTAGCTCTGTGGTTTTATTTTTTATTATTTGTTTTATTTTTTAGATCTAAGACTATATGATCTTTTGAGATCTATATAAACACACTCTCTTTTGTTTTATCCCTTTGTTTATGTATTGACTTTATACCGAAGTCTCATCATTAGAAATTGTAATGAAAAGAATGCTCTTGATCATGAGGTACACTTAGATAATTAGAGAGGCAAAAATTTTGTGTTTCTTCTCCTACAGAATTGGTTGATTCTTTTTCTAAGTTATTGATTGATAAACCCTTTGGTTTATAATTTTAGAATGCACTAGTGGTCAATTTATATCTTCAATCTCCCTACATAGTCTATCTTCCTCCCTCCCTATAATAGACCTCAAAAAACATATTAAATTTTAGTTAACTATACCGGTGATATTATGAACATTAAGACATTATTATTTTTTATTATTGATTTATGTTATAAATATACCATCCTTGTAAGTGTGAGTGTTATTTATATGCTCATAATTTTATATTAAATTTATTTGTTGTAGATTTGATTATTTAAGAACAATTATTGATTAATTAAATGTTTGTTTTCATTTTATATAAAATTTCAATCCTTGTCTTGTTTAGGCTTTTGCATAGTAAATTTTATTTTAATAGAGGAAGGGTATTATATATGAGTATATTGCCATGTTGGAGTAGTGGCATGCATAAAAAATGTTAATTTTGAGTGTCAACCCATTCTAAAATTAAAAATAGAACCTCTATATTGAACTCTAAATTAGTTTTGATCAATCAATTATAATCAATTATTCTTAGGGATGAAATATTGGTATGAGGGCTTGATGGTTGTATGTCAATTATTGTGTTCATTAATCAAGTGATTGAATTTATATTCTTATTGTCTCTACTTCTCCTTCAATTCCAACTAGGGATAATGATCATATACTTTGGTTTCTTATAGCTTCTTAGTGCCTACTTGGTTTAAGTCCTAAAAATTGAACAATTAAACTAAGTAGGAGGTCATATGGAAGTTGGGTTACACCAACACATCTAAATTTTTTTCATCTAATGAGTCACTAATTAATATGGTCCAATATATCCTTTTCCCATCACAAATATGGAGGATAAAGTGGCACATCCAAGGGTAGAAGTCCTTAGCATTGGGAAAACCAAAGACCTTACTAACGAGGGTGATGAAATATTTAGCATCCTCTTGGAATTCACCTTTTTGGATGAACTTGGCTATTTTTATTACTAATATAGTCCTTGGTAATAAGATCTTATCATTTATGAAGTCGGTATCCTATGTGGGTTTTCTCTCATAATACTTTATTGCCTCCTTCATATTTATTCTACATATTGTCCATAAGTGGAGAGCTGAAACACTCTCTCAATCACCTCTAAGTTGATATAAAGAATGGTCTAGTTTAAAATATTGATTATCCTTCTATTCTTCTTATCATAGGCCTAGGCACAAGCTGAGACATATTATGGAGACTAAAGAGAGAATGAAACAACTATTGCTTACACTAGCCTAAACATGGCTTTGCACTAGGTTATAAATTTTTTTGTCTCCTTTGCAATTGAACCTTTGTTATAATTCTTGGACATCCTTATACCAAAGGTCAATGTATCCAATATCATAAATGGAGAGAACATCTTAAATGGGGGATGGTAACCTTTATATTTTTACTTCATCTCTTTAGCTATTATTCATCATCTTTGGATGTATACTACTAGGCATAGTAGAGGCCATAACTAGAGGAGAGAAACACACTATCTCACTTGGTTAGACCTTGATAATTCATTAAAAAATACATAAAATAAAGCAACACAAACCATACATCAATTAATAGATAAGCCTTACATATGTTGCTATTTAATGATAAGCTATTAGAGAATCAAAGTTTGAGGTCCCAACATAGCTCATGCATTAGGGATATTTGGGACATCAAAATTTTAATGAAATGAATAGACAAAGTCAACACTTGCAAGAAAATTGTACCCTAAAGTTCATAAAATAGGCTTAAAAGACCACCTAGTGTCTGCAAGATCAATCTCAACTGATCCAACTAATGATGAGAGTATTATTGTTAGTCTGGTCCCTCGAGGCAACGAATCTATGGTTAGAACTCCAATAAAGTTCTCTTCTACATTAATTGTAAGTACAAGAAGTTTCTTAATTGTAAGTACAGTCTCTCAATAAGGCAAAGGTGATATCCAGTATGCCCATCGCATCTATTTTCAAATTGATGCTTTAAGACAAACCATTATATTTAGATCAAATTATTTTGTCAATAATTTTAAGTTATTTATCTTAATAGATATTGAATAAGTTGTTTGTTAACATGATAAGCATATGCTAATTTAAAAGTATTATTAATTTTGATTATACTATTTTATAAAGGAAATAGATAATATTAAATCACATCATAACAAAATATATAAAACATCTAAAGTATAGGTAAGACATGTAAAGAGTGGAAATCTCTTTAAAACAACCTCAAAAAATACTTCAAATAAGATCCATTATATTTAAAATAAACGTCATTCCATTCATTTAGACATCAAAGAACTAGTCGATTACACAACAATGACATAAAAGATGATAAGATAATTTCATTACAACTTAGTCTAAATCATACAAGTGTCAAATTACACAATTTCAGTTAAAAATACAATGAATGATAATATATTAGTTACAATTCAAGAGTTAGGCAATCAGTCGCCATAAGCTCATCATTACATACAATAAGAATAATAAATCATAATAAAAGAGGTAGTCCGTCGATCTTCCGTTCAAAAGAAAATCTTTAACAAGAAGACAAGAACAAGGATCAAATGCTTTTTCGCACAACCTCGAAGCTTACGCTTCCCTAGAATTTCTTAGTCAATAAAGAAATACCCAAACCTGCACGACTTGCTTAGCAAAAAGTAGTCTATGAGCAAGATGGATTTTGGTGCATGCCTAGTACTACTAGTAAACCACAAGCACTTTCATTTTTCTAATTCCTTTTAGAAATAAGCAAGTTCGGTACTAGGATATGGTACAGAGTTCAATAATCCATCTGTTTCAATGGTACAAAAATTACTTGGCCAAGTAAAATGTCATGCACGACAATAAAAGCAGTTTTGGAAAATCAAAACTACACTCTCTATTTACCCATATTTGGCACCCGTCCCGGAAGGTAACTTTCCCAAAAACATAACATGCATAATTATCTATCATTCATACATGATCTAAACATTCAAATACAGTCTTTTGCAAAAAAAAATTTAAAAACATCAAACTGGAAACTTTGTTTAAAATGAAAAACAGTAAAAAACAAGAGTTTCTTTCCATCGTTCATATTCACAAAAAATTGTAAAATCAATATTTTAATATAGTAATTTAATAATCCATAAATTTTTCAAGTGAAGGTGTAACTCCAGTATGTTAAAAATACATATAAAACCATAAATTAAAGAGTACACATTCATTCTTTATACTCTCGTTTAATTAATGTTCTTCCAATATCATTCTGGAGGTTTTCAAAATAATCAAATTTGAAGTTTAATTATGTCTTTTATTTTCAATTTTCAAGAATTATTTTCTATCAGCAAAATATATCTATTTTTTGCTCATAATTGATTAATTTTCTAAAATGATAAATATCATTTCTAGATATAATTGATTCTCCTAAATTTCATTTCTCTATTTATTGCATGATTTCAAATCAGTATTTCTAAAATTCTCACCAAAAACAACAAATTTTCAGTTTAACATGTTTCTTATTCTAAATTTAAAACTTGTTTTTTGTTTTGAGTTTATTCCTAAATTTGATGGGCTGATGCAAGAAGTTGGGTCCACAAAAAGTTCAAAAAGTGGAAGTGTTTTTGTTGTTTTTCATAATTTGTCACACTTGGACTAAAAATTTGAGGCACTTACACAATGAATTTTTAAAAAAATCAAAAATATGAAATTTTGAATTTTGAATCTAGTTTCTAAATATGTAAATTATTCAAATATCCAAATTGTAGAAATTAAATTTTGATAGGGATCTATAAAAACCACTTTTTAAAAGTCCCTATTTTTTTACCATACCATGCACGTGTACGAACACCACTTTTTGACCCAAATAAAAGTATTTTGCTAATTCCTTTTGAGGAAAGAGAGCTAACAACATGAAGATTGATGAGGAATTTTTTTTGTAATTTTTTGTTGAATATTTTTTTTTTTATTAAATTTTTATTGGCCTTAATTGTTGTTTTTAAAAATCAACGTGTACGGACAACATAATTTGACCTAAACTAAACATTTTTTGAAACTTTTTTTTTTCATTCTGTAAAGAATTGTCTAAAGATTGATGTCATATAATTTTTTTTACAAGAAATTTCACCAAAAAAAAGTTATTAAAAAACCAAAAAAGTCTGATATTTCATGTTTAAGGACTAGTTTGCTTTGAAATTAATTTAAAAATATCAAATATAATCCAATATTAATAAAAATTATATATTTGGAAACTAGAAATCGTGTTCTGTAATGGGTTTTAATTTTATAGATTGATTCAGAAAAAAAATCCATCAACCATACTGTCAAAGATGGACATTCTTCTTCAATTTGCCTTAGTTTTTTAGTTGCAGGTCAAAGGCTAAGGCTCAGATTGCCAAGCCTTTCCCGAGCCTAAAACCAAGGCTGCAAGTGGGTTGGAGATTCAAGTTTTTAATAACGCATATGCGTTTTTAAAAACACGTACGCGTTACAAAACGCATATGCGCTCTTTATTTGTTTGATTATTAAAAAAAAAAAAAACTTTTTTGAAACGTGTACGTGTTTTGAAAAGAAAAACGCGTACGCTTAAAAAGTATTTTTTTTAAATAAATGACTTGTATGCACTCAAAAACGCGTATGCATTTTATAACGCATACGCGTTTTAGAACGCATACGCATTTTTTTAGGCTCGGGTACCCAATTTATAATGCATATGCATTTTTTAATAACGCGTACGCATTTTTTAATAATGCATACACGTTTTCTGCGAGATTTTTTTTTTTGGCCGAAACTTCCCCTCTTCGTGGACCCAACTTCTTGCACTTACCCTGATCAATATTAATATTTCAAGAATTTAATCATAGATTTCTCCTATAATCTTTGTCTCTCAATTTGTCTTAACATTCTGGAAAAATAATAACAGTCTATTTATTTTTCTATTTACATAAAATTTGAATGAATTATTTTTGTAATCCTTATTTAAATCTCTCTTTCCTAATTTTAACAATCAGGATCTTCTTTAATATTTAATATCTACTTCTAGAATTATTTTGAAATGGAATTGAAATATCTAATTTAAAGTTTAAATAACAAATTCCTACCTGGTAATTTAGAAATTCTGAAAAATAGCAATTGTGAATTTCCTCTGCTTTTTTCTTGTATCTTCTATCTCTCTAACTACGTATTTTCTTGCCGCAAACTCGAAGTCTTTACGTGCTACATGGTTTTGTGACTTTTAGGTAGGGTGTGAGGAAGACTTGAGATGCTACGCACCTCTCAACAAACCATATCTCCTAAGACAGACCACACACTTCTCTACAAGTCATCCCTTTTCCCTGTAAGTGTGTGGGGTGTGAGGGGAGAGGTTGTGCGTGCATTCCTCTAGCCGCACCTTCTCCCAAGTTCCTACCTTCCCGGTGCATGGAGAGTGTGAGGAGTGAGGATTTGTTGGATGCATGGAAGGTGAAGGGAGTGTTGACTTCAAAACTGATGCCTCCCTCCTCTTTCAAAAATTCTCTCTTAATTTTCTCAAGATCAAATAAAATGAACCAAATATTCCTGCTTTTTTTAATTTCGAATTTTCTGTGTGTCGAAATTCTCTGTGTATGTTTAATTTCGTATTTTTCATTTGATATTTATCTCTCTTATTTGATTCTATGCATTGATCAAAACAAGAATTGAGATCCACAATTCCCTCATTGATCTTTAGTTAACAAATTTAAACTCCATATTTCAATTTTCAATGCCTTTTTAATAAAATAGATATTTCATTTCTCAAGTTTAACTAAAGTTTAAATTTTGAAAGCATAAACAAAGTTCACGTGAGTTTTTGTTTTCAATTCCACATTTAGCTATGTTTAGATATTGATTCAATTTCATAATTTAACAATCCATTAATTTCACAATTTCAATATTAAAAGGCTTATAATTTCAAAATCACTTTATTTCATTAAATTTAATCAAATTTTGAAATTTAATCTATTGCATTTAAATTTCTAAATTTATAATTTTTTATTTCCAAATAATAATAAAATATTTAAACAAGCATTCTATCTATTTAATTTACGTTAGATTTCATCAATTTAATAAAATCATCATTTACTCACATGCATTTTTGAAATTTTTGAGAAATCGCATTTAAACCAGATTTTTAAGTTTCAAGAATGATATATGCATAATAAATTAAAATATTCATCTACGTGAGTGTGTGAGATCCCATTTATTTGTAAACTTCAATCAGCTAAACAACTCTACCTGATCGTTGTTCTCGCCTTCAATCACGTTCACCTGTTCCTGCATTCAGTTGCACTCGATTTATCATTAGTAATGACAAACCCCGAAATAAACATAAATACAATTCAAATCATATTACTTGAATTTTGATTTTAGTTTCATTTCAATTTCAATTTAACCATCATTAAATAATAACTCAATTTCTATCTAAATCTCGACATAATAATTAATGTTTGTGTTTAAATAAGTCAATGAAAATATATACATGACATCCTTCCCCTCTTGGAAGAGACATTGTCTCAATGCCTTATTAGCCATTCAATAAGCATAACATCATCATCATCATAAAAACATACTATCTCAATCAATAACATAGTATCAATAGATAAAGCATAATATCTCAGTAGGTAAACCATAGTATCTCAATTAAGCATAATGAAATAGTAACTAACCACATAGTTCTCCAATATAAGCATAAGAAAAATATAGTAGCATCCACACTATCAATGTTCACAACATGTGAATCAAAAGCTAAAGTATCAAGTATCTCCACATGAAAACAAATGGTAAACTAAGAAAGAAAATGAGGAAAATGATGGTCTATCATCTCAGAATCCTCCCATGTAGCACTATCCTTGGTATATTGGTCCCACTGGACCTTATACTAGGTACTATCTCTATTATGCAGCTTAATGCTATGCCTATCTTGGATTTGGATGGGCTCCACTAGCATCACCCCTGGATCCTGTACTTGTAATGAATGCCAATCAAGAATATGAGTTGCATCACGATGATAAGGTTTCAACAAAGAAACATGGAACATTAAGGAGTCGAGCAAGAGCAGGTGGTACTACTAATCTATAAGCAACTAGATTAATGACTTCCAGTATATCAAATGATCCCAAAAATCTTGGTGCCAACTTTGATGATTTCCCAAATGAGATAGAGCTCTTATGAGGCTTAACCCTCAAGAAGAATTTGTCTCCTACAGAAAACTATTTATAAGTCCTATTCCTATCAGCATAGCTCTTTTTTCTATCAGCTGCTTCCTTCAATCTACGCTTGATCAACTTTATTTGTTCATTCATTTCCTTGAGCATATCTAGACCAATAATGATCCTATCTTCTATCCTGTCCCAACTGATGGGTGTACGACATTTATGTCCATAAAGTGCCTCAAAAGGTGCCATACCAAATGATGAATGCTATGAGATTTTATAGGAAAACTCAACCAATGGTAAATATTCCTTCCACTTGTACTGCTGATCCATACAGTACATCCTCACAAGTCCTCCACAACCGGATTGACCCTTTCAGTTTGGCCATCGGTTTGTGAGTGATATGCAAAACTAAAATTCAATTTAGCTCCCAAAGCCGCATTCAGTGTAGTCCAAAACCTAGATGTCATCCTAGTGTCTCTATCATAAATAATGGTCTCTGGTACACCATGCAATCTGAACATCTCTTGCACAAATTTTCTTGCAAGAGTCAATGATCCATCCTTCAATTCCCAGGTATGAAATGTGAAACCTTCGTCAACTTATCAACAACTACTAAAATAGTATCATGCCTATTTCTTCTCAACGGTAATCCTTGGATGAAATCCATCCTGATTACTTGTCATTTATACTCAGGTATATCATGGGGATACAAAAGTCTTGCTGGAATCACATGCTCAACCTTGACTCGCTAGCATTCCAAACATCTAGCCACGTACTCTATGACATATTTCTTCAGTTTAGGCCAAAAATACAAAGCCTTCAACTTTGCCACCATCTTCGTAACTCCTGGATGCCCTGAATAAGGTGCATCATGAACTTCCTCAAGTATCAACTTCCTCAAATCACCACCCTCTGGGATATACATCCTTCCCTGATATCTAACAATACCATCATTCTCCATCACATAACCATAAAATCTATGATCTGAAGGATCTGCCTCTAAGGCTTGTCTAACCCTATCATAATGCTCATCTCCTGGAAGATACTGCAACACTTGTCGCCTCAAATTTGACCTTGTGGTCACCATATCAGATAGATGTCTTCTCCTGCTAAGTGCATCTGCAACCCTATTTTCCTTACCCTTGATATACTTGATACCAAAATCATATTCACTCAAGAACTCAAGCCATCTCCTCTGTCTCACATTGAGGTTCGACTATGTGAAGATGTACTTAAGTCCTAAATGATCTATCTTAAGCTCAAATGGCTTCCCTAGGAGATAATGTCTCCACATCTACAATGCATGCACAATAGCTGTAAGCTCTAGATCATGTGGCACATAGTTCAACTCATACTGTTTTAGTTTCCTGGACTCATATGCCACCACTTTACCTTCCTGCAGTAGCACATCTACACCTTCACCTGATGCATTTGTAATCACAATGAAGTGACCATTAGGATCCGATATAGTCAACATTGGTGCTGATGTCAACCTTTGTTTAAGAATCTGAAATGCTTCCTCGCACTTCTCTATCCACTCATATTTCTTTCTCTTCTTCTGAAAAGAAGTAATAGGTGCTGCAATTCTAGAATACTATTCCACATACTTCCTATAGTAACCTACAAGTCCCATGAAACTACAAACTTCAGTGACACTTTGCGGTGTTGGCCAATCTACTATTGCCTCTATCTTCGCAAGATCAACTAAGATTCCCTCAATAGATACGATATGCCACAAATAGTGAACCTTCTTTTGAAAGAAAGTACACTTTGAAAACTTACCAAAAAGCTTTCGATCTCTTAGTCGTTGCAAGATGATTCTCAAGTGCTTCTCATGTTCCTCTTCTATTTTAGACTAAATCAGAATGTCATCAATAAATATAACCATGAAATCATCCAAAAAGTCTCTGAAGATATGTTCATAAGGTTCATGAATGCCGCTGGAGCATTCATTATGCCAAAAGGTACCACGATGAACTCGTAGTGTCCATACTGAGTTCTGAAAGCTATCTTCAGAATATCCTCATCCTTAATCCTCAACTGGTGGTAACCTGATCTAAGATCAATCTTAGAAAACACAGTGGCCCCTTTCATCTGATCAAATAGCTCACCTATCCTGGGTAAAGGATACTTGTCCTTGATGGTAACCTTATTAAGCATCCTATAATCAATACACAGTCGCAAGGTTCCATCCTTCTTCTTAACGAAGATTACCGGTGCACCCTATGGTGATACACTCTATCTTATGAATCCCTATTTCAACAACTCCTACCACTGAGCTTTTAGTTCATTAAACTCAGTAGTATTCATTCTATAAGGAGCTTTGGATTGAGGCTTTGTTCCAGGTAACAGTTCAATCAAGAAGTCAAATTCTCTCTTCGACGAATATTCCATAAGTTCTTCTAGAAAGATATCCAAGAACTCTCCGAGAACTGGTTAGTCCTCTGGACTCTGCTGGGTATTATCCAAGTCACTCACCAAAATAGAAAAAATGGAACATCCCTTCTGATGTGCTTTCTTTAGCTACATAGCTGAGATGTGTCTCAACTCTAGAGGCTCCCGACATCCTAAAATCTCAACTGGATGTCCAAAATCATCCAAACAACTCACAACCTTGTCCTCACAATTCACTATGGCTTTATGCTTAGTTAACCAATTGATCCCTAAGATCACATCATAAGAACCCAACGGTGCTACATAAAGGTTAACTTGGGTTTGGAAGTTAGGTAATTCTAAATTGCTGCATGATAAACATGTATCTACCCTCTTCTTTGCTTGATTTCCCTACTGAACCATCCATCAATGTGACATAATACCAGGTCTAACACGTAATTTAGCAACTACTTTAGGATCAATAAAGCATTCTGAAGCTCTAGTATCTATCAAAATAGAAACAGATTGAACAAAAAGCTTACCCAACATCAAGATACGTGTAGACTGAAAATTTCTTGACAATTGTCAACCGCTGCATGTATCTGATGTTGCGGTGCTCGTCGATCATTACCACCTCTCTAACCTCCTATACGCTGAGTGCAATTGGAGGCATAGTGATCTCCTCCACAAGTATAGAATCCACCTTGTGGCCCTATTTGACCACCTATCCTGTTCCTGATATTGGAGAAGTTGGTGTTATTATTGTTCACCCTCTTGTTTCTGCCATAGCTACGTTCTCCTTTATCCTAGGTATTTGATCCCCTCTTTAGATTCCTGATCTGCTGATTATTATTTTTACTCCTTTGATTATTGTTGTTATTGTTTTGAAACTTCCTCTTTCCAAAACCAGATTTTGCATTAACACTCTTCCTATAATTAGCCACCTGTTGCAGCTTTTGTTCCTATTTCATGGCCTTCTCAAAGACCTCATCCATCATCAATGGATTATGAACGTCCACATCAGCTCCGATCTGTGGCCACAACCTAGAATGAATTTATAGATACAAAACCGTTCATCCATCTGGTACTGCGCTACATACTTAAGGAGATTGGTGAACCTCTCCTAATACTGGGTAACTGTAAGACCACCCTGTGCCAAATTCTTGAACTCTATCATCTTCCTATCAAAGAACAGTTGTGGAAGCCACCTCTTCCTGAACAGGTTCAAGAACACTTCCCATGTAGTTCCACCTGGTAGTAATTTATTCTCAGTCTTTTCGTTATCCCACCAAGTAACAACTTCTCCAGTAAGTTGGTATGTAGCCCAAACTGCCTTGGTCTCATTGGACATGTTCCTGAGCGGGAAGTCTTTCTCCATCTCAATGACCCAAGCTTTTGCTCCATCACCTATTATCTTACCATAAAACTTGGGCAGTGCTACCCTTTTTAAATCTTTAGCTAACTCCCCTTCAATCCTTTCTTGAGGATTAGGTACTTCAACCCTTGCATTGTCATTGTTAGGTTGTTCCTAATTTTGGGGAATTTCAACTTGAGGGTTTTTCCCTTCTCTGTCACCTCAAACTTCTTATTCCAGATTGTCCATTCTAGAACCCTGCTGATTCAAGAGGCTGAGAATTTGGTCCAACCTATTAGTCTCATTGCTTGCAAAAAATTTACCTCTTGTACCCATTATGTCTCACAATTCCTACATCAAGGAATATTCATTTAGCGTAATGGACAAAAGACCCTAGTGTTTAAACCTAGGGCTCTGATACCAAATGTAAAGAGTGAAAATATCTTTAAAAGAACCTTGACAAATACTTCAAATAAGATCCATTATATTTCAAATAAAGTCATCATTCCTTTCATTTAAACATCAAAGAACTAGTTGATTACACAACAATGACATAAAAGTGGATAAGATAATTTCATTACAACTCAGTCTAAATCATACAAGTGTCGAATTACACAATTTCAGTTAAAAAATATAATGAATGATAATATATTAGTTACAATTCGAGACTTAAGTAGTCAGTTGCCATAAGCTCGTCATTACATACATCAAGAATAATAAAGCATAATAGAAGATGTAGTCCATCGATCTTCCATCCAAAATAAAATCTTCAACAAGAAGACAAGAACAAGGATCAGGTGCCTTTCCACTGAACCTCGAAGCTTACGCTTTCCCGAAATTTCTTAGTCAATCAAGAAATATCCGACCCTGCACGAATTGCTTAGCAAAAGGTAGTCTACAAGCACGATGGAATCTGGTGCATGCCTAGTACTACTAGTAAACCACAAGCATTTTCATTTTTCTAATTCCTTTAAGAAATAAGCACGTTCGGTATTAGGATATGGTAGAGAGTTCAATAATCCATCTGTTTCAATGGTACAAAAATTACTTGGCCAAGTAAAATGTCATGCACGACAATAAAAGTAGTTTTGGAAAAGAAAAACTACACTCTCTATTTACCCATTTTCGGCACCCATCCCGGAAGGTAAATTTCCCAAAAACATAACATGCAGAATTATCTATCATTCATGCATGGTCTAAATAGTCAAATACAGTCTTTTGTAATCTTTTAAAAAAAAACATCAAACTGGAAACTTTGTTTAAATGAAAAACAGTAAAGAAAAAGAGTTTCTTTCCATTGTTCATATTCACAAAAAGTCATAAAATCAATATTTTAATATAGTAATTTAATAATCCATAAAATTTTCAAATGAAGGTGTAACTTCAGTATGTTAAATAATACATATAAAACCATAAATTAAAAGAGTACAGGTTCATTCTTTATACTCTTGATTAATTAATTTTGTTCCAATATCGTTCTGGAGGTTTTCAAAATAATCAAATTTGAAGTTTAATTCTGTCTTTTATTTTCAGTTTTCAAGCATTATTTTTTGTCAGCAACATATATCTATTTTTTGTTCATAATCGATTAATTTTCTAAAATGATAAATATCATTTCTAGATTTAATAGATTATCCTAAATTTCATTTCTTTGTTTATTGCATGATTTCAAATCAGTATTTCTAAAATTCTCAGCAAAAAAAACAAAGTTTCAATTTAATATGTTTTTTATTCTAAATTTAAAACTTGTTTTCTGTTTTGAGTTTATTCCTAAATTTGATCAATATTAATATTTCAAGAATTTAATCAAAGATTTTTCCTATAATATTTGTCTCTCAATTTGTCTTAACATTCTTGAAAAATAATGACAGTCTATTTATTTTTCTATTTACATAAAATTTGAATGAATTATTTTTTGCAATCCTTATTTAAATCTCTCTTTCCTAATTTTAACAATCAAGATCTTCTTTAATATTTAATATGTACTTCCATAATTCTTATGAAATGGAACTGAAAGATCTAATTTAAAGATTAAATAAAAAATTCCTACCTGGTAATTTATCAATTCTAGAAAATAGCAATTGTGAATTTCCTCTACCTTTTTCTTCTATCTTCTATCATTCTCACTGCGTATTTTCTTGTTGTGGACTGGAAGTGTTTACCTCCTTCGTGTTTTTGTGACTTCTACATAGGGTGTGAGGAAGACTTGAGATGCTACACACCTCTCATCAACCCATATCTCCTAAGATAGACCGCACATTTCTCTACAGGTCGTCCCTTTTCCCTGCAGGTGTGTGGGGTGTGAGGGGAGAGGCTGTGTGTGCCTTCCTCTGGCTGCACCTTCTCCCAAGCTCATACCTTCCTGTGCGTGGAGAGTGTGAGGAGTGTGGAGTTGTCAGTTGCATGGAAGGTGAAGGGAGTGTTGACTTCCAAACTGGTGCCTCCCTCCTCTTTCAGAAATTCTCTTTTAATTTTCTCAAGATCAAATAAAATGAAATAAATATTCCTGCTTTTCTAAATTTTGAATTTTCTGTGTGTCAAAATTTTCTATGTATGTTTAATTTTGGATTTTTCATGTGATATTTATCTTTCTTATTTGATTCCATGCATTGATCAGAATGAGAATTGAGATCCACAATTCCCTCATTGATCTTCAGTTAATGAATTTAAACTCCATATTTCAATTTTTGAATGCCTTTTTAATAAAAGTAGATATTTCATTTCTCAAGTTTAACTGAATTTTAAAGTTTGAAAGCATAAGCAAAGTTCACGCTAGTTTTTGTTTATCCACATTTAGCTATGTTTAGATATTGATTCAATTTCATAATTTAACAATCTATTAATTTCACAATTTCAATATTAAAAGGCATATAATTTCAAATTCACTTTATTTCATTAAATTTAATCAAATTTCAAAATTTAATTTATTGCATTTAAATTTCTAAATTTATAATTTATTATTTCCAAATAATAATAAAATATTTAAAGAACCATTCTATGTATTTAATTTACATTAAATTTCATCAATTTAACAAAATCATCATTTACTCACATGCATTTTCGTAATTTTTAAGAAATCACATTTAAACTAGATTTTCAAGTTGCAAGGATAATATATGCATAATAAATTAAAATATTCATCTACATAAGTGTGTGAGATCCCATCTATTCGTAAACGTCAATTGGCTAAACAACTCTACAGATCGTTGTTCTCGCCTTCAATCGCGTTCACTTGCACTCGATTTATCATCAATAATGACCAACCCCGAAATAAACATAAATACAACTCAAATCATATTACTTTCATTTCGATTTCAGTTTCATTTCAATTTCAATTTAACCATCATTAAATAATAACTCAATTTCTATCTAAATCTCGACATAATAATTAATTTCTGCATTTAAATAAGTCAATGAAAATCTATACATGAAAAGAGACGCGAATGTTTGACGTAATTTCTCGTAAGGAATGTGATCTCATGAATTTTCTTGTAAGCACCATTATGACCACAGTTTTTTTTCAAAATTTTGTTGCACTTGTATTGCTGTTAGAGCTTTATGTTTATTGTTGTGTTAGATTTTTTATGTTTAGAATGAAACTTTGATTTTACATATTTGCAGGATTTGTACAAAACGGATAATACAATTGAATATTCCTATGCTAAAACAGTTAGCATTTGACAACCGATAGACGTCAAAGATCTATGGATAAATGAGTAGGATTCACTATATTTTCCCTGATATTATCTGGATGAGGGATGAATGATCCCAGTGTCGGTGCTGAGGAGCTACGGAGCAACTTTGTTGTCGAAAATTGAGGAGAAAATCTACGAGATTTTGCAATTGATTGAAGAATTCGAAGGCACCATAAGGACAATCGAATTGGAACTGTGGAAGGATACATAAAATATCAATATCTTTTAGGCAAATCTGCAAACAAGGAAAAAACTTATGGTGAACCGACAAATCCTAGTTGATGGAAAAACTTTTTGACGAACTGAACAAACAGTGAAGCTATCAAGCATAATTATTGTGAGGAGAAAACACAGCATGAAATTAATGCAGATAAATTGACTAAATGGAACAAAATGATATCACGAAAATTTTACTAACAAATTTCTGAAAATATAAACAACTCAAAGCTATGTAAAAGGAATCTTCTATTGGAAAATATGGTAAACTTTCACCAAATGAAGCAATTAGTTTTATATAAAGATATATTGTACCGAAGAAAATAATAGTAAACAAGACAGAGCTGTCAGAAACGAAACCAATATTCTACAAAACAAGAGGAGGGTAAATTAAGGGCAAAATTTACGCCAAAGCAAGCAAAGATGGTATGAATTGCTATAAAATTAAGTAAATGAAGTAAAATTAGGAAATACTAACAACATTTGACAAAATGGTGAAAAACTTAAAGGAAATTATATTAAGCAACAGACACATAGAATGCTGTAAAATTTGAATTAAGCAAAGCAAATCAGATTTACCTGGACAGGTGAAACATAGGTAAACAAAGCAAATTTATAACACAATATGGGGTAAAAGTAATCACTGAAAAATTGAAGTCTGAAGGAAACAAATATAAACCAAATGGTAGGAAGCAAGTCTTCAGCGGTTTCCAAAAAGAAGCAAATATAGCTGCAGTTTTCAGCTAGCTTAATAAACAAATGTAAACGCGAACTCTTTATTGAAAAAAACAAACAAGGTGCAGACTGTTTACTTTCAAGCTTCCGCTCTTCTGATTCGAAATACGAAACGCTGCAGAAAGTACAAATAATTAAACAAATTTCAAATGAAACAGTATCACTGTTTTAAATTTGGAAGAAAAAATAAACAATCTATGGCAAAGTGAGGAAATCTTACATGAGATTCTGCAAAAACTGAAAAAATCAGATCGAACTTCTGCCAAGCTACACAAATAACATACTGAATATAACAAAAATTTAAGCAATCTTTGAAAAACCAAATCCAAGCAAATATTGCACGAATTGTAGAAAACTTAACTAATCAAAGCAAAATTAAGACAAAAAGAGCAAGAATTACAAGAAAACCTGCAGTTTGGAGCCAGAGAATACAACGAATAAAGGAGAAATTTAAGTTTAAATAAAAGGAAAATAATACCCTGACCTTCTAATTGAAAAGCTTCTCACCTGGATCTTATAAATTTGCTCGAATCCACTTCAAGCTGCGTCTAAAATACAGCCATTTAACAGCTATTTTCTACGGTATAATGAGAAAATGGTTTCGAATGCCTCAAAATAGAAAACGCTGCTGAAAGTACAAATAATCAAAACAAATTTCAAATGACACAGTGTCACTGTTTTAAATTTGGAAGAAAAAGAAAAATTCTATGGCAAAGTGAGGAAATCTTACAGGAGATTCCGCAAAGACAGAAAAAATTAGATCGAACTTCTGCCAAGCTACACAAATAACTTCCTGCATCTAACAAAAGTTTAAGCAATCTTTGAAAAATCAAATCCAAGCAAATATTGCACGAATTGTACAAAACTTAACTAATCGAAGCAAAATTAAGAAAAACAGAGCAAGTATTACAAGAAAACCTGCAGTTTGGAGCCAGAGAATACAACGCCTAAAGGAGCAATTTAAATTTAAATAAAAGGAAAATAATACCCTGGCCTTCTAAGTGAAAAGCTAGTCACCTGGATCTTATAAATTTGCACGAATCCACTGCAAGCTCCGTCTAAAATACAGCCATTTAACAGCTATTTTCTACGGTATGATGAGAAAATGGTTTCAAATGCCTCAAAATAGAAAACGCTGCAGAAAGTACAAATAATCAAACAAATTTCAAATGAAACAGTATCACTGTTTTAAATTTGGAAGAAAAAGAAAAAATCTATGACAAAGTGAGGAGATCTCACAGGAGATTTCGCAAAGACTGAAAAAGTCAGATCGAACTTCTGCCAAGCTACACAAATAACATACTGCATACAACAAAAAATTAAGCGACCTTTGAAAGATCAAATCCAAGAAAAGTCTTGAACGAATTATACAAAACTTTACTAATCAAAGCAAAATTAAGACAAACAGAGCAAATATTACAACGCATAAAGGAGCAATTTAAATTTAAATAAAAGGAAAATAATACCCTGGGGCCTGACATTCTAATTGAAAAGCTTGTCACCTGGATCTTATAAATTTGCACGAATCCATTGCAAGCTCCATCTAAAATACAGCCATTTAACAGCTATTTTCTACAGTATGATGAGAAAATGGTTTCAAATGCCTCAAATTTTAACAGAGGGTGCCATCAAAATTGACCATAAAGCATTTTACAGGGGCGTAAAAGAATATTGTAGAGAGGTATAAAATGGATAGGAAATTTTATAGATTTATAGGGAATAAAGCGAGCGTTCAAATATGATTTCATTTAAGATTGCATCTAATCTAAACACTAAACGCTTTTATATCACAGACTTTACACATAATATCTGATCCTTTAATATCATACTTACACATAATAGCAGACACATTATTATCAAAGTTACACACGATTATTTTAGTATTGATGGCGAACATAAGATGCGTCAATATCAGACATTACATCAGGCAGAAGATCGCTCTAATATCACTGCCAGAACAACAGGCAAAAGAACACTTTAATATCACAGACAACAGGCAGAAGACCGTCAATTTAAATTTATTTTATTTGTATTGACCGAGGCTCTTCACGGAGGCTCTTCCATCCGCTGTCACTGTAGAACACCTCTAATCTAGAAGAGCAAAAGATGGATACAAATTATTCTACTATGATTAAGTATAAAGATCATTAGCAGTTGAGTGGAATGTGATATATTCATAATGGACCTCTGGTCTCAGACATCTCGTTGTTTTGATTGGCAGTGAACGCAGCGGCTCCATTGAGCTCTCCTTGCGAAATGGCCTTTTCCGCTTTCAATTTGAGAAGCTCTGCTTGCAGAAATGTGTTTTGCGCCTGCGATTCGCGAAGCTGTTGTTGCAGCTGCGAAACTATTCCAGCACAGCCATAGACTGGATATCTATGTCTCGCATTCGCTTCATACACCAAGCTGTTAACTGCATCTGCTCTACTCTCCTTTGAAATTCCATGCAGCATTTTAATGACATTACTTGCTCCAAATACTGTGTGAGCCTGTTTAAATCGCTGTGGGTCATTTGGGGGAAAGAAAGGAGCCAGCACGCAGCTTTCTGTACATCTTCTTCTTAGCTCTTTACATGCCGCACATGGAGATGATGATGATGGTCGTTGCATTTTTTTCGCCATTTTTGAAAGCTCTTAGGCCTGATGCAACGAAATGTATATCTCTAAGTTAAAGGAGAAAGCTTGGTGCTTTATACTCCTCCAGTAACTTACAGGAGAAATTTGAATGAACGTCTATATTTTTATTTATTTTTGAAACCTTGGTAAAATTAGAGAAGGGCGGATTAAAAGAGGGGGCAATAAAACGTTGGGACATTGAAGTTAGATATTAAAGCGGGAGAATAAAGAATCTTTATAATTCTAAAATAGTAGAGAGATAATATTGTATATTTAAAAGAAAATTGTTAGTAGGACTAGCATATGTATTAATAATATATATAAAATACGTTTAAAGATATCTTTTTCGAGATGTCTATTTTTGTTAAAATTTTTTTCATAAAAGTACAATAGATATCTCGAGAAGGATATCTCTTGGCATATTTTATATATATTATCAAAATAATATATATATACTAGTAACATTCATAGCAGGACATGGATGACAAAATTATTATTGTCAAGATTAGGGTTTGGGTTAGGATTAGAGATAATATTAGGATTTAGGATAGGATTACAATTATGGTTAAGGTTAGAGATAGAATTAGGATTAGCAATGGGGTTAGTGTTAGGGTTAGATATTAGGGTTAGGGTTAAGGTTATGGTTTTAGGGTTAGGATTATGATTAAGATCTAACCCTAACCTAATACTAGCACTTACATTAAATCTGACCCTAACCCTAATTGAAACCCTAAATATAAATAAACCTTGACCCTAACCCTAGCCTTAATTGAACCTAACACCAACCCTGATTAAATCCTATTATTGACCTATTACTGAACTCTAACCCCAATTGTACCCTGACCCGAACTCAAAACCCTAATTGTATAATAACCCTAATTGAATAGTAACCTTATTAAAACCCCAACTCTTATCCTAATGTTAGCCTAACCAACCCAAAACCTAACCCAAAGCATTATTTTAAAATTGTAAGGATAACCCTAAATATTAATCTTAACCCTTACCATAACCTTGAGATATCCTCACACAAACCCCAACCCAAATCCTAACCCTAACCCTAACCCTAATCCTAATGCTAATCCTAACCCTATCACTTAACCTAACCCCAAGTGTAACCCTAATCCTAACAAAAACCTCAAATCTAATCCTAATTATATCTTTAACTCTAATCATAATCCTAATCCTGACCCTATCTCTAATCCTAACCTAACCCTAATCTTGGCCCTATCGCTAACCCCAATTAAACCCTAATTAAACCATAACCTAAACCTTATTGAGCCTTAATTCTAATCTTAATTCTAGCACTAACTAAAATCTAATCTCAACCCTAGATTTAATTGAACCCTAACCCTAATTGAATGCTTATTGAGTCTTACCCTAATTATAATCTTATGTTAACTATAATTGTTCCTTAACTCTAACTCTAACCATAATTGAACTTTAACCCTTGTTAAACTATAATCCTAACCCTAACCATAACTCTAACCCTAATCCTAATCCTAATCCTAACCCAATCACTTAACCTAACCGCAAGCATAACCCTAATCCTAACAAAAATCATAACCCTAATTTTGACCCTATCTCTAATCAAAACCCTAATCCTAAATGTTCCTTAACTCTAACTCTAACCATAACTGAACTTTAGCACCAGTTAAATCCTAACCCTATTTGAACCTTAATCGTAATAGTAATTGTAACTCTAGAGTTAAACCTTAATCAAAATCTTAACTCTAATTGAACCCTAATCCTAATTGAATATTAATTGTTTAATGGTTAGGGTTAGGGCTAGGGTTGAATTACATTAGGGTAGGGCTAGGGTTAGGGTTAGGTTTAGGGTTAGAGTTAGAGTTATAGTTATGTTTAGGTTTAGAGCTAGAGATATAAATAGTGCTAGTTTAGGGTTAGATCTAGAGTTATTTTTCATTTCTAATTTACTTGCCTTATTCATTTCCTTTGTGGTCTACAATTTCTTTAAAATGCTCAGATGTTTTTTATTTCTCTTATATTCTTTTATTTCTTCTTCTTTTTACTAAATTTTATCTTTTATTCTTTCCCTTGTGGGTTGTGCCCTCTTCCCCCCCACCCCTCTCACCCCCCCTTCCTTGTCTTTCTATTTATCTTCTTCTTTAGCTAGTTTGAAACTACTATTTTCTCATCCTCTTCAACTCTCTATCCTTATGATGGATCACAGAGTGTGATCTGAAGCATTGATGAAAAAAATTCCAATACAATTGAATCCAGAAGCAACAAAAACTATTTCATATGGATTTTGGAAATCTAATTGCATTGATATATTGATGATATTATGAATATTAAGATATTATTGGTTTTTATTATTGATTTATGTTTTAAATATAAAATCCTTGTAAGTGTGAGTGTTATTTATATGTTAATATTCTTTTATTGTATTGATTTGCTATAGATTTGATTATTTAAGAACAAGTATTGATTAATTAAATATTTGTTTTTATATTATATAAAATTTTAATCCTTCTCTTGTTTAGGTTTTTGCATATGGGTAAGTGCACCAAGATGGTTCCCAAAAAGGGGACTTAAGTGGACAACTTTTTTCTGAAATCAGGAAATACTGACCTTGGATGTGAAATTAAGGATACTTAGACTCAAAATTTTGAGATGGAACAAAAATAAGGATTCAAGTGCTCCAAGTCTACTTTCTAAACTACTAATTTATTTTGAAAATGATTGAGATTAAGGGGCTCAAACGAGGGACGTACACAAATTGGTGTTGCTTTTGTCAAAAAAACATAACATAGCAACTCTTGTACGACCCTCGTACGGTGAACTCTTTTTTAGTATTTTTAAAATCACAATGGTTAGAAGTTAGCTAACAGTATGTAGTTGATGCATGATTTTTCTAATAATTTTTTCATGAATATTTGATTTTTTACTAATTTGCAAAGTGGACATATCCTGAAAATAGAATTTTGGCCGTGCTACCCCTACAAATTTTGGAAACTAATTGATTTATTTTTATTTTTTTAATTTTGTACAATGGAGTCTAGTTTCTAAAAATGTAATTTATTTGAAAAATTGATGAATGGTTAACTTATTAAAAAAAAATTACCGAACACTGCTTTTTGGCAAAAAAAAGGCATACAGATAAAATAAATTATGGACAAAAGACTTGACATTTTCAGAAAGTGAAAAAAATTGCATCGTTGGATAGCTAAGAGATAACCCAACATTACCCACGTGCTCGATTTTTTTGATATTGAACCACGTGCAATCTTGACGGTGAGCACGAACTCGATTACGAGAAATATGGTGGATTTTTTAAAAACATGTCTCTGGTCGTTGGGAATGCCCTCCAAGCCTTTGGGTTGGAATTCCAAGGCAATACCAAGCTTAATGTTTGGTAATTCTAAAATCAAGATATAACACGAGCACGTTCAACGAGAGCGCGTTATAACATGCTCGCATTATATCTCACTTTTCACATGGTTTTTGCTTCTGCGGGGAACATGTCTACTAGCACATAACATGAGCGCATTAGAACGTGCTCACGTTATTTCTTACTTTATATTAAATTCCAATATATTAATGTATGTTGATATAATTTTATGTACATGTATGTATGTATGCTTGTATGGATGTAAGATTATATGTACACATGCATTATGCTCGTATGTATGCATTTGTGTATGTCTTTAGACGAAGGGAGAATTTAGAGAGAGTCTAGAGAGATGGAGAGGGGGTCAAAGTGAGAATTTAAGAGAGAGGGAGTGGGAGAGAAGGGGTTGGATTGAGGGGGACTTAGCTAGGTAGGGTGGGAGGGATAGAGGGAGGGACAGAGAGAGAGGATTGATGGAGAGGAAGAGAGAGAGAGGGGGGTGGGAGAGAGAGAATTGAGGGAGAGGGAGAGAGAGAGAGAGACAAAGAGAAAGAGAGGGTTATGTAGGTAGGGTGTGAAAGGGAGAGACTTGAGAGTGTGAGAGGGAGAGACTTGAGAGTGTGAGGGGGGTGAGAGGGAGAGACTTGAGAGATAGGTAGTGAGAGGGAGTGTGAGAGAGAGGGAGTGAGAGAGGCTGGCAGGGATTGATTGAACGAGAGGTATGTAGAAAGAGGGAGATGGAAGATAGAGACAATTAGAGAGGGTGGGGGAGAGGAAAGGAGGGAGAGCTGAGATGTATAGATAGAGAGAAAGTGATAGGGGTTCAGGTTATAGGGTTGAGGGATTAGGATGGAGGACCTGTAGGGTTGATGTCTTTTAGGGTATCAACGTTTAAGGTTTGAGGGTTGATGGAATAGGTTTGATGGTTGGCGGTATTTGGTTGACGATATAGGGTAGAAGGTTTAAGGTTCAAACATTTAGGGTTGAAGGGTTTGGGGTTAAGGGTTTAGGGTTAAGGGTTTACTTTGTTGAGGGTAGAGGGTAGAGGGTTTAGGGTATAGTTTTGAGGGTATATGGTTGAAGGATTAGGTTCAGGGTCCAATGTGAGGGGTAGAGGGTTTAGGGTTTAAGGATTGAGGGTTGAGGGATTAAGGTTTGAGCATTGAGAATTGAGGGTTGAGTGTTTAACATATAGGGTAAAGGGTAGCAGGTTTAAGGGTTGAGGGTTGAAGATTGAGGGTTTAAGGTATAGGATCGAGGGATTAGGGTTGAGGGTCTAATATATAGGGTAGACGTTATAGGGGATTGAGGGATTAGGGATTAGGGTAGTGAGTATTGGGTTGATGGTAGAGGTTAGAGGGTAGAGGCTAAAGGGTTTAATAGTTTAGGGTTTAAGGGGTTAGGTTTAAGGGTTGAGGGTTTAGGTTTGAGTGTTTAACGGTTTAAGAAATGAGTTTTTAAGGGTCAATAGGGTTGAGGGATTAGGGTAGAGAGTTTACTAAGTGGGTTTAAGGGTTGGGAGATTAGGGTTGAGGGTAGAGGGTATAGGATTGGCAGTAGAAGGCAGAGAGTTTATGGATTAGGGTTTAGGGATGAGGGATTAATAGGTTATAGAGTAGAGGTTATGGGAGTTGAGGGAATAGGGTTTAAGGGTTGAGGATTGAGGAATTCAGAGGGTATAGGGGTTGAGGGATTAAATTTTAAGGGTTGAGGGTTGAGGGATTAATAGGGTATAGGGGTTGAGGGATTAGGCTTTAATGGTTGAGGGTTGAGGGTTCAAGGATTAAGAGGGCACAGGGGTTTAGGGATTAAGGTTTAAGGGATGAGGGTTGAGGGATTAGGGTTTAAGGTTGAGGGTTGAGAGTTGAGGGATTAAGAGGGTATAGGGGTTGAGGGATTAGGGTTTACAGGTTGAAGGTTGATGGATTAAGAGGGTATAGTCGTTGAGGGATTAGGGTTTAAGGGTTGATCGTTGAGGGTTCAAGGATTAAGATGGTATAGGGATTGAGGGATTAGGGATTTAAGGGTTGAGGGTTGAGGGATTAGGGTTTGAGGGTTGAGGGATTAAGAGGGTATAGGGGTTGTTGGATTAGTGTTTAAGGGTTAAGGGTTGAGGGTTGACGGATTATGAGGGTATAGGGGTTGAGGGATTAGGGTTTAAGGGTTGACGGATTAGGGTTTAAGGGTTGACAGATTAAGAGGGTATAGGGGTTGAGGGATTAAGAGGGTTGAGATTGAGGTTGAGGATTAAGAGGTATAGGGTTGAGATTAGGAGTTTAAGGTTGAGATTAGCGTTTAGAGTTGAGAGTTGTAGTTAAGAAAGTATAAGGGAGTTAGAGAATTAGTGTTTAGAATTGGTAGGTTGAGGATTAAGAGGGTATAGGGGTTGAAGGATTAGGCTTTCAGGGTTGAGGGTTGACAGATTAAGAAGGTATCAAGGTTGAGGGATTAGGGTTTAAGGGTTGACGGATTAAGAGGGTATAGGGATTGAGGGATTAGGGTTTAAGGGTTGAGGGTTGAGGGATTTAGAGGGTTGAAGGGTTTAGGGATTAGGATTTAAGGGTTGAGGGTTGAGGGTTAAAGGATTAAGAGGGTATAGGGGTTGAGGGATTAGGGTTTAAGGGTTGAGGGATTAAGAGGGTATAGGGGTTGAGGGATTAGGGTTTAAGGGTTGAGGGTTTAGGGTTGACGAATTAAGAGGGTATAAGGTTTGATGGATTAGGGTTTAAGGGTTGAAGTTGAGGGATTAAGAGAGGTATAGCAAATTGAGGGATTAGGGTTTGGGGTTGAGGATTGAGGTTGAGGATTAAGAATTATAGGGGGTTGAAAGTTAAGAGGTATAGGGATTTGAGGATTACTTTGAAGGGTTTTAGGGTTGAGAATTAGGTTTAAAGTTGAGAATAGAGAGGGTATAGGGTTAATAGGGATTAAGGTTAAGGGTTCAAGTTGTGAGGTTGAAGATTAAGAAGTGTGCGACTAAAGATTAGGGTTAAAGGTTGAGGGATTAAGAAGGTATAGGGGTTGATGGATTAGGGTATAAGGGTTGACGGATTAAGAGGGTATAGGGGTTAAGCGATTAGGGTTTAAGGGTTCAGGATTGAGGGTTGAGGGATTAGGGTTTAAGGGTTGAGGGATTAAGAGGGCATAGGGATTGAGGGATTAGGGTTTAAGGGTTGAGGGATTAAGTGGGTATAGGGGTTGAGGGATTAGGGTTTAAGGGTTGAGGCATTAAGAGGGTATAGGGGTTGAGGGATTAGGGTTTAAGGGTTGAGGGTTGAGGGTTGAGGGATTAATAGGGTATAGGGGTTGAGGGATTAGGGTTTATGGGTTAAGGATTGAGGGTTGAAGGATTAAGAGGGTATAGGGATTGAGGGATTAGGGTTTAAGGGTTGAGGGATTAATAGGGTATAGGGGTTGAGGGATTAGGGTTTATGGGTTAAGGATTTAGGGTTGAGGGATTGATAGTGTATAGGGGTTGA